>OY856412.1:1292005593-1292565593 GCA_963693085.1 Alisma plantago-aquatica | reverse complement strand
CATTTTCTTCTCCTTCTTACCCCATGGTTTATATATTTTTCTCTTCTCTTTGTTTACCTTATGGCAATTCAATCATCTTCTTTTCTTTTATAGATATAATTATTGTCATTATCTTCTCAAGTTCTTATAAATTTGTAATAATTGTTATTTATCTTAAAACTTATAATATCTAAATCTTATGTAACAAAAAAAATGTGAAATAGCATGTAACAATAGATATTATTTAGATCTATTTCTATATAGTAATATAGATCTTTTCTTAATTTTAGAGTGATTGATTAATAAAATTTTGAAAGAAAATTATATAAATAGAAGGTGATAGTTGTGCATGTATGGTTATTATTTTTCCCAATGGTGTATAATTATAATAGAGTGAACTTACTCAATTTATAGCTAATAATATTTGTTAATTAATAAGTCAACTATATTACATCAAATTTTAGTTAATAGGTCAACATGATGCATGATATATTTTTATAAACTTTATTTTGTATAACTATTTTCATCTTCTAAGGGTACATACCCCCTAGTCTTATAGTAATTCACATTCAAGTAGGGGAGATAATTTATGTAAGGCTGAATACAGTTAATATGAAACTATTAAGAAAACTGTAGTAGGATAGAAACTAAATATATGATTTCTTAAACTCATAATTGATGACATACATATTAGGATGGTAAATTTTATAATTTATGAGTACATAAGACACACAATCTACAAATATATTAAGTTTAACTATTGAGTAGTTCATACAAAGAAGTATGATAGGATTGACTAAAATCATAAAATTAAAAGTCTCATTTTGTACGATGTAATGATTTTTTTTATAAAATACAAATCTGTACATGGTATCACAGAAATAATAAAAATATTTTTTAGAGGGGAGGACTTCAGCCCCGGCAGGCCCCCCTCTGGCTACGCCCCTGGTTGATGGAGAGGGTGTGGTTAACAGACAATAATAATTTGAATAACATGGCAAGGTTAACGAGGCAGATGCATAAGAAATGTCTCATGCAAATATTTACACAGACGTAGTGGTAACGGTAAACTAACACACATTGATGCTTTTGACAATGGAGATAAAAGAGAACAACACCAAATTCTTCACATGGGTTGATGGTGTGCAGCAAAAGCGGAAAATATCCCCTAGAACCATTGGTGAGGGGCTTCACTTAACTACTAGAGTTAAGAGATTGGAGTGGGCCTTCATCATATGATCAAATATATGTGTATGTGGTCGACCTTAGGCATAGCCATGGGGTGAACTAGGCTCAATTGAACTCTTGGAAGACTGGATCCCTACCCTAGGGAGGGATGACCTCAAGGAGGAAGATCTTAATGCCTCCACATTCGTATGTAAGGTGGAGGTAGAGCCGGATCACAGTGGGAGAGCAAACCTAGTTGAGTTTTTGCATAAGAGGGTACTCCCACAGTCATGCGGGGTCAGGGAGAAGGGATCAGCACAAGTGGAGGTACCTTTCCCAGAAGAGGATGAGGAAGCTTACCATCAGGTGATTCCTCTGGCCAACAATGACCACAATATGATTAATGTGTCCATCGATTACGGTAATGCATTGTAGCATATATTGCACTGCACTACAAAATTGAAAAGAAAGAGGAACAAGGGAGATCACAGAAGAGTGCTATAGGGCCTGATCCGACACCATGTGAAAAATGGTATTCAACCTGATAAAAAGGAGTAGAGAGAACACACAAATGGGAGTCTAGGAAGTGGAGCAGTCCCTGATTACGTGATGTGGGACTGAACCTAGAAGTCTCTTAGGCCCAACTGGCCCGTTAACACTTTTATATAGAAGCTCAAATGGAGAAGAACTTCTCCTAGGACCCCGTAACCTTGTGGAGATTAAGCACAAGGGGGGTAGACACATTAAGGAATAGTACAATGTACCAGATTCACAAACCACAATGATGGCGATATATCTCATAAAACTCAGTAATAATTAACCTAAAGAGTGTTAATTTTAGTACCATGTCCGACCACCATTGCACAATATCCTTACACACTTGGGTTTATATATGAATGACAATGTATGAAGCAGGTTTCTATTGAATCTTGCAAAGATGCAATTACAATATGTCAATTGGAAGGCCCTAAGAAGTACTAATGTTATATGGAGAAGATAAAATTGTAGGCTAATGGATCAAAAGTTTAAATTAATTAGGAAAATATCTATGATACAATACTTGTAGCATACTGCTGCCTGTATTTGCGGTGTGAGGGGCATTTAACCAAGGATCAAAAGATTGTTGTATTATAAATGTAATGACCATTTCTTTTTCATTGGCTTAAGACTTTTAATTCTTTTCTTCTAGATGGTTTTTCAATTATGAGAGAAAAGTTTAAGTAGAAGTTAAAAACATTACAACATGATAATAATGTAACCAAAATAACAGGAGTTGTGGGTCGAGATTACGATTCATCTTTGACAGGTTTGAGTATCAAAGTAGAGGCAAAATATTTGCATTTGTGGTAATAACTATATCCAATGACATTTATGAACATGTATATATATATATATATATATATATATATATATATAGACACGTGCAATATAACCCCTTTAAAATCACCAATATTGTGAACATGTAAATTTGTGTATAGATTTTCTCATACCTATTCCTTTAGAGTTTTGCATGTTTCCTGTGTGACCATATCGATAATGTTGTCCATCCTTAGCATTTTGGGTATTATCTTATGATGTTTGATCATTGACCCTCTTTATTATGAGATAATTTCTCTTAGGACTTGGTATATTGATTTTCTAATTGCTAATGAACAAAATGGACAAAGCATTACAACCTATGTGAATAAACTTATTAATTTTATTTCAAAACTTGAATATAGTACATAGATAGTATTACGAGTTATCGAACAATAATCCATATACATCACTGCACTCCAATAAATAAAAATGGTAACTATAAATAGACACTTTTTCACTGTGAAACTAATTGGTGTAGTGACCAAGCATATATATTTAAATACCGAGGAAGATCGAAACATAATTTTAACTTCACGTCCTTGAGTATCAACTATGCCAAACTTTCTAAGCATGAGATTGTGATGTCACATTAACTATTCTTCAACTCCTTGACTTTCATAGATTTTATTATAGCGTACACCAAATATTGTTTTCTTGAGAAAAATGCACCAAGGATGAAGTTCCAATGTTTCTTTTTGAATTAACCTTTATATATTTTTCAGATCATTGGTACAATTTACTATCCTTTTTTAATGGACCCTCAATATATTGATATTGATTTTCCTTCCTACAACTACATCCTAAGCTTTGAGAATATTGAAGTGAGGATCAAGTTGTGCCTTGAAGTTGTCTCTACAAGAAAAGTAGTGCTTGAGTATATATTGCCAATTTTCTTTAGAATAAAATAATTTGCACTTATACTAGTTGTTTCAAATTAAAGCTTCAGCCAACAAAATCACATGGATATGAGATTTTAAAATATGGCATGCATGTATTGATCATAGCAAGAAATGATTGACTAATCTTGCGTTAATAGTTATTTTTTTCTTATTACAGCTAAACCCAGATCTCTATCGGGACTAAATTTAATGAGAATCCTTGCAGGTTTGCTTAATCTCATCTCTCATCCATGTAATTCACATTAGTTTTGTTCACTTTATGAGTCTTGTATAATGGGAAAATGTTGATTGCAGAGGATGAGGAAGCATTTGATGTATTATACTGTATAGCATTTCAGATGATGGATGCTCAATGGCTAGCTATAGGAGCCTCCTACATGCAATTTAATGTACACTTGATAGACTCTCCTCTTTGTAAGAAATGGAAATGAGATCTTTCATTGTCGTTTAACATGCCTTTTATTCCCTTTGTCCAGGAGATTCTACATACTACAAGAATACAATTGGAAAGAGAACTTGAGCTGGAAGATCTACACCGCATTCAAGACATGCCAGCTTATAATCTATTGTTTGCATAACCTTATCAACTCACATCTGGGTAGACTGACTATACCAGTATATTTACACTCTACTCAACTGTAAATATATTCTCATGTTGATACCCGTTTGGCCACTATTCTAAAAATGTACAAAAAAAGGTTTTCTTGTTGGAGGATATAAATTTAGGGGAGGACATGCACTTTAGCTACACATTGTCTAGTTAATCCTTTTAAAGAAGATGACAAAGGAACAAAATACTTTTTGATGATAGAAGGTCATATATGTTTTTCCATTCTAGAAGAACTCGTAAAACTCCAATGATATTTGTGTTAGGTAATTTGATTGGAGTATGATTAACAAGATTGTAAGTGTTAGGAGATCATTACTTTATGCTAAACAAAGAACTTAGCAACTGGCATGTTGTGTAAATTCTTGAAACAGTTCCATTAGGGATCAATGGTCGGTTTGATTTCTAAAATGAATGTATCTTATATATGTAGTTGTGTATCATTTCGTTTTGACATTTAAGGCATGCATGCTTATAGATGCAAGCATGAATGCAAAATATGTTGGCATCAGACTATTTTTCATCCGTTAACTCTATTAAATTAGACATGGAAAAAAGACCTAACCCTAACCAAATAAACTCAACCCAAAAATTTTGGATTTTTCATAAGTCTATTGAGGTTTTGGATTGGGTCAGGTAAGTTCAACTTCATGTTGGGTTGGATCTTGTCCTTTCAGATGATATGCACATTATAGATCGAGGAAGACAATATTGGGTTTTTGGTCTACTAATAATTTCAATTTTATATCAATATTTATGATAAGATAAATTTTAAACTTGTTTGTGTTGGATTGGGTTGGGTTCGGACAAAGTCAATAAAGTTTTAGGTTAAACTTAGTTTTTATAGTTCGTGAGTTTTTATAGTTCGTGTCCAGATATAGTTTAGATTTGAATCAAAAATTCTGATCGGATCCTATTTTGGTCAAGTTTGAAAAATCTGACTCACTGCCATCGCTATAGATAGTATATTGTTAAGTACTCCTTTTAAGAGTGATAAATTTTCTATTCATCTCACCTCCATGCTAGCAAACCTATAGATGTGTCTCATATCAATAGTCATCATGCTTAATGATAGTAGTCTGATGTCTACAAGAAAGGGAGAACAAAATCATGGTTCAACTCCCTATCTACAAATGAGTCTCATATTTGACCCACACCCTACAGATGTGGGATATGCTTTTGGCTTCTAACTGGATGGCATTGTGTACCCTAGAATCTACTACATCCCCTCTTTCTTGGAAGGACCATCTTGTAATCACAACCACCACTCAATTAAACTCCATCAGTACATGGTTATCTGATTGGATCTGATTTGTTCTAGATCCTTCTTAATGTTCCATGGGGCCTTTCATATCATGTAGGAATCTCAAGAGCCAAAAACATAGTGGAATAAATTTTTCACGAGAATCCTTCAAGCACAATCCATCTAATGCAACAAAATTGTATTAGGGTTTACAAGTTTATACCTTATTGTGGATGAGGTTCTAAAGATTCAAATTGCAATGTCCGGTGTAGATCTGGACCCTCAAATTTATGCCTCCTTTGAATCTTATCATATCATCAACTGAAATTCCTTTTCAAGGTTTCCAACACTCTGGGAGTTGCCCCAAGATGCGTGCAAAAATCTGATTGTTCACTAAGGGATCACAACAATCCGTCAGTGACTGTAGGTGGAAGATCGTGTGAATCTTTTGGCTATTTTTGAGAAAATCCCAATGTCATAGAAAAGTCTATATTGACCCCATTGACCTTGAAGTCAACTCTAACCGATCATAGTGTTGTGTCATGCACATGTGTCACGAATAGCACTATTCCTTGAAAGAGAATCATTAACTAGATCTACATGTCCTAGTTGGTGGATCATGCCATTTCATAGGGAAGACTTTCTCCTCATTTTGTGTGTCTTGTGGATCACCTCATTCCACCATCCATGTTAGTGGAAGATTGCATTGTTCTGCCATCACATTGATTTGTGTGTCATTGGTGAAGATCCTCATCTGGAACAACTTCATTGTGTGAATTCATCTCATAATATCCACATGAATACTTGAAGACGGTTGGAGTTTCTAGTATCTTCCTATCCCACTTTCTCTCTCCAAGTTGCTCTTAGGGTTTCTTAAACTTTGAAGGCAACAATGAGAAAATTTTAGAGTGTTCCCTGAAGGCCTCCTCTCATATCATATATATAGAGGAGTTGAGAGTCAAGGTTTCCTAATCCCTATTTGGCCAGGCTCTAGACTCCTTGACTTGTTGAAACTAATTTCTTAAGTCTGGGTCCATATTTTATTTAGGTCCTTGAAACTTAGTTCTAGGTCTCTAGATTTATTATAACAATTACAATAAGGTTGAATTCAGACTTCTTCAAGTAATCTCTATATGTGTCACCCTGTAGGCATCATACTACATTGGAAATGGATTCACTAATGAATATTATGATCCATAAGAAATGAGTGGTGTCTAGCTACGCATCACTACTACCCAAGTAGTAGGATTAGTCAAACAAGGCTAAACCAACAAAAATAGTATTACCATGTTGTGTAATCGTTTTGTCATAGATATCCAGATTGAACTAGAGGCATGTACACATCATCCTCGTTACATTCAATCTAAGTTACTTGATCTTTAAGTAGACTAGAAATATACATATGAGATTAGTATTACATAATGACTCACATGATCATGGTTGTGAATTTATCTAGTCTCACTTATCATGAGGCTTTCAGTGCCACTCATGTTATATGAGAGGGATAAATTCCTTCTACATCAATCAGAATGCATATCATGATTTTCATCAGACCCATCACTACCTTAATGTCAACCTTCTTCAAGATCATATGGGTAATGTCAAATCATGATGATTATCATATCACCATTTTAGTGACTTCATGTCAAAGGAGCACAACACCACTATCACTTTTGAGAGTTGATTATGACTATCACATAATGGTCCATGAATCACTCTCAAGGTGGGTCTGTCTAGTTACTTTTTGTCTAACAAGTACCTATGTGTATGTGTAATGCTCGGGGCCACTTCTCAAGGTCTAGTAGATTTTTAGGAATGGTGATTGGCCCCACAGGTCACCACTAGCCTTAAATGTGTACTTTTTCCTCACTCACGCGCAAGACAGGATAAGCTTCCGAATTGTTCACCTATCCTAGTACTACTCTGGGTTGAGAACGCTTAACCACAAAGTTATTTAGTTATGGGCTCCCTGAAAAGGAGGTACACCTTGGTGATATCAGTAGTCTAATCATTCCATTTAAGATCAATTCATTTGATGTGTCAAATCTTAGGACATTACAGTCTGACTTGGTATCTAATACATATGACCCATGAGACATGGTCATCGATCACCACAACTAGTCTCACGTGTATTATTGATGGACAATCCATAATAATAATTGATTAGAGATATTTAAGGATATTGATCTCAGCATCCATTAGGATCTCATGTTTAAGTCACGTACTTGAATTTACAAGGCTTTGACCCAATCATTCTATGGACATTTATTATGTACACTAACATCACACTAATTAAATGGGCATCAATAAATTGGAATTTCCTTTATTAATAAAATAAAAAATACATAATATCCCAATAGACAACATCTAATGATTGGCTTCAGGGGTATATAAACCAACAATATCCCACTTGCACTAATGTCAATCACTAATTTGTCTAATACCAAGGAATCTAACATGAGCAACATGCTTCTGCTGCCATAACGCCTTTATTAAGGGATGAACAATATTTTGCTCTATTGGTACCATGCTAATCTTCACATCCCCTCACTCAAAGATCCCTTATATGAGATGGAAGTGCTAAAGAATGTGCTTGTAATTTTGTTGTGATCAGGGGTCCTTGTCTTGGATGATAGTCCCATTGCAATCACAGTATAGGTCTACTGCGTCAATAATGTTGGGAACAACTTCAAGTTAGCCAATGAACTTATTCAAAAACATAAATTCCTTTCCAACATTTGATGCAACAATATATTTAGCTTTTTTTGTAGAGTCATTTATTGTCTCTTTCTCAGAACTCTTGCAACTGATAGCACTACCATTAAGCAAAAACACATAACCAAAATGCAATCGGTAATTATCTTTACCAATTTGGAAGCTTTTGTTAGTGTAACCCCTTACAACCAACTCTTCATCACCTCCATATATAAGGAAAGCATCCTTAGTTCTTCTTAAATACTCAAGTATGTTCTTCACCTTAGTCCAGTGGCCTTCTCCTGAGTCTTCCTAAAATACGCTTGTCATGCTGATTGGCCTCTTCAGAGGAGGGCGGTTGGACTTTGAATTTATAACTGGAAACCTTCAAGGACCCCCACAACTTTATTACAGGGTCAAAGTAGATATATGGGGTCGAATATAGGGGCATGGGGACGTTTAGGACACTTAAGATCTCTCTCTTAAGTCAGTTAAGTCAATCTGATAGTCGTTAAAAGTATGGAACTAGAACTAGTCTAGCAAGATTCTACTAATGAGAGAGAAGGAGTTCATGGCTATGTAACCACAAGTTGGGCAGTCTATGCACCCTTTCTCGAGTAAAGACAACCCTCGAACACCTCAGCAATCAATCTACATCCAAACATAGTATGTACGGTGGTATCTGTTCCTGTGGGGTCATCCCACTCGCTTTCGCGTAGCGTGACTAAAACCCATCGATGATATGAAACCTCTCTCGAGGATGACAAATCAACACCCTAGAATACTCTAGATACCCTCTCAGGTCTAAAATATTCTGAGATGCTAGGAATAGGTGTGATCTGGGAAGAACCTGGTAGTGGGCCTGACCGTGCTAGGTTGGGCCCGGCCATGCCCAGGTCTACGGTTCTGCACAGATCACCTTGAATCATCCTCCTTTCGGGTTCTGACCCAAACTACCTTCTCTTATCTATTTCTAGAATGAATCTCTTGATATAGGCAGAAATAGAAGTTCAAGTAAGAAAGAGATCAACCAAACTAGCAATCATAACCAGAAAGAGAAGATAGAACATAAAACATACTAGATCTAGAATAAAACTACTTGCTTAAGGTAAAAGTACATAGACATGCCCAAAACAGGCTACATAGCCAAGAAGGAGCTCAACTAGCCATGGACAAGCTTAGTTGGCACCAAACAAAGATGGAAGAACATCATTTGTGCATGAACAAAGGAGAATAGTAGAAGAAAGGAGAAGAAGAAGAGATTTAGCCCGTACAGGAGATGTGGCTCTCACTCGTTAGACTTTGTATAGGACGGATCTCATCTTTGAGTCATCCTCCTTGGTCTTCTAGACTCCTTGGCCTCCTTTCTCTTTGATTCCACCCCAAATAGTAGCTTGATGGGTGTATGGAGGTGGAAGATGGCTGGGAATGGTTGGGTATGGTTGAATGGTGGTAGATGGAAGCAAACTAGAGGAACATACATAGGATGAGCACTTCAGTCTTTTTAGACCTTGGAACTCTCCCACGGGGCTCGGGGGACCAAAATAGATCGGAACCAAAATGTGGAACCTCCAAAAATTTAGAACTTGGAACCCCTCTCCAGGTCGTGATGGGTGGATATGTATAGGTGAAGACCGAAGATGGTCACGACACCTACCTCGGCCATGACCCTGGTCTCTGTAATGACCCTGACCTAGGTTATGAGTTAACCCTATTTGTTTTAGCTAAGTAAGTTGCTTATAACTTTAATATTATCCTCCAGGGTTCTTTGTTATCATGTGACACACTTATGTTTCAAGTTTGGTCCTGATTGAATGTTGTTTGAGCAATGTTCCTTTGTTTTGGACCAAACTTCAATTTACCCAAGATAAGGGGTTATATTGCAAAATGTCACATGTTGAACATCCATTAAGTGTTTTAGCATCATAATAGAGAGAATGATGCTAAGTGATGGCTTGTGGAAAGCCTAAATGCCAAGTTTGAACTTGTTTGAATAATGCTAGTACCTTGTGCACCAATTTTGGTACAAAATGTAATTTACCCAAAATGTAGGGTTGATATGAAAATTACCACCTCTAGAGTGTTCCTACTTCCTCTATGTATAATTTAGAGTAGATAGAAAGAAGGATACACCATGTTTGAATCATTTTTGAGTGGTAATATTCTTGGTGATGAAAAGACCAAGAAAGGGTTGAATATGAAACACTAACTTGAGTTGTATCGAGTTGTAGACTTGATATGGGAGTGCCTATCGGCCAAGAAGCCATAGAAGAGATCCCATATCAGTTTGTGGAGTCTTGAAAAAGGCCATGATTGGAAAATCACCTCAAGGTGGTGAGATGTATCAGTTTACAACTTCCTTAGAAAAGTTGTATCGGGTTGTGAATAAAGTGGTGATTGAGTTGATATATCTTATCAAAAGAGATAACTAATGGACGAAATTTTATCTCTAGATTATCCTCAAGTGTTTTGCATGTCATGATAAATGTGAGTTCATGCATGTACATGTGTCAACCATTCATGGACATGTGGCACCTAGTAGCCTAAAATGATGACACCTCATATACACACTTTTTCATGAACCTCAAGCATATATATCCTTCCTTTCACCTCTTAGTGAACGTTTTTGAATCCTACCACTTCCTTGCTCTTATATATCATGCATAGAGTCTTGGTATCGTGCATAGGTGAAGTGGTATCATGCATAGACCCTTGGTATCATCCATATCAAGTGATATCAGCCATAGCAAGTGATATCGGCCATAGTAAGTTGATATCGGCCATAGTGGAGTGAAAATTGCCACAAGTGAAAGGGATATCAGCCACAAGTGAGGGCATATCATGCATGAGTATTGAGGTATCGTGAAAGATGCTAAGGAGAAATAACAATCTAAAGTCTTAACCCTAAGGTGAGGCCGTGATCATCTTCAACCTTGGATTAAAGCATGGATCTAGGGTTGAGATCTTCCTTTCTTTTCTTCTTCACCAAGTTCTTAACTATGCCAAATCCTTGTATATGAAGGAGTTTTGAATGAGACTTGGACTTTTGATAAGTCATATTCAACCTTAGGAATGTGAAGCTTTGGATCTTAGAGCTTTGAAGTTGTTCTTGAGGCGGGTTATATAACTTGAACCCAAACATGTTATTATTCACCATCTTTCTTGCTATATTTGATGATCTACTTTCAATTCCAAAATTTTCTTGAATACTTGATATTTTTATGAGTTCTAGTAGTTTCTCAGACCTGTTATCCTTGTACTAGAAAAAGTAGAATGAAGTTCTAGAGCATTAAGATGATGGTATCACCTTACAAAGTGATATTAGGTTCAAGCACACAAGCAAGCACCTCTAACACGATATGTTGATGTAAATACACCACTAACATGATATGGATATGAGTTTAAACTTCCTTTCACGATATGGTAATGTAGTATACACCTTTTGCACGATATTAGGTCAAGCATACACCTCTTTGCCCGATATGATGGGAAGCGCATACACACCTCTTTGCCCGATATGGTGTGAAGCACACATACACCTCTAAGGTGATATGGTAAGCACACATACACCTCTAAAGTGATATGGTGAGCAAGCACACACCTCTTACCCGATATGGTAAGCAAGCATACACCTCTTACCCGATATCGAGAGCAAGCACACACCTCTTACCCGATATGGTAAGCAAGCATACACCTCTAAGGTGATATGGTAAGCAAGCATACACCTCTAAATCGATATTGGGTTAAGCATACACCTATTGGATGATATGGTGTTGAGCACACGCCTCTAAAACATTATGGTGGGTAACCCAATACACTAGATGACAAAAGTGGTAAGGTGGTTAATACCCTAGAACATGTGATGGCTAATACACTAAAGTATGGTGTGGCCAACATCTTCAAGTGAGGTGAGGATGTTACACACATGTAGGGTGAAGGTGATACACCATATGATTGGTAAGGTTGATACCTTGATGAGTAAGGGTATGAGGGATATGATGATGCCTATCTCGAGATACACCAAACCCAATGCATGTGTTCAACTTGACATATATGATTCAACCCCATACACCTTGTAAAGGTGAGGGAAAAACACTCTTAGGAGTGATGAGTATACCACCAAGTAATGGTGTAGCTAATACCTTAATAGGTGAAACACCTAAAGTGGCTGATAATGGTCAACCCTATACCATCAATACCTTAATTTGAGATGAGTCCATATCACTTGATGATAGTTTGGTAATGTTGTGTGGTTTCCACATCAACTCTTCACATGTTTTCACACACAAATTTAGTTCATTTTGTTCTCATTTAGCCTCTATTCGTATCATTCTTGCCACATTTTTGTTATTTTACTTATCACATGATGTGTATTGCAGATTTGCATCAAAAGGATCAAATTGGAGATACCCCAACTCAATCTCATCATTATCGGGACTTCTCCAAGCCTTGCAAGAATCCAAAACTGTAATTCTACTGAAACAACAATGCACACGATGTGTCTTATTTAAGGCACGGTGTGCACATTTCCAGAAGGCCATTTGCTTCAACCACTAAAGAAAAGTACATGGCGTGTCCACAAAAGACATGACGTGTACCTAGGAATTCAGAACCGAGTCTAGCCTTTCTGGTAAAGTACATAGTGTGTATTAAATCAAACACGCCATGTGATCACATTCAGAAACAACTATTGGAGATAGGACACGCTGTGTCCGAAGAAAGACATGGCATGTGCCTATCAGTTTCAACAATTTTCAAATACGACTCCTTTCATTTCAAAAGACAAAACCACTCTATGGAGTAGTTATCTTTGGTGATAATTCGAAAATCTTTTGTCCCAGATCAAGGCTAGAGAAAGGAGGGCGATTTTGGAGGTGGAAGAGGGTGGTTTCTGACCGGCCTAAATCGCACGTCCAAAAGGAGCGGATTTGAAGTAGTCAGACTTTTAAATAACCTGACTCTTAGGCCCCTACAACGATGACGGGGTCCGAAGTAGCGATCGGGGTCGAACCACAGGGACAAGGGTGGTCGTGCTAAGAATGCAGAATCAACACTCTACACTCGGTAAAAGAAGGGTAAGAACAAAGTTCCCAAGGGAACGGCAGGTAAAGATCGGTAAAACAAAAGAAAACTATCTCCAACTGGAGTTACAAGGAAGATTAAGGTTTTTGCATTTATCAATTTTTAGGGGGTTTGAGCAACAGAATCAAAGGAGAAAACACTACTGCCTCGGTAAGGCACGAAAGAGGAAAGCTTCGGCATGACAAGCGGCATCAGAAAACATCCAATACCCCTTCTCTCAAAGAAGGTACCTCCAACTAAGCTCCAACACCCTCTCTCAAGAGTAGTGGACTTGGGTTGGAGTGGAAAGAATACTGAAGCAGCTCTGACCCTGGGTACTCTCGTACTCCCTGATTGGACCAAACACTAGAGTTACAACCTGTAACATCCCTGACCTGGGTTATAAACTAACCCTAGGTGCTTTTCCTAAATATGTAAGTAAAACCTGGTGATTATCTTTTGGCATGTAATTAAGTTCCTAAGGAACATACATTTTCATTTATGTCCTTTTAAAACAATGTTGTAGAATTATTTGGTAATGCAGGGGCCTATGTGCAAATTACCCAATTAAGGGGTGTAACTTGCAAATTTCACAAGTTAATATGTTCCTCTGATGATGAGACATCATATGAGTAAATATGATGAGGTAAGATGGATTTCCCAAGCTTGGGCATCAAGATACAGCTTGTGGAATGATCCTTGTGCTTAAAAACCCTAATTTGGATTAAAGTGCAATTTACCCAAATGTGGGGTGCAACTTATAAAATACACCATCTTTAACATCTTTTATGACATCATTTAAACTAATAATGATGAAGGGGGTACTTCCTTTGAATAATCATATAATAAGGAACACCTTTGTAATTAAATCATCAAGATGTAAGTAAGGAGACCCTTATGTCCATATGTACCTTAGTGATAAGTTGACCTTCCTTGCCTTTAGTTCTTGGTTTTAGAAGGAGTTTTACCTTAGAAAAGAAGAGGAGGGACGTGCCTAAAAGAAAGGAAGGACCTAGTTGTGAAAAGGAGGAGTAAGTTGTCCTTATGATGAAAATAACCCCAAAGGTACTTATACCCTTTCCTTTGCAATCAAAGGCTACGTTTTCCTTTCACTCTTCACTTATCTCTTGTTGTGGCAGACTAAGGAAGGAGCTCAGGAGCTCAAAGAAATGACCAACCTGTTCTAAGGTAAGAGAACACCACCTTCTAGCTTGGATTCATGGAGGAAATCGTATTACAAGGTTGAATTGCTAGTTTTCTTACTTAGGTTCCTTGTTCTAGCCGACCATCCCCATCTTTTTCTTGAAGATTGACCTTGGCCGACCTGTGGAGCTCAAGACACCATTAAAGGCTTGAATCTTGGAAGCTTGGAAGCTCTAGGAACCACGTTTGAGGTGGGTTTTATAACTCTAACCCTCAGCTTTGTTATGCATATCTTTGTTCTTGTTTCCTATGATTAGTTCTTCTTCTACCTCCCTTCGTCCTTGCTCTTTTGCTAGCAAAATGGTGGAGGAACCGACCTGAACAGAGGTTGAGGATGATGGGCGTGGATTCCTAGGTCACTTTATGAAACGACCTTGAACCCTTTTGGTCCAAATGGGTGCAACTCGTTTAAGGTCAAACGGGTTCAACCCGTTTGATCTCAAACGATCCTGCAAGATCGTTTGGATCAAAACGACCCCAAGACCATTTCATAGGGTTGACCAAGGTACGACCGTTTGAGGGTCTGTTCATAATGTATTGAATTTCATTCCTACAAAGAATTGTAATCTAATTCCTAACCAATTAAGAGTTGAAGACACTTCAATAACCTAACCCTAATCGGGTGAAAGTTGCTGATTTCAATATAGATCTTGTTGCGTTTTGGGTTGAAGGACCCAAACGGGTTCCAACCCATTTGGGGGTTCATCCAAACGATCTCACACTCGTTTAGTGACACCCCAAGATTGTTTGGAGGTCTAGGGTTAAATAAATTTGATGGTTTGAGGGTCCAATTACAAGATGTTGATAATTGATGAAAAGTGCTGATTTTTAATTTAATTAGGGCTCAACCCTTATCAAATCATTTTGGTTTTTGGTCAAACTTTGGGAAAACGGTCTCAAGATAGTTTGGAGGACATCCAAACGATCTCAAGACCATTTGATCCGAGTTTGGGCCCAATTGGAGGTCAATTGATAGGTTCAACTCTGATTTGAAACATATTGTTGAACATTGATGATTAGCCGATTGGAAACCCTAATTGAGTTAGATTTAACCCTAATTGGCTTTCAATTGAGGGTCAATTTGGTGTCCAGTTGATTGAGGCTCATCCTAATTGACTCAATTTGTAAGTGGTTAACATGGATTTGGCCAATTAAAGGCTTCAACATAGGAAACCCTATTCAAATATAACCTATGTGTCACCTTTATGTTTATGCGGTTTGAAACCAAGTTGGTCCACACTCGTTTGAGTCCAAACGAGTCCACACTCATTTCAGCCCAAATGAGTCCACACTCGTTTGATCTCAAATGGGTTCACACTCGTTTGATCTCAAACGGGTTCACACTCGTTTGATCTCAAACGGGTTCACACTCGTTTGAACTCAAATGGGTTCACACCCGTTTAGACTCAAGTGGGTCCACACCCGTTTAAGGTCAAGTGGGTCCACACTCGTTTAAGGCTCAAATGGGTCCAAGGTCATTTGAGGTTAAACGAGTTCAAGGTTGTTTAAGAATCAAATGGGTTGAAGGTTGAAGGTTAAACCCTAAACCAATTGGAGACCTTCAAGGTTGATTATACTTAATCACTTGAAAGTGTAAAAGGTTCAATGATGATCTAATCTAAACCCTTAATGGTAACCTAAGATGTTAAGGGACTATGTGGCTAATGAATTGACCCATGATGATGGTCAATGGGTAAATTACCAAAATGCCCCTGAAAGGTTCAATTGAGTGATACCTTGTTTTAATCAAACCCTAATCACATGATAGTGATGAGTTGACTTGTGTTAATCAATGAGGACTTAACCCAACCTAATCTAGAGTGGTGTAATCACTATCTACTAGTTAGAGGAGAGAGAAAGTACCAATTATAATGGAAACTCAAGTAAAATACCTTCAATATACATGAATGTACAAGTTTAGGTATGATCCACTTATGTGAGATCATGGAAACCCTAATTATGATAATTGATGAATATTAATCTTATCTGAGGTCTTTAATGATGATGTTTCTCATACATGAGGATGTTATGAGATCATTTCACCATGATGTGAATAGTAAACCCTAATTCTAGGGTGATGACATGTAATGTGAATAGTAAACCCTAATTCTAGGGTGATGACATGTAATGTGAATAGTAAACCCCAATTGATGAAAACCAGGGAAACCTAGCTCTTGTATGAGTAGGGAGATACAACTTCTTTAAATGAGTTATTTACTGTTATCAGTTGATTTAACCATGCAGGTTCCTTTATGAGGATGATCATATCCAGGTATGGATGATGATACTATATTCATTGAAAGCATGTTGTTAGCTTTATGAATAGTGATATATCATGATGCCTTGTTAATAGCATCTTATGAGATTGATAGGCTGTGAGAGCCATGAATACCATCAAGGTCATGCTTTAAGATATGACTTGTGATGAGAATATTGAGAAATGACAATTGATGAGAGTTAGGCTTGTTACATTTAGTATTCTTCCTTCATAGTTGCTATGCTAATGATTAATGTTTGAAAACATGTATGATGATAAAAGAATACTGAAATGTACCTAACTAATCAAGTATAATCATACCATGTAGAGCCCTGATCATAGATCCATCATTGTCAGGAGTTAAATGATGGTGAAACAAGTTTTCCTAAGGGAATTCTTGGAGCACATACTTTTGAATATGTGGGGTAATATGGATGTGAATTTCCTTACATCCTAGTGAAGGAATTGATGTAGATGTATCTTTATTCTATCAATCCTTCACTATGTGTTTATGTCGGGGTGATGTAACACTAATCTCCCGAGGAAATCTTTTATACCGCATCGATGAGAGATAAATAAGAAATCTTTCGATGGCGAAGAGAGTACAGAATGCCACTGTGACTCTAATAGCAAAGTACCAGAATACCCTGGTAAGCTATTGTAACAGAGACACTAGATGTCCTGCATGTTGATCCTCATACTGACTGAGGAAGATGAGGTAATAAGAATCCGGCTCTTTTGATGACCTATGTATGATACAGATGCGACTTAACAGTGATCGGTTGGAGTATGAGCGGTATACCTCATCTCCACAGGGCATAATGATGTTTGTAAAACATAATCAACCACGTATCATATCTGCTTAGGTTGAACCACGAAATACATTGGTTGATGATACATTACTTAGTATACATGTTTTTCATATTCCTTAAATGTTGTTGTGCTAATTGATAACAATCTACTGCTGATTACCTTAGAGCTTTTATTGCCTATGTTATTCTTGGTTGCTATAATAAAGCTTCTGGCGAAGAGTTATAACTCTCGCTGGGACAATTATTTAAAATTGTCTCACCCCGTAGATTTCAACTTTTTAGGTGGTCGTCGAGGATGAAGGAATCAATCTTCAGGTGACCAATATCAGCAGTAGCAGCATCAGCAGCAGCAGCACCAGGAGCAGCAGTGAATCTCAGGTGGAGATACTGACTACTGAGTCATGTAGTTAGATGGTCTTATGTCGTCTCTGTACTCTCAGGTCCTTAGAGTCTTTTGGTCTGAGATTTTGGGTTTTAAATCTTGATATTTTGTATCTGGTTGTATATAATCACTCATGAAGTGATCTAACAGAGATGTAATTTGTTTACCTTGTTTCTTATAAAAGGAGTTTCATGATTTCAAGATCTTGTCTCAAAAAGTTTTAATTTCCGGTGATTTTCGTATTCCGTTGTTAATCGAATTGCTTCTGCTGAGTTTAATCGTGTTTATCTCGGGTTTTGGAGATCAGAGCCCACACAACCCCTCTCTCGAGGGAGCTGTAACGGGAAACAGGATTCGATAGCTAGTCAAAACATGATCCAAGCATACAAGCTAGAGTTCAGATGCTATAAAACAATCATCGAACAAAAGAGACCAAACTTAAAGAAGCAGGTGTTAAAACTCCTCTAATGCCATTAGCATAAGCATTGTATAAAAAGGATTAGTTACATTGTGTAAATAAAGAAAGTAAATGATTGAAAAAGGGAAGATAGGTATCGCCTCCTTGATTTCGGAGGGCGACACACAACAACAGACCCCTAAGGTGCCTCAAGCCCGATATCGAGCGGAAGCTCTGGCCGACATGCTCGTGTCAGGCGACCAGCCCTATCGGGCGGTACACCGTGACGGGCTAGCATATCGATCAAGGCACCCTCCCCTGATATGGTGGTGGTCAGGATACTACCCTCTCGGGTGACACACCGTGAAGGGTATTTCGTATCAGGATCGATATCGTGTCGGGCAAGAGACGACTTAGGGTATCAGGTTCTTGTATCGAGTGTGTAGGCGAGCCGTCTCAGACAGGGGTCCATCTAGGAGCATGGCACGTCGGGTAGCCTCCTTGGTCGATATTAGCTGCTACGGCTACCAGGACGGATTCTAAGTGAACCACTCCTGCCCCCTCTCGGGTAGGGGAAGTGCTCACCTAGTATCACTCAACACGCCTTTGGGACGCGACACACTAGCTCCAGATGCTTTCCAAGGCTAGCCTTTGTGGGATCCCGACCTGTCCCATCAGAGTCCTGTAGCTGCTATTTATAGGTAGCGGTTGGGAGAAGTTGCGGTTCTTCGGGTGCCACATGTCATCCATCGGCTCTATTAGCATGGCTTCAGGGATGATCGACGTGCGTATCGCCCGACACATTGGGTGCTGGGTAGCAAGTGTGTCGGGTAGTCATGACGGGTGGGCGCCTGCCGGTGGGTGGCTTGTATCTATCGTGTGACACGCTTCATCGGGAGAGTAGTCGTGGCGGGTACAACTCCCTGTCGGGTAAGCGACGTATCACCCGTCAGAGTCTTCTTGCGTGACACACATGTGTCACGCAGCATCTATATTGGGCTACTACACAACGGGTAATGAGTGTGTCGACCAACTGGTAGGAGGGCCGATGCAGGTAAAACACGTTCATGGGCCGGAACGGGCAGTTTGCGGATTTTGAGTGGAAAAGCAAGGAAAACTCTGTAAAAGATGATAAAAATGATTTAAGAGCGTAGTGTGGCCAATTTATCCAAAAACATGACAAAAAGGAGACGAAAACAGTTTTAAAAGGGCAGTTTTAACAACGAAATATGGTCCATAATACCACAAAAATGGGTGTTATCAGTTTCTTGCAAAAGAACCCCATTCTTCTTCTTTTCATCTTAAATCTTCTTCTCCAAGGTGCAGTAGAGATTCTTCACTCCACAAAGATTCTTGGGAGAGAGGTTTGTCTGGTTTGGAGCAGTGGTAGAAGTGGGATTTCATCCTCAAGTCGGAATTCTACCTTTCTTGGGTTACACCTTGGGATTACTTAGCTTTTCCTTCTCCAAATCATGTCAAATTTTGAAAATTCTGCACATTTCCTGTTGTACACATTCATGGACGAGTAGCTTCTTTTTCTTGGACATGGGAGAGTAGCTCCCATGTCATATCATGTTTGGAACATGTTAATTTCGTACTAAATACTATGTTGCTTGTTTTTCCACCTTGCGAGTACCGATTCTTCTTTTCTGCATGTATGGTTGGCCACCTTATGTGTATATTTTATGCTCTTTTGCTTGATCTGAGAAGATAGGTGGAAGAGTAAGGTGGTACTCTCTTGGAAACTCCTTCTTTACCACGAGAGTGGAAATTATGGAGTTGAGGAGTAGGTTTGTGATCCAAAATGAAATTCATACATAGGAATGTTGAATTGAGTTAGGATCATTGTACTTGCACCGAGACGTGAAGTGCAACATACATCTCTCTTTTAAAACAAGTTCTTAGTATGTTTAAATTTCATGCTCTTGTTGTATGCTATGATATGTGGATGAAATCCTAAGTTCAAGATACTTCCATATCTGAATTTTAATATCTTTTAGTAATCCATTACTCTTTGTTTAATTCTAAAATTCTAGTCTAATTAACCAAATCATCTTTAAAATGGTCTAGATTTTTTAACCTTGGTACTTTTGCATTTAATTTGTTTGCTAATGCTCCTTGTGTTAGACCTCGACTACAACTACTTCCGTATACTTGTGGGAATTGGTTAGTTGAGTAAAAGATCTTCCCTAAGATTGAAACTCATTAGTGTAATAAATAAACAATTTTTTGGCACCATTGTTGGGGAGCTATGGTTAATCTAATTATAGTAACAAGTGCTAACTAGTATTCGAGACTAGATCATCATTTCCATTTTTTGAATTTCCATATATCTTTTAGTTGTGTTCTCATTTTTTCTTGCTATTTTTTAGGTTGAATGCATCTCTCACAAAGAGGTCTTCAAACATATGTGTTTCTAGACCATGAGATCGAGCGTACTCTTTCAAGCTTAAGAAGAGCAAGAAGGGTAGAACAAACACTGCTAAGAGGTGTTCCACCATCATCACCGTCATCATCTTCTTCGCCTTTTGAAGAAGGTACACCAAGAGATCCAACCATGGAGAACGACCTTCCTTTGAAGGAGTTTGGAATGCCAGTTTCCACAAACATTTGTGGAGCCATTGACCTACCTGCAGTTGAAGCGAACAATTTCTATATTGCTCCTTCAATAATGTATATGATACAGCAGAACCGCTTCAGAGGCACATTCAATGAAGATCCAAATCTTCATGTGGCTGAGTTCTTGGAGTATATGAATACTTTCAAAATCAATGGCGTATCCACTGAAGGAGTGAAGCTAATACTATTTCCTTTCACCCTAAGAGAAAGAGACAAGGTGTGGCTTTTGTCTCTTCCAAAGAAGTAAATTAAAAGCTAGGACCAATTTCTAAATGCTTTCCTTGCAAAGTATTTCCTGCCAGAGAAAGACAACCCAACTAAGGAATCAGCTCACCAACTTCTCTCAAAATGATGGAGAAACTTTGTATGATACATGGGAGCAGTTTAAAGACCTTCAATGCCTTTGCCCTCACCATAGATTGACCAACTGGCTGCTACTCCAAACGTTCTATAATGGGTTGTTCTACAACACCCGGATGACACTGGATGATGCAACTAATGGAGCATTGATGACTAAGTCTTATAGAGAGGCTTATGACATTATTGAAGACATATCCCTCAACCATTTCCAATGGGGATTAGATCGGAGAGCACAGTCATCCTCTACAACTAGTTCTTCTATTGGGAAACAAGGAGGGAAGCATACAGTTGGTGTTGTTGACTTAATTGTTGTTAAACTTGACATTCTTACACAGAAGTTTGAGAAGATGACTACATTACATATCCAATCAGCTGAAGTGATATGTGAAGCTTGTGGTAATTCAGGACATATTTCTTCTTCATGCTTTGCTCCTAACATGAATGAAGGGATCCTAGAACAAGCCAATGTCGTTGGGATGCAGGGGAACAAGCAGTACAATCTCTATTCCAACACCTACAATCCGAGATGGAGAGATCATCCTAATTTCTCCTACCGGAACACAAGCAACGCTTAGAACTTCCAACATGGACAACAGTCGCCGCAGAAACAACAAAGCTTCAACTGAAAAAAATAATGGGAATATGTTGGGCTTCAACAACAACAGGGGTTACCGACAGTAACAACAACCCCAAAGTTCTTCCTTGGAGGCCATGATGGAAAAATTTATCTCCACGCAGATGCAACAGAATGAAGAGTTAAGGAGCAATGACAAGCTTTTGAAGAATGTGATTGCCCAACTCTCTGCCAAAGTGGATGTCATTTCCACTCACACAAGGATGTTGGAAAATCAAATTTCCCAACAAGCCTTGATGCAACAAAAGAACACCCAATCCGGTTCTCTTCCAAGCCAACCGAAGGTGAATCCGAGACAATAAGCAAATGCCATCACCTTGAGAAGTGGAGCTGAAATCCACAGACCTTCCCCACCCAAGGAGAAGAGTGTAGATATCAGTGATGAAGACAAGCTTGACACCCGTATGGGTGCCAAAGGTAAAGATACAGCTGAGGTACCATCTTCTGTTAAAGTTAATGCACCATTTCCATAGAGGCTTGCAAACACAAAGGAGGACTCAAAGTTTAGAAAGTTTATTGACATTCTAAACAAACTCCATGTCAATCTTCCACTAGTTTGGGTTATTCCGGAGATGTCTTCATATGATAAGTTCCTTAAAGACATCCTCACCAAAATAAGGAAGGTGGACCAAGTAGAGACCGTGATGCTTTCTGAAAGAATCAATTCTATCATTCAAAATCAACTTCCAGAGAAGTTGGATGACTTGGGAGCATTCACCCTTCCATGCAAGATCAGCAATACCACGTTCGACAAAGGTCTTGTAGACCTCAGATCTAGTATCAGTCTCATCCCATCTACTCTATGGCAAGATCTAGATCCTAGGGATCTAAAGACTACAAAGATGTCCATTGAACTGGCCGATCATTCCATCAAATACCCCAAAGATATCGTGTAAGATGTGCTAGTGCAGATTGGTAAACTTTATATTCCTTGTGATTTTGTAGTGCTAGACATGGTAGAAGTTCCTTCCAACCCCATTATTTTTGGGAAGCCCTTTCTAAGAACTGTGGGATGCCTAGTTGATGTTCACGAAGGCAACCTCACACTCTGAGTTGGTGATGAAGCCATGAAGTTCTCTATATATAATGCTATGAAAGCACCCTCTCGTGTAGAAGAAATATGTTTTATGAACTCTGTTGATTCTATTATAGATGAAGATCATGACATTGCCAATTTGATACTAAACTACTTTCAAGATGATGAAAGTATTAATAATGGATCTAAAAATTCTGGAGTATTTTCTATTTCCCATGCAGATGCTACTGAAAAAGACACTCCAATTGTTGATGACAAAGTCAAAGACAATGCAGCCAGAAGAAAGGTAGAACTTAAATCCCTTCCACCAGGGCTGAGGTATGCATTCCTTGATGTTTGTAATAATTAATAATGAGTTAACCAATGAACAAGAACATAAATTGCTTGCCAAATTGCGTTTGTATGAAGATGTTATTGGTTACTCAATCGATGATTTGAAGGGCATTCATCCCTCTATTTGTATGCACCGAATAAATATGGAGGATGATGCTAAACCCACCATTGAACCGCCTAGATGCTTAAATCAAAATATGCTTGAGGTGGTTAAAAAGGAAATCTTTAAGTTGGTTGATGCCGGTATCATCTATCCTATAAGTGACAGCCCTTGGGTTAGTGCCATCCACGTGGTACCTAAGAAGGGGGTGCAACTATCATCAAGGGAGACAATGATGAGTTGATTCAAACACGTATTGTCATGGTTTGGTGTATGTGTATTGATTACCGGCGTTTGAACAAAGAGACCCAAAATGACCATTTTCCACTGCCATTTATCGACTTAATTCTTGAACGCCTTGCAAAACACTTTTATTTTTATTACTTGGACGGGTATTTTGGGTTTTTCCAAATTCCCATCTACCCTCCCGACCACGAGAAAACCACTTTCACATGCACATATGGAACTTATGCTTATCGTTGTATGCCCTTTGGCCTTTGCAACACTCTTGCGATATTCCAACGATGTATGATGGCTATTTATCTGATTTCATTGAAAATATAATGGAAATTTTTATGGATGATTTTAGTGTTTATGGAGATTCTTTTGATCAATGTTTATAAAACATGTCATTAGTCTTATCCCATTGTAAAGAGGTTAACCTAGTACTAAATTGGGAGAAGTGCCATTTCATGGTACAATTTGGTGTAGTATTAGGCCATGTTGTATCTAACAAGGGTATTGAGATTGACATGGCCAAGGTGGAAGCTATTGAAAAGATGTCTACTCCTTCAATCAAAGACATCCATAGTTTCCTTGGTCATGCAGGTTTCTATAGAAGATTTATTAAAGATTTCTCAAAAAATGCAAAACCATTATGTTCCTTACTTGCCAAAGATGTTGAATTCATATTCAATGATGACTGTCATACCACCTTCACCAAGCTAAAGGAAGCTCTTATTTCTACACCAATCATTCATCCATCGAATTGGAACACTCCTTTTGAGTTGATGTGTGACGCAAGCGATTATGCAGTAGGGGCAGTCCTAAGTCAGTGAAAGGACAAGAAGCTTCATGCCATATACTATGCGGGCAAGACCCTAGAAGAAGCACAAATCAATTACACAACCACAGAGAAGGAGATGCTTGCTATAGTGTATGCCTTTGAAAATTTTTGACAATATTTGGTAGGATCTAAGGTGATTTTATATACAGATTACACTGCAATAAAGTATTTTCTCAATAAGAAGGATGCAAAACCTCATCTCATCCACTGGATACTGCTTGTGCAAGAGTTTGATCTTGAAATCTGAGAAAAGAAGGGGACAGAGAACAATGTTGTCGATCACCTTTCTAGATTGACTACAAATGCTGGAGATAGTTTACCTATTGAAGATCATTTTCTCTTGAGAAGTTTTATGCAATATTGTCCATCCAAGTGCCATGTTTTGTAGACATCGCAAATTTTCTTGCTACAGGACAGCTGCCGCCGGGCTTGACATACCAACAAAAGAAGAAGTTCTTCCATGACGGGAAGTTTTACTATTGCGACGACCCCTTGTTTTTCAAACATGGGAGTGATGGACTTATTTGAAGGTGTGTCGCTGAAGCGGAGATTGCTACCATTATTTCTGAATGCCATGCCTCTCCTTATGGAGGTCACTTCGGAGGAGAGAAGACTACAACTAAGATCCTACAATATGGTTTCTATTGGCCATCCTTGTTTAAAGATGTCAATTTGTTTGTCAATGCTTATGATAAATTCCAAAGAACCGGAGGAATTTCTAGACGTGATGATATGCCTCTTAACTCTATCTTGGAGATTGAGGTATTCGACATATGGGGAGTTGATTATATAGGACCATTCCCATCTTCATGTGGTTACCAATATATTATCGTCGTATTTGAGTATGTCTCTAAATGGGTTGAGGCTATCCCAACCCAAGCACCAGATGCAAAGTCTGGAGTTAATATTTTTCAAAAAAATCATCTTTCCTCACTTTGGAGTTCCAAGAGTTGTAATCTCATATGGTGGTATGCATTTTTTTTGAGAAACGATTCAATAATCTTCTTTCTAAATATTGAGTCACACATAAGGTCTCTACGCCTTATCATCCTCAAACTTCTGGGCAAGTAGAGGTCTCAAATTGGAAGCTAAAAGGCATTCTAGAGAAGACAGTGTCTAGCTCAAGGAAAGATTGGGCATTAAAGATAGATGATGCACTTTGGGCATACCGGACGGCTTACAAGACCATAATAGGCACAACCCCATTTAACCTGATATATGGTAAATCTTGTCATCTTCTACTGGAGCTAGAGCACCGTGCACTATGGGCTATAAAGTTCTTAAACTTTGATATGAAGAAAGCTGGTGCGAAGCATATTTTGCAACTGTAAGAGCTGGGAGAGCTACGGCTTGATGCATATGAAAATGCAAAGCTCTACAAAGAAAGAACCAAGATGTGGCATGATAAGAGAATCCGGAGGAAGGATTTAAAAGAGGGAGACAAAGTGTTGTTGTTCAACTCAAGAATTAAGCTATTCCCTAAAAAACTAAAGTGAAAGTGGTCTGACCATGTTCTCATATTGAAGATTTTACCTTATGGAGTTTTTGAATTACAAGGCAAGGATGGAGCATTCAAAGTAAATGGGCAATGTTGCAAGTTGAATACCTTGGGGGATGAAGTTCACAAGGGAGCCTCTTGCTCCCTTCAAGATGGTTGAAAGACAATTGAAGAGTCTCACTCCAGACTCTAAATGGAGAACCTCATGGGAGTTGAACCCACATTAGGATAGATTTCTTTTCTAGTCATTTGAGTCAAAAACACTCTTTAGTTCATAAATAAGCTTGTCATGGATGAATGTAATAATTCAGACAATTCTATTGTATATCTGTTATTAATTATGTGCTGAAAAAAGTTATTTTCTACATAAACTACCGAAGACACGACGTGTCTTAATTAAGACACAGCGTGTCTCTACTTCCAAAAACACAACAAATGAGTTACATCTCCAGGTATACGACATGTCTTTATTTGACACGCTGTGTCGCTGATCAGCAGATACAAGTTCTCCTCAACCTAGAAAAGTACACAGCGTGTTCTAATTTAGACATGACATGTCCCCAAGCAGAAAACAAAGGAAGAAGGATTTCTGGAAAAACATACGGCGTGTTTTTAATGTCACACGCCGTGTTCTGAAGCAGAAAAGGAATTGCTAAGTGTTCTTAAAAAGTACATGTCGTATCCTAAATCAGACACGACGTGTATCACAGTAGAAGGAAAAGGGATAAGCTACCTAGAAGATGTACACGACATGTGTTTATTAGTACACGCCATGTAGTTATCAGTTAAAATGGGCATTTTGAACTTCTAGAAAGTCACACGATGTGTACCTTATACAACATGACATGTATTTTATTATAGAAAAGGGGTTCTGAAAAGACACACGACATGTCTTTATTTGAACACACTGTGTCTTTTGACAAAAATGCAAGTTTATAACCTAGTACACGGCCGCTCCTCTCACTCAAGATTTCATTCGAGCCAGAGTTGTCGTGTGTCGTAACCCTTTTCTCCCCAGCCGTTGTGTGCCCTAACACTGACAACCACTGCCGTCGTGCCGTGTTCGTCTGTCATATCATCTTCTTCCTCAAGATAGAAGCCAAGAAGGCATGTTTCTTGTTCATGGCATGTCTCCCACAAGCTACAAGTGCCACCATCATTCTTTCTCTTACCGTCGTGTACCCTAGAATAAGATGGTGCTATCCCCGCCATCAAGAATGAGCCGCCAACATCTTCTTCTTCTTCTTCAAGCAAGCCATCATCATCTTCTACCTCGAGCCACCGTCTTCTTCTCCAACAAGGTCATGAAAAAAGGGAATCCACCATCCTCCTCTCCAAGCGACTCCTCGATGCCAAGGAGGTCAACAAACCTCTCTGCCGCCGTCACCCCAACAACGTGAGGGCCAACTCTAAGCCAGCCGCCTCCATTTCCCCTTCATTTTCCCCAAATATTGGTCATTTGTGACCTGTAAATTTTCGCAGAGCTCCTGGTACACGCCATGTACCCAGTTTCACACGGTGTGTGCATTACAATCTGAGCCAAACTCCTATTTCAGACACACAACGTGTCTGCATTAGCACACGACATGTGTTAACCAGTCAGCAGAAGAAATGGCTCCTTTCAAGAAAACCAGCAACCGCAAGCATGACGCCAACTCCTCCCAAGTGTCAGGAAACATCTCAACTATATAGTTTTGGGTCACCTCTGAAGAAGACCCGACATACCAATTCCTGATAGCATGGAGAGTTCTTCCTTCTAGGTTTGCTTTCCAATAGAAGATGATGACTCTGGGCTTCAAGGATGAAGTCCTCACGTGCCTACAAGACATGGGGTTGAGCTACATCTTCCTTACGGTATCAAAAACCTACCCCCGTCTTGTATATGAGTTTTTGACGACACTCGTCACCGAGCAAGATCCATAGAAGAAGCTCGAGCCCTTCCATATTATATGTTTCAGGCTTTTGGGTCATGATTTCAGACTCACTTTTTGGTGTTTTTGCGAGTTACTGGAGTGTCACTATGATGGCGTGATTGCCTGCCCGCCTACTTTTCATAGCAGTGAGTTTTGGTTTGAGATTTCTGATGAGGACTACCATGATGCAAAATCATCCAGGGCATCCTCTATCCACAACCCTATCTTCCGATATATTCATCGCCTTCTTAGTACCAGGGTTTTTGCTAAGAAGGAGACACAAGGGTTGTTGGGAAGCGGGATATCTTTTTCTTATGGGGCATGATGTATGAGCATGAAATCAATGTTGCTTCTATATTCTTCAATGTTTCCTTGAAATTAAGAAGGTGAAGAAGAGGGACGTCGGTGACATCACGTGTGGTAGTTTAATTACTTTGATTGCATAGAAACTTGATGTTGATTTGACAGGGCTTGAGGCTACACTAGGTAGAAACCTAGTAGATATTCAGTATCTTCTCTCTGCGGGATTGATCTCGAGGGTTCCCAACTGTGACAACAAGTTCCGTCAGTTCTTGGATGATGATTAGTATGTTGACCTTCCAGATCCTGAGCATGTCACCTTAGAGAACAAGGACAACTGGAAAGTCCTACTGGCCACTGATGAGGAGATAGTAGTTGCCCAAGCTGTTGATGATATCAGGGAAGGTCTTTCAGCCCCTTTTTCTTCTTTTGCTCTACTACCTCCCTCCACCGGCACCCAGACAGAGTATTCCTGGGTGATGCCTAATGTCAGGCATCTGTACGGCTACATGAAGTAGCAGTTCGATCACATCGATGACCGCCTGGATCATATGGGCACACAGTATACTACAATGCATGACATGGTCCACCACATGGATATGTGGCACATCTCTTAGGGCCACTACTCCATCCCATAGTCGTATCAGCCACCACAGCAATAGCAAGAGCCCGCCCCACAGCCTACTCTGATGGATGTCCCGGAGGATGATCTTGTCATTCAGTTCTTTCAGACTGACCACGGGGGCGCTGGACCCTCTTATTGATTTCCACCCATGATAGGTATCCAGTTGTTACCTTCATGAGCTCGATTGATGCAGCGAGGAAACTGTAGATTTCAAGCTTAGGGGGGTGCAATCGGCCCGTAATGTAGTTTTTGTCATGTTCTTTTGTCATTTGCTTTTGTTGGTCATGTCAGTTCTTTATTTCAGTCTTTTATGTTCATGTTCTGTATTTCCATTCATGGCAAGTTTAGTATGAAATGAGGCTTTTGTGATAGAATGAATTTTTGCACCTTGTATGCTTGAACTATCTTGTACCTTGTATCTCTTTTGGCCATATGAAATAATTAGTAAAGAGCATTCATGAATCAAATGAAAAATGAAATTCCCCATGTACATGATCCTGGTTTGTAATTGTAGCTTGAACTCACAATTTTCACATCTTTGATTGCTAAATACATGTAACGGTCTCAAATTTTAGCGAATAAACCAACTCTACAACACTGTTCAGAATACGGGATACTCTTGCAAACTTTTAGTGCATATACAACCGATTTTTAGTGAAAATTTTGTAAAAATTATGAATGGAATCTTGTTAACTAAACTTTCTCGTTGACTCCCTTATGTTGTGCAAAACTCTCTTTTATCTTTTTATCACCTTACCCAATAAAAGATGGCAAACATACCACATATCATGCTAGCCTAGTGTGAATCCGATCCGGCAACGATGGTTAGGTGGTATGAAAATCAAAAGAGGGTAAAGATAACACCCCAATCAACACTCCAAGGGTACGTAAGCCTAAATTAGAAGCGGAGTGCTGGAATCCCAAAAATCAATTGTCATATATTTTGAGAAGACAGCTCAACTGAGATTGTTAAAGTTAACTAGAACTTCATCATAACATCCATAATAGCTAAAAAAATTTTGTGATGTGCATCCACTAGTTGTTTGGCTTGACTATCCAAATCATGTTTAGTGTTGTTTAGTTGATTGTTTCATTTAGTTTGTGACCACCATTGCTAAACTAAAACTTCTTTATCTTGGATGTTCAAATTGAGATGATAGCTATGAAAATAAACCTAATGTACATGGTTGATTAAGTTTATTGCATATCTTCTTTTTGCTTGATCCATGCACGAGCTTGAACATTCCTTCATTTGTGGGGCTATACTCTTTTTGCTTGGGGTCAAGCAATGGTTCAATCTTAGGGGGATTTGTTGTGTGGTTTCAACATCAACTTTTCACATGTTTTCACAAACAAATTCAGTTCATTTTGTTCTCATTTAGCCTCTATTCATATCGTTATTGCCACCTTTTTGTTATTTTACTTATCGCATGATGTGTATCGCAGATTTGCATCAAAAGGATAAAATTGGAGATACCCCAACTCAATCTCATCATTATTGGGACTTCTCCAAGCCTTGTAAGCATCTAGAACTTTAATTCTGCTAAAACAACAATGCACACGACGTGTATTATTTAAGACACGACGTGCGCATTTCCAGATGACCATTTGCTTCAGTCACTAAAGAAAAGTACACAGTGTGTCCACAAAAGACACGACGTGTACCTGGGAATTCAGAACCGAGTCTAGCCTTTCTGGTAAAGTACATGACATGTATTAAATCAAACACGTAGTGTGCTCACATTCAGAAACAACTGCTGGAGATAGGACACACCGTGTCTGGAGAAAGACACGGCGTGTGCCTGTCAGTTTCAGCAATTTTCAAATATGATTCCTTTCATTTTAAAAGATGAAACCACTCTAGGGTTATCTTTGGTGATAATTCGAAATTCTTTTTTCCCAGAGAAAGGCTAGAGCAAGGAGGGTGATTTTGGAGGTGGAAGTGGGTGGTTTCTTGTAAAAGAACCCCATTCTTCTTCTTTTCTTCTCCAATCTTCTTCTCCAAGGTGCAACATAGCTTCTTCACTCCACAAAGCTTCTTGGGAGAGAGGTTTGTTCTGTTTGGAGCAGAGGTAGAAGTGGGATTTCATCCTCAAGTTGGAACTCTACCTTTCTTGGGTTACACCTTGGGATTAGTTAGCTTTTCCTTTTCTAAATCATGTTGAATTCTGAATATTCTACACATTTCCTATTGTACACATTCATGGATGAGTAGTTTCCTTTTCTCGGACATGGGAGAGTAGCTCTCATGTCATATCATGTTTGGAACATGGTAATTTCGTACTAAATACTATGTTGCTTGTTTTTCCACCTTGCGAGTACCAATTCTTCTTTTCTACATGTATGGTTGGCCACCTTATGTGTATATTTTATGCTCTTTTGCTTGATCTAAGAAGATAGGTGGGAGAGTAAGGAGTTACTCTCTTGGAAACTCCTCCTTTACCATGAGAGTGGAAATTATGGAGTTGAGGAGTAGGTTTGTCATCCAAAATGAAATTCATACATGGTAATGTTGAATTGAGTTAGGATCGTTGTACTTGCACCGAGAGGTGAAGTTCAACATACAACTCTCTTTTAAAACAAGTGCTTAGTATGTTTAAATTCCATGTTCCTATTGTATGCTATGATATGTGGATGAAATTCTATGTTCAAGATACTTCCATATTTGAATTTTAATCTCTTTTAGTAATCCATTACTGTTTCTTTTTTTAAGAAATTCTAGTCTATATAACCAAATCATCTTTAAAACTGTCTAGATTTTTGAAGCTTAGAACTTTTGTGTTTAATTGGTTTGATAAAGCTCCTTGTGTTCGACCTCGACTACAACTACTTCCGTATACTTGCGGGAATTGGTTAGTTGAGTAAAAGATCTTCCCTAAGATTGAAACTTGTTACTGTAATAAACCAACAGGTAATTCAAGTGTGTGACTTATGGCCAATACACTACAGGATAAATGAGATGAGTTAGTGCATGAAGTATTAGGATGTTAAAATACCCTAATATAGGATAAGTTGATGAACTTAAGTAAGATAAAAGTGATGAGAGAAGTGGTACATCAAGGCATGATAAATACTATATCCAACATATCAAGGTTGATACACCTTTATGCACCTCAAATCCAATATACATGATTGAGTAACACCTGAAGTGTGTCATGTCAATTGTTACATTAAGATGTAATGAGTTTATTGCACGTTGATAAGTGTAGGCTAAACATACCTTGAGATAAGGTTAAGCCAAGATGATAAAGTAGGATGTAATCAATATCCTAGTAAGGATGAGAGAGAAACTCATACTTTGTGTTGATAATCATTTAATGATAAATGATGAGAATAAATAAGTATGATTGAATACTTATGATATCAATGTATGCTCCTAGATGTGTGGAGCAATAAATTAGGGTTTGGATTGATAATATGAACTTGAAACCCTATTCGTCTATAAAGGGAAACCCTAACCCTAATAGTTGTTGCCTAGTGAGAGGTGACAAGATGTTTAATGGCCTTGTAAGCCATGTTAATAGTTGTTGCCTAGTGAGAGGTGACAAGATGTTTAATGGCCTTATGAACCATGTGAATAGTTGTTGCCTAGTTAGAGGTGACAAGATGTTTAATGGCCTTATGAGCCATGTGAATAGTTGTTTCCTAGTAAGAGGTGACAAGATGTTTAATGGCTTTGTGAGCCATGTGAATAGTTGTTGCCTAGTGAGAGGTGACAAGATGTTGATCTAGAGATTGATGTAGGAGATGGTAATGTTCAAAATAAACCAGGTAAATAGGAACCATGTAACATAATAATAATTATAAATGGTCACAAGGATAATAATGAAATCTTGGTCACACATACATTATGGGCATAGCCAAATAAGGACTATAGTGTTTTGAATATGCTAAAATGAGACATGAGGAACACTTGTATCACATAAAGGATGTGAATGTGTATGATGGTTCGACTGAGGTATAATGCATAGTAGAAGTGATTTGGTATTCAGTGATGAGTTGAAGGGATTGATGTCCCATAATGAAAGTGAAAGGGAAACATAAAGGTATTCCAACTACTATGGAATCCTTAGCAATATGGCCATGATCTCACAGGATTGGTATAATCCAATTCCTGGTTGTACTCTCAAAGTGATCTCACAGGATTGGAGTAGTCCAATACCTGGCTGTAATCTCACAATATTGGCATAGTCCAATACCTGGCTGTGATCTCATAGGATTGGGATAACCCCATACCTGGGTGAACTCTCACAGGATTGGTACAATCCAATACCTGGCTAAACTCTCACATGATTGGGATAACCTAATACATGGCTATGATCTCAAAGGATTGGCATAATCCAATACATGGATGTAATATCACATGATTGGTACAACCCAATACCTGGCTGTAATATCATAGGTCCAATACATGGTTGTAATATCACAGGATTGGTACAACCCAATACTTGGATGTAATATCACAAGATTGGTACAACCCAATACTTGGCTGTAATATCACAGGATTGGTACAATCCAATACCTGGTTGTAATATCACAGGATTGATACAACCCAATACATGGTTGTAATATCACAAGACTGGTACAATCCAATACATGGTTGTAATATCACAGGATTGGTACAATCCAATACCTGGTTGTACTCTTACAAGATTGGTATAAAGATGGAACATGATGATATTATCACAGGATAAGCTTGAGATGTTGGTATAATATGATGGGTAAATGATACACATGTTCTTCATATTCCTTATAAAGTAAATATATGATTTACTGCTCTATCATAGATAGTTGCAATGCTTTAAAAGATGAGAATGTTCTAATCTGCTTATCCATAGTGATTAACCTTGATTAGTAATATAAAAGAACCTCTACTCAATTTAATTTTATTTACATGTGATAATAACATTGTTGGTAGAGATTTATATCTCTCACTGGGACAATTGTCTCACCCTATGGGATCCACATTTTTTTATGTTGATATGCACAAGGAGGTAGAGACCGTTCTATAAAGGAAGGACAACAACAGTAGGGACAGTAGTAATAGCTCAGGTTGAGTATATTGTCTGTCATGTCTTGTAGATAGAAGTCATATGTGTCATCTCTGTACTCTCAGGTCCTTGGATTTAGAACGTGATGGTTTTGTGAACAATCTGAGATTTTGGCTTGTATGCCTCGAGGTTTGATGTTGCTTTAGTATATGTTTTGACAAAGTAACTGTTATATGTTAACCTCAAGATGAGATGGTATAGTGTATGTACAATGTAAACCCCGATGTATATAAAGTTTTGAAATGGATCTCTTTGCAAAAATGGTTTTAATTTTTAGTGATTTTTGTTAATCCACTGCTTATGATTACTCTGCATAATTAGTAATGATTTGGCTGACAGTTTGGTGGTGGTCGTTACAAGTTTGGTATCAGAGCTTAAGGTTTGTTGAGTCTATAGAGACATAGGACTAACGTGTTGAGTTTGTTCTAGTGTCCTCTAGTATATACTATAGTGATTTCTGCTTGTGTATAAGAAAGGGTGAAGTTTAAAAATGACCGGAGAATATGAGGAACACGATGCTAAGAGCAATATTGTTGCACCAGGGGAAGGTGCAAGGGATCAGGCAAGAGAAGAATGAGTGCCTGAGAATTCCGATATTGACCCAATATGGATAGAGAATCTTGCTTTTTATGCTCTTGTTGAGCAGGTTGGGACAACAGTAATGCATATAGTAGACTGGATACTAGCATTACAACCTAGGTTACCAATCCTCAATGTAGAAACTTTAGGTTCTGAAAGGGTTCCTGAATGACATAGTCATGTTGGAATAGTGGAATATGTGGGAAGGATTAACATATGGAAAGAAAATAGAATCTGCCATAAGTATAAACAGATAATACATCTGTAATGACAATGCCAAGGAGGGGCAATAAGTTGAGAATTTAGGAAAGGTCTCTATAATTCTAGAGACATTTTCCTAGTTGTTCAGAAAATCCAACATTTTTGGTACCACCAGTGTAATAAATGCCTAGTGCACCAGGGCAGTAGTCGCTAAGTAAAGGAAAAAGTCCTAACTTTCCACCTGTAAGAACTCCTGGCTTAGCTTCTACATTGGTAATAAGACCGATAAGACCATGGTACGAGGACAAGACATGTTATAGATATGGACATGTTAAGCATACTAAACCCTTTTGTTCAAAAATAAAGGAGGAAATGACCCAACAAATGAGATAGACTCGGTAGGGCTTACAAAAGTTACAACCTAAAAGTGTAAAAAGGCAAAAGCAACAAAATGAAACATCTAGACTCTATGTTTTGAGTCAACCTGAAGTGGTAGATGACCACGAGGGGTGACAATCAGATAGATCTTTTTCATTCTGATATGTCTTCTCTTGATTATATCTAATAATCATAAGAAGGTAGTTGTTGTTGAGATTCCTTTAATTAGTCCAATGAGGACATGAGGAAGAGATAAGAAGGATGAAAACTTATATTCGATCCAATATTCTCTCAAATATTTTGAAATTTCTCTCTTCATGAAGGAAGGGAAGAGATGTAAAAGAAACACCCAGAGAAAATTTGAGATACTAAGTAGTAAAATTTAGGGATATGTTAAAAGAAAGAAACATAATATAAAACAAATGCATACTACCTAATTTCAATTCTTGAATACCCTGGCCAGGTATTCATCTATTGAAGGAAAGGTAAGTATGATACTCTTAGACTGCTATCCTTCTGATTACTCTGATAAAGTAGTCATTTTGAGACAATCTAAAGAGCATAATGAAGTAGAAGATGTGGCATGGATATTTCTACCAAATCCTAATTGATATTCGGAGGAATCTGAGTTAATCATAGATCAAATTATAAATAAAAGAAGATATCAGTATAATGTATACCTTGGTCTGAGGATCTAGAGGTGACAGTTACCTGATGAAAGGTGACAATGTTCAGTGATGAACTAAGGGTTTAAATACCCATATCTAGTAATCATGATGATGATAATACTGGGGGGTGACATGTAATCATCTCTATAATTCCTATGATGATGACAAGGAACCTAAGAGGAAACAAAATTGAATAAAAAATGAAAGATTGAGAGTTCATGCAATACTCAAGGAAGGTGATAATCTCTTTTCTTCAACCCTAGATAATGATGGGGTGATAAGAAGGACTATGTTTCCTTGTATTCTTTCCCTTCAAGAACATGACAATCAAGTAAGTCTTATGACACTTGATATGCATAGATTAGAAGAAATCTATAATGGAATACTTTGAAAAGTATCAGTTAGTTCTAGATTCTGGTTTCAAGACAAAATTATATGTGATAAGAAAGGTCCTATTATATGTTTAGTTTTGGTAATAACAACATAGAATGGAAATGTTGAGGATGTGATATGTTTTTGGCACATATAATGGATACCAAGGTAAAGAATCCTAGTATCCAAGAACTTTCAATGATATGAGAAATGGGAACATGACTCCTGATAAGATGAATAATGTTTGGTTACCTAGAAGGGACAACTTTGAGATTAGTCTAGTTACATATTGTAGTATGGATATCATATGTTAGGGGTTTATGCCCCGCATAAACATGACATCATAAATGATGTATAACTTGAAGGAACAATTGTAGAATCATTTTGAGAAAACGCTTATCATGCTAAAAATAATTCCTTAGAATATCCCTATCTAGATATGTTGAGGAAGTTTATACATAACATCTAGAGATACCTCCGAGATAAGTTCTTCTTTGACAAGTAGCCTCTCCTTATGATAAGAAAATAAACAGCTAATGACATAGTTAATATAAGTCACAAGAAAGTTTAGTGTTGTGTCAACAGACTAGACTGGCACAATAGAAGTATGATAAGACTAGTAGTCCCTAATGGATGATAGAATGTAACTCTAGTCTTTCCTTGGAGGTGAAATGTTAAACTAAGCCTAAGGTCAAGAACCTTATTACATAAAAGATGTAAGTTGAGAAGGTGACAAAGAAATGAGTTTTGATAACCAAATTATTCAAAATATGTACAGTACTTCTCTGATTTAGAAAGTATTATCTGACACAGAATTAAGTCTACAGTAAATAATAGAAAGGATAGTTGAGTATGTGTCATGTATGATAGATTATATGATAACCCTGAATGGAAGGACTTTGTGCTGATCAAAGTTCTATGGTATCTCAATGACATCAAGATTTTATGTGGAGACTTCATGATATAATGCATGAATGACAATTATCTTCCTTCATCTGGGATTTCGGGGACAAAATCCTTGTTAGGGGTTTATAACTTGCAATGACCCTGACTTGGGTTATGAGTTAACCCTATTTTTTTAGCTAAGTAAGTTTCTTAGAAATTTAATATAATCCTCTAGGGTGCTTTTTTATCATATGACACACTTATGTTTCAAGTTTGGTCCTGATTGAATGTTGTTTGAGCAATGTTCCTTTATTTTGGACCAAAGTGCAATTTACCCAAGATAAGGGGTTATATTGCAAAATGTCACATGTTGAACATTCCTTAAGTGTTTTAGCATCATAAGAGAGAGAAATATGATAAGTGGTGTCTTGTGGAAAGCCTAAATGCCAAGTTTGAACTTGTTTGAATAATGCTAGTACCTTGTGCACCAATTTTGGTACAAAATGTAATTTACCCAAAATGTATGGTTGATATGCAAATTACCACCTCTAGAGTGTTCCTACTTCCTATATGTATCATTTATAGGAGAGATAAAGAAGTAGGCACCATGTTTGAATCATTTTGGAGTGGTAGTATTCTTGGTGATGAAAAGACCAAGAAAGGGTTGAATATGAAACACTAACTTGAGTTGTATCGAGTTGTGGACTTGATATGGGAGTGCCTATTGGCCAAGAATCCATAGAATAGATCCCATATCAGTTTATGGAGTCTTGGAAAAGGCCATGACAGGAAAAGCACCTCAAGGAGGTTATATGTATTGGTTTACAACTTCCTTAGAATAGTTGTATCGGGTTGTGAATAAAGTGGTGATTGAGTTGATATATCTTATCAAACGAGATAAGTAATGGATGAAATTTCATCTCTAGATTATCCTCAAGTGTTTTTCATATCAAGATAAATGTGAGTGCATGCATGTACACGTGTCAACCATGCATGAACATGTGGCACCTAGTAGCTTAAAATGATGACACCTCATATACATACTTTTTCATGAACCTCAAGTATATATTCCCTTCCTTTCATCTCTTAGTGAAAATTTTCAAATCGTACCACCTCCTTGATCTTATATATTGTGCATAGCGTCTTGGTATCGTGCATAGGTGAAGTGATATCATGCATAGGGCCTTGGTATTGGCCATAGCAAGTGATATCGGCCATAGCAAGTTGATACCGGCCGTAGTGGAGTGAAATTGGCCACAAGTGAGGCATATCGTGCATGAGTAGTGAGGTATCATGTAAGACTCTAAGAAGCAAGAAGGATCTCAAGTCTTAACCCTAAGGTGAGGCCATGATCATCTTCAATCTTGGATTAAAGCATGGATCTAGGGTTGAGATCTTTTTCTTCTTCTTCACCAAGTTCTTAGCTATGGTGATTCCTTGTATATGGAGTCATGAATGAGCCTTGGACTTTTCATAAGTCATATTCAACCTTAGGAATGTGAAGCTTTGGAGCTTGGAGCTTTGAATTTGTTCTTGTGGTGGGTTATATAACTTGAACCCAAACATGTTATTATTCACCATATTTCTTACTATATTTGATGATATACTTTCAATTCCAAACTTTTCTTGAATACTTGATATATCTATCAGTTCTAGTAGTTACTTATACCTGTTATCTTTGTACTAGAACAAGTAGAGAAAAGGTCTAGAGCTTGAAGATTATGGTATCACCTTACCAAGTGATATCGGGTTCAAGCACACAACCAAGCAACTCTAACCCGATATGGTTATGTACATACACCACTAAAATGATATGGATATGGGTTTATACTTCCTTGCATGATATGGTAATGTAGTATACACCTTTTGCACAATATGAGGTTAAGAATACACCTCTTTTCCCGATATGGTGTGAATCACACACACACCTCTTTGCCTGATATGGTGTGAAACACACACACAACTCTTTGCCCGATATGGTGTGAAGCACACACACACCCCTCTTTTCCTGATATGGTGTGAAGCACACATACACCTCTAAGGTGATATGGTAAGCACACATACACCTCTAAATTGATATGGTGAGCAAGCACATACCTCTTACCCGATATGGTAAGCAAGAATACACCTCTTACCCAATATGGTGAGCAAGCACACACCTCTTACCCAATATGGTAAACAAGCATACACCTCTAAGGTGATATGATAAGCAAGCATACAACTCTAAACCGATATTAGGTTAAGCATACACCTCTTGGACAATATGGCGTTGAGCACACACCTCTAAAATGTTATGGTGGGTAACCCAATACACCAGATGACAAAAGTGGTAAGGAGGTTAATACCCTAGAACATGTGATGGCCAATACACTAAAGAAGGGTATGGCCAACATCTTCAAGTGAGGTGAGGATGTTACACACATGTAGGGTGAAGGTGATAAACCATATGATTGGTAAGGTTGATACCTTGATGAGTAAGGGTATGAGGGATATGATGATGCCTAGCTCAAGATACACCTAACCCAATACATGTGTTCAACTTGACATACATGATTCAACCCAATACACCTTGTAAAGGTGAGGGAAAACACCCTTTGGAGTGATGAGTATAACACCAAGTAATGGTGTAGCTAATACCTTGATAGGTGAAACACCTAAAGTGGTTGATAATGGTCAACTGTATATCAACAATGCCTTAAACCGAGATGAGTCCATATCACTTGATGATAGTTGGGTAATTCAAATGTGTGACTTATGGCCAATACACTATAGGATTAATGTGATTAGTTAGTGCATGAAGCATTAGGATGGGAAAATACCCTAATACAAGATAAGTTGATGAACTTACGTAAGATAAAAGTGATGAGAGAAGTGTTACATCAAGGCATGATAAATATTATATCGAACACCTCAAGGTTGATACACCTTGATGCACCTCAAATCCAATATACATGGATGAGTAACACCTGAAGTGTGTCATGTCAATTGTTACATTAAGTTGTAATGAGTTTATTGCATGTTGATAAGTGTAGGCTAAACATACCTTGAGAGAAGGTTAAGCCAAGATGATAAAGCAGGATGTAATCAATATCCTAGTAAGGATGAGAGAGAAACTCATACTTTCTTTTGATAATCATTTAATGATAAATGATATGAATAAATACATATGATTGAATACTTATGATATCAATATATGGTCCTAGATGTGTGGAGAAATGCATTAGGGTTTAGATTGATAATATGAACTTGAAACCCTATTCGGCTATAAAGGGAAACCCTAACCCTAATAGTTGTTGCCTAGTGAGAGGTGACAAGATGTTTAATGGCCTTGTGAGCCATGTGAATAGTTGTTTCCTAGTGAGAGGTGACAAGATGTTTAATGGCCTTGTAAGCCATGTGAATAGTTGTTGCCTAGTGAGAGGTGACAAGATGTTTAATGGCCCTGTAAGCCATGTGAATAGTTGTTGCCTAGTGAGTGGTGACAAGATGTTGATCCAGATATTGATGTAAGAGATGATAATGTTCAAAATAAACTAGGTAAATAGGAACCCCGTAACATAATAATAATAATAATAAATGGTCACAAGGATAATAATGAAATCTTGGTCACACATACATTATGGGCATAGCCAAATAAGGGCTATAGTGTTTTGAATATGATAATATGAGGCATGAGGAATACTTGTATCACATAAAGGATGTGAATGTGTATGATGACTCGACTGAGGTATAATGCCTAGTAGAAGTGATGTGGTATTCAGTGATGAGTTGAAGGGATTGATGTCCCATAATGAAAGTGAAAGGGAAAGATAAAGGTATTCCAACTACTATGGAATCCTTAGCAATATGGCCATGATCTCATAGGATTGGTATCATGCAATTCCTAGCTATACTCTCAAAGTGATCTCACAGGATTGGAGCAGTCCAATACCTAGTTGTAATCTCACAACATTGGAATAGTCCAATACTTGGCTGTGATATCACAGGATTGCGATAACCCCATACCTGGCTGAACTCTCACAGGATTGGTACAATCCAATACCTAGCTAAACTCTCATAGGATTGGGATAACCCAATACCTGGCTATGATTGATCTCATAGGATTGGCATAATTCAATACTTGATTGTAATATTACAGGATTGGTACAACCCAATACATGGTTGTAATATCACATGATTGGTACAACCCAATACATGGTTGTAATATCATAGGATTGGTACAACCCAATACCCGACTATAATATCACATGATTGGTACAAACCAATACCTAGCTATAATATCATAGGATTGGTACAACCCAATACTTGGCTGTAATATCAAAGAATTAGTATAATCCAATACCTGGCTATAATATCATAGGATTGGTACAACCCAATACCTGGTTGTAATATCATAGGATTGGTACAATCCAATATCTGGCTATAATATCACAAGATTGGTATAATCCAATACCTGGTTGTACTCTTACAAGATTGGTATAAAGCTGGAACATGATGATATTATCACAGGATAAGCTTGAGATGTTGGTATAATATGATGGGTAAATGATAGACATGTTCTTCATATTCTTATATAGTGAATAGATGATTTACTACTATATCATAGATAGTTGCAATGCTTTAAAATATGAGAATGTTCTAATCTGCTTATCTACAGTGATTAACCTTGCGTAGTAATATAAAAGAGCCTCTGCTCAGTTTAATATTATTTACCTGTGATAATAACATTGTTGGTAGAGAGTTATATCTCTCGCTGGGACAATTGTCTCACCCCGTGGGATCCACATTTTTTTGATGGACATGCACAAGGAGGTAGAAACTGTTCTGCAAAGGAGGGACAACAACAACAGGGACAACAGTAACAGCTCAGGTTGAGTATATTGTCTATCATGTCATATAGATAGAAGTCCTATGTGTCGTCTCTATACTCTCGGGTCCTTGGATTTAGAACGTGATGATTTTGTGAATGATCTGATATTTTGGCTTGTATTCCTTGAGGTTTGATGTTGCTTTAGTATATGTTTTGACAAAGTAACTGTTATATGTTAACCTCGAGATGAGATGGTATAGTGTATGTACAATGTGAACCCTAATGTATATAAAGTTTTGAAATGGATCTCTTTATAAAAATGGTTTTAATTTTTATTGATTTTTGTTAATCTGTTGCTTATGATTATTCTGCATAATTAGTAATGATTTGGCTGTCAGTTTGGTGGTGTTCGTTATGGTCTCGGCCCGACCGTTCCAGGCTGGGCACGGTCATGTCGAGGGTCACAGTTGTTGCAGACATTGCAGTCACCGTCATGCCGCGGTCGAGGTTGGTTGGGTCGTGACCACGGTCGAGGTTGATCAGGCTGTGGTCATAGTCATGGCTAATCAGGCCACAGTCGTGGTTGATTGGGCTGCGGTCTCGGTCATGGCCTAGGCCCGACCATGCTGAGACTCAACCCAGCCATACTGAGTGTCGGTCAACACAACATCTTGGTCATGATTGTAGCATCCTTCTTGGTCGCGGTCGTAGCATCATAGACCAAACCCACCGCCATAGGGGGAGGGGGTATTACTGGTGGTTGAGTGGTCTACGTTGATGAACCTTCTGATTGGCGAGGATGCATTCAGATAAAGTAATGACCTTGGTTATTATTAGTGGTCACGACACCTACCTCGGTCACGGCCCTGGTCTTGGCCCGACCGTGTTGGGCTGGGCACAGTCGTGCTGAAGGTCATGGTTGTCACAGACGTCATGGTCGCAGTCGTGCCACAGTCGAGGTCGGTTGGGCCATGGTCGTGGTTGAGGTTGATCGGGCCTCGATCGTGGTCATGGCCTCAGCCCGACTATCTCGAGACTTGTCCCAGTTGTGTCGAGTGTCGGTTGACACAACATCTCAGCCGTAGTCGTGGAATCATGGACCAAACCCACCCCCACGGGGGCGGGGGGATTACTGGTGGTTGAGTGGCCCATGTCAATGAACCTTCTGATTGGCAAGGATGCATTCTGATAAAGGACTGACATCAAAAATAGGGTTCAAGATATTAAAATTTTATTAGGCCCGCTAGTTGGTTACCGGGACCACCATCTCTTAAGATGGTGAACATAATGTGATTCTTAGTCCACCGCGGTCATGACAGATGGAAGTCTAGCTGCTGCAAAAACCATGTGTTGGGAAGAAATCTTGGAGAGTAGATGTCTTTTCAGGTTCGGTGCCTACAAGTCCTAAAATTGGCTAGTTGAGCAACTTTATCTATGAAAAGATATAAATTAGTAAAATATAAGAATCTAGGGTTAGGGCATATTAAGTCTATAATGACACAAAACCATAAATAAATTCTTTGCATAAATACCTGAATTTGGGTGTTATCACATGCTCAATGCAAATGAGATGTCTGGACATGTACATAATATTGCATACATGATAGATCCAATTGTAGAGGCATATGGAATCTTACTCATGATGTCCCTTTCTTTCAAAATTTGGGACAATTGGCCTTAGAAATACTTACTCCATGCGACATGGTTAAGTTCCTTTTCTTAGACTCTTCCATGTTGAACCATTTCAAAACCTAGTTAAGGTATGTACTTTGACTTAAGCCAAGAAGCCTTCTAGATCTATTTCTATAGATCTTGATACCTTGAATATAGGTGGATTCTCCTAATTATTTCATTGCAAAATTGTTTCCCAACCATGTCTTCACCTTTTATAGAGTTGGAATATCATTTACCATGAGTAGTATATCATCCACATACAATATGAGGAATACTACAATGCTCCAACTAACCTTCTTGTAAACAGAAGTTTTATCTTCATTCTTGATGAAGCCAAACTCTTTGACTTATTCATCAAAATGAATATTCCAACTTCTAGATGCTTGTTTTAGTATTTGAAATGGTTTGACCCAATGTTGCACCGAATACATTGAAGATTCATAGGATTTCCTTCATTTGCTTTCTACTAGCTTCAACAAATAGGATGATGTCGTCTGCAAAGAAGACAGGGGAAATGGTTTCGCCACCCCGTTGTAGCTGTGCTGCTTTCCAATCACCCCTCATCATGCTTTGTTTGATTAGTTGGCTCAATCTCTTTAGGCATAGGACGAATAGGTACGGGGAGAGAGGGTCACCTTTTCTAAGACCTCTGCTCGATTTGAATGCTTCAATTAGTTTCCCATTCTAGTAGATGGATGTAGTTCCTCCCGTAATTGAGTTCATGATATACTTCCTTACATTTTGAGGTATTCCAGCTCGGTTTTATAGTGTCCTCAATGAATTGCCACGCGAGTTGATCATAGGCCATTGTTAAATCAATTTTGAACGCCATTAGTTTTTCCCCTTTCTTCCATTTCATCCAGTGGATAATGTCCTGAACAGTAGCTATGTTATCTGTAATGCTTCTGCCGGGTATGAAGCTGCTTTGTTCCTTCGACACCCATTTAGGGAGATGACACTTCAATCTTTCGACCACTGTTTTCGATATTATATTCAATGCAATATTGTTTAACGCGATGGGTCTCAGCATATCACATCTATCCAATTTTTCTTGCTTGGGTATGAGTACCATAGTTACTTTGCATAGCTCCTCCGATAACTCGCTACCGAGTATTCCATTCTTAATAGTTCTGCACAAGGATTCTCCAACCGCAACCCAATTTTTTTGAATGAAAAGAGCATCCGCCCCATCTGGCCCTGCTACCTTATAAGGGTTCAGGTTCTTGACTATAGCTTCCACTTCTGCTGTCGTAGGTAGCTTAGCTATTGCTTGCACTTCATCATCTATTAGATTGTAGAAATCCCCTGGACATGCTTCACATGTCGGGGTTCTATCTTTGATAGGTTCAGTAAGTGCGTTCTTAAAGTGGTTTACCACCATCTTATTTAACTCCTCTTCCTCCTACACCCAAATTACTTTGTGATTCTTAAGCATGGTAATGGTATTTGCCCTCATTCTCTGATTAACCCAGGCATTATAGAATCTTGTATTTCTATCTGCATTATTAAGCTAGTTGATATGACTCTTCTGTTTCCAATCCTCTTCTTCCTCCTCCAACAATGTGTCTAGCTCTGCTTGCATTCCCATACACATCTCATCAGACACTGGGTCGTATCTGTCATCCATGTTCTCCTGCAAAATTTGTATGTTGCGCATCAGTCGGTCCTTTTTTTTCCTTCTCTTCGTATACTCCTCCCTGCCTGCTGCTACTGCGAGTTCCTTCTTTGATTTTTCCAGTATTGTGTTGAAATCTCCACCTTCCCTCCTACATTGACTATGGACAGGCTTCACGAAGTTAGTATCCGAGTTCCATCTTGCCTGTACTTTGAAATTTTTCTTTTGTTGCCCTCCCGTTTTGCACCCATCTTCAGTAAGATCGGGAAATGGTCAGATCGTAGCCTTGGGAGATGTTCCACCCTAGCACCTGTAAAATGCAACATAAATATATCATTAGCGACCGCTCTATCCATCCTTTCATATAGGTTGCCATGTTTATATATGTATCTTGCTCTCAAGAACCCCAGGTCAGATAAACCGACTTCATGAAGTGTCTCACTGAACACCCCTGCTTCTCTGTGATCAAAAGCATCACTGCCCGACGTTTCATTAACGTGTACTTTTGCGTTGAAATCACCTAAGGCGGCCCAAGGTCCCCTGTATTTGTTCCCCATCTCCACAAGATGCCGCCATAGAAGATTCCTAGTTTGTTTCTGCGGGCTAGCATACATAATGGTGACATACAGGCTATTGTTGATTTTACACGATATGAATTGTCTATGGCAGTTCAGTATATCAATCTTGACTTCATGTTCATTCCAACAAAGCCAAATTCCTCCAGAGAAGCCTCTGGCGTCTACTCTGAAGGAATTGGAAAAGCCCAAACGCTTCACCATTTTGAGGGCCTGTTCTCCGCTTATTCTTGGTTCAAGAATTGCCACTAATTGAGGTTTCTTTATGTTTTTGAGTTCTTTGATCAGATTGCAAGTCTTCTTATTTCCTACTCCTCGTATGTTCCAACAGAGGATGTCACACATAAAATTACTAATTGTAGCAGAAGGTTCCTAGTAAACTGAGTTACTAGCTTGGAGGAACGTTTTCCTTCTCTTTCTCGGCTTCTACAAGAACCTCCTTCATAGCCTCCGTACTTGCATTGATAACATCCGCAGGGATATACCTCCATGTCTCTTCATTTTGGTTTCGCTTCCTTTGATACTTTTATTGATCCCGCTGGGTTCTTCCCGTTTCTTCTACTTGCCTTCGCAGCTTTGAGCTACTTTAATGGTGGCTTCGTGAGTTGTGCTTTCGATCCCGTCCTTATCTATTGTCATTTCCTGGTAATTTTCCTCATTGTCTATAATGATAACCTCATCAATTTTTGGGTTTTTTACCACATGATTCTCTGTTTCTTCTAGTTGTTTAGTTGATGTCTCTGTCCTCCTTTCTGCAATGTTTCTTATGTCTTTTAGCTTGGGATCCTCTCCCTCAATTTCCCCAACTTTCCCCTGTGTTGGTTTTTTCTTTTTCCAGATCTGTGATGGTCTTGTGTCTCTCTGCTGATATCCTCCGTTTGTATTTCTATTTTCTTCAGTGGCCCTATCTTCCTTTCCTTCTTCCTCCTCTAGATGTCCAAAGTGGTTAGTAGTAGATGCAGACTGACGTTCATAGGCTCTGTCGTTCATCTGTTTCCTTCTTGTACTCTTTCTTCCTTGAGTTTGCCATCCCTCCTCGTCTGTGTTTTTGGGCTTCTCCTGACCCTGTGGGTGTTTTTCACCTTGGCTATCTCTTGTTTCACCAACCTCGCCCTTTCCCTCACAATCTTTAGAATGATGACCTTCTCTTCCACATTTTGTGCATTGCCTTGTGAAACCTTCATAATATACTTGGTATTCTATGTCATTTATCCAGATGGATGTTTGTATCTTCTTCGTGGCGTCCACTTCAATAGAAAGTCTTGCAAACTTGCTCCTTGATCTGCTTAAGGTGTGGTTGTCTATCTTTACCAGGTGACCAAGAGCCATACCTATGTATTCGAGCATCGTTGGTACATAGAGGTGTAGTGGCAGATTAAGAATTCAAACCCAGGTCACCATGAATGTAGGCAGATCAGCAGTGGGCACGAAGCTTGCATTCCATTCCCATACTGCCAAGTTTTTCCCGAAGATTTTCCAGGGACCAACAAACAACGCCATCTCGTTATCTTTCCTACATGACATTTGTATGACAAAATGTCCCAAATCCAGTTCAAAGATGTTGTATCTTCCAGTGATATTCCACATAGCTTTCAGGCAATCCCTCAGCGTCATGTAGACAATGTCCTCTCCAACCAGTCTTGCCACTATGGTGTATTGCTAGGGTCGTACTAAGTCATCCATAGCTTCTGGTTTAACTTCAAGAACTGGATCCCCGTCAATGATTCAAGGTTATCTTCGAACAGCTTTTTGAGAAAGAAGATCTCTTCCTTGTCTGAACCTTGATTCGTTCTAGGAGTTTTCCCCATGTTTTGTCCTCCTTCCATAGCAGTGCCTTGTATCTGCAGTGTAAGTGTTTCTATAGGTTTTTTCCATGCAGACGTGGTTGCAGTCGAAACTGGAATACTACCTTTACTTTTCATTAGGGTTTCTCGTTGTGATGGCGGCGGCGGACTGTGTGTTTCCCCTAGTTTTGCCCCTTCATGCCCCCCTGGTGCCTGAGATTCACCTACGGTAGTGTCTCCTTCTCCTACTCCTCCTCCATGCATGCCTCCATAGTTGAACTCGATACCCAGATTTGTAACCCTAAAACTTTGTTCATGCTGATATATCACCCCTACCTTTTCCTTTTTAGTCTCCAATGAATCCCCCACTCCCTCGCGGGGTCCCCTGTCAACCCCTTCTGACTCCCTGGCGTTAGAACCCCTAGACTTACCACCGCCATGGCCGCCACCTCCGGTCGCCCCTCTCCCCCCTCCACTCCCCGGTTTCCCCATAGGTAGGAGCCATCATTGATAACATAAGTATTCAATCATGCTTATTTATTATCATCATTTATCATTAAATGAATTATCAACACAAGATATGAGTTCCTCTCTCAAATTTACCAGAATATGATTGCATCATACTTTATTAACTTGGCTTAGCCTTTTCTTAAGGTATGTTAGCCTTCACTTATCAAAGTGCATTACATCTCAATGTAACAATTGACATGACACACTTCAAGTGTTACTCATCTAAGTATTTTGGATTTAAGGTACATTAAGGTATATCAACCTTGAGGTGTTGAATGTGATATCTATCATGTCTTGATGTATCACTTTCCTCATCACTTCTATCTTACTTAAGTTCATCAACTTATCTTGTATTAGGGTATTTCCCATCCTAATACTTTATGCACCAGTTCATCACATTTATCATGTAATGTATTGGTCATAAGTCACTTATTTGAAATATTCAACCATTATCAATGATATGGACTCATCTCGGATTAAGGCATTATTGATATAAGGTTATCCATTATCAACCACTTTAGGTGTTTCACTTATTAATATATTAGTCACTATTCCATTATTAGGAATAGGGTTTCCCATCATTATCAATTAGGGTTTACATAACATCAACCTATATTAGGGTTTCGCATAACATCACCCTACATTAGGATTTCACATGACATCATCTTGTATTAGGGTTTCACATAGCATTACCTGAAATTACGGTTTCTCAACCCATAGACCAAAATTAGGGTTATGATTTATCATCATATTTCCCAAGATTAGGGTTTCATGCACTATAACCCAAAATTAGGGTTTCATGAAGCATCCTCTTAAATTAGGGTTTTTCATTATATTACCCTGAATTGGGATTTCTCATATCATCATCCTAAATTAGGGTTACACCATTACCCTAGATTAGGGTTTCACCTAGCATTGCCCTAAATTAGGGTTAGGGCTCATTAACCTTCTCGATTAGGGTTTCATGATCTCTTTATCAAGGATCATACCCTAATTACATATTTATTCATGTTGAAAGTGTTGAGGCTAAACCACTACATGATTATTATACATGTATGAATTCCTCTCTCTCTCATCCTCTTTAGGATGTTGATTACTTCAATCTTGATTAGATTAGGTCAACCCTTCATTCAAGTACATACATTTAGGGTTAGCATAGTGTATTGAGATATTGTTTCCATAAGCATCAAAGGTTAACCCCTCTAAGGGTACTAATCACCCTAGTACATTAAAAGTACAACCATTGTAATTATCTTTCATATACATCATTAACAATCATGGAGTTAATTGATCTTTCATCACATTAGGTCTTCAAATAGTTTTGATTGCATTGAACCTCCAAACGGTTTTGACCCCTCAACCTCCAAATGGTTTTGAAACCGTTTGGGCATCTAGGGTTGAGATCATTTGCCCTCCAAATGGTTTTGAAACCATTTCGGCACTCAACCCTTGAAACCGTTTGATCACTTGTACATTGAAACCGATTGGACCCATCAACATTTGAAATTGATTGGATAAATCAACCTTGAGACTGATTGGACCTCCAAACGGTTTGAGACCGTTTGATCTCAAATGGTTTGAAGACCGTTTGATTCCAAACAATTTCAAGACCGTTTGGACTCAAACGGTTTGAAGACTATTTGATTCCAAATGGTTTCAAGACTGTTTGGTCCAAACTACCTTGAAACTGAAAGGATCATCTAGGGTTTCCTTCAACTAATCAATTAGGGTTTGCATCCTTGAATCATTCATAAATTGAACCATTGAGAGTACATCAAATTATAACCCTTGGATCTCCAACCATCCATCACAACCCTTGACTCCAAACGGTCTTGAGACCATTTGGACTCGAACAGTCTTGAGACCGTTTGGACCATCAATCATGAAATTGATTCCATTCAATTAGGGTTTCAACACTTCAACCCGATTAGAGTTTGTAATTAGTGGATTATCCATCACTGAACCCATTATGATTCAACCAATTATAACCATTGGATCAACATCCAACTACATCAACAAGTATCTCCAAATGTTCTTGAGACCGTTTGCACCCAAACGGTCTTGAGACCGTTTGGTTTCAATCGATCTTGAGATCGATTGGTCTCAAGTTGAAACTGTTTGGACCTGTTATTTCTTGAGGTGTGTGCTAAGATGGCATCATAATCTTCAAGCTTCAAACCTTCGAAATTTTCTGTGATCTTTGTGGTGATTTCAACAATTACTCAAAAAGAAATTAGAGAAAGAAAAAGGAACCAACATATGATGAAGAAAAGAAATCAATAATAAAATTTAAGGGTTCATGTTATATAACCTGCCTTCAAAGTTGAATCCAAGCTTCAAGATTCACGTCTTTAATGGTGAATGAAGCTTTCTCAACTTCCCAAGGTCCATCCTCAAGTCTTTGAGTGAAAAAAATGGCTAAGGTTGAAGATTGAATGGAGAAAAGAAGAAAATAAGTATTGAATTTCGATTTCCACCATGAAATCAAGGTTGAAGATGATTAACGAGCTCACCTACAGGTTTGGGTACGTCCTCCTGTTTCTCCTAAGCTCCCTTGTGTTCATACAAAGCAAGGAAAGAAAGAAGAGTCAAAAAAGTCTTTCATGTCGGTGAAAGAATGGAGTGTATATAAGGGAAATTCAAGAGAGAGAGAGTGTTATAAAAATCCTTCAATTCCCTAAATTGGTACCACTTATCCCCCTCACTTCCTTGCATACGAAACCATCATCCTCCCCTTCGAAATCCTCTTCTTTATCCATGAATTAAAAGAAAACAATTAAGCACCTTAATCAATTTAATAATAATATCCAAAAATTAGTGGATATTACTTTTTCTTTAACTAATGTGAGTGGGATCTCCACTCACTTTAGATATTTCGGTGCCATTGTAAGGCACAAGGACGTCCATACTTATATAAATTCAACCATCACATTTTTGTTTGAAGGGCACTTCCATTAAATATATTTATTTTTGCATTAAATTGAATTAGGGTTTCAATTATGCTTAAATCTTGATTATTTTAATATCAAGATTATCTCTCTCCCAAAGAGATTCAAATGAGATGCCCCTATGATTTTCTTGTCTTTAATTGATACCAAGAAACATTAGGGACTCTATAGAAGTGGTATTTTTCATATTGAACCCTAAGTTTTGGGTAAATTGCATATTACACCAAAACTAGGTTTTAATGGAGAAACATTGCTTAATAAGCTCTTTCTTGGTGCTCAGGCTTTTGGAAGCCATACCTCAGCATCATTCTCATTCCTATGATGCTCTAACACTTGAAGAACATTTATCATGTAACATTTGCAAAGTAACCCCTCAAATTGGGTAAATTGCACTTTAGTCCAAAATGGGAAAAACATTGTTTTCAACATTATTCAAAAAGGACTAAAATTGAAACATAAGTTCTGTTACGACCCCACCTTCTGGAAGCCCCCAATTAAGGGAGACTGAGAGGTCAAAGCTGCACACATTATTTCCGGATCAAAGGTTCGACAATTAACCAAGAATAATTATTAAATTTTAACAGACTAAACTGGAAAGTTGTAAGAAAATAAACTTTTTCATACCTTTTGAAAACTTGGATCTCTAATCTTCTATCCACATATGAATTCTACTCTAACTAATCCTTCTTGTATTTTAATTCATGTATTTCACAATATGACGATTTACTATTTGTCCTTTTGGCTTTGTACCTAAAACGCCGACAAACAAAACGTCGATCAGCAAAAAGCTAGTATGTGGGGGAAACAATAATCATGCAATTATTCATAACAATGTATTGCAGCCAATTACCATTTAACAAACAATTTTACATTCTAAATATAACTGCACAATCCATGCATTCCCTATCCTCTGTGTTGTCCCTGCAGTAGACCTGGATACTACTTACCTTATAGTAGCTCCCCATTAAACCCCTCATGTTCCCACCTATAAGTGAACCAATTTCTAGGGTTGAGTCACATGGCACTACCTGTAAGTATCCCACTCCTTAACTCATTGCATGCTAAAGGGTCTCATGGCACTACACTTGGTAGCCCAGTTTCTAACCTGCGATAACCTAGACCTTACTCTAGGTTACCCCTTTTTAGCCTTTATAAGCCATAGAGGTGGATTCAGATCTAAGTCAGTTATATATATATTCATAGTGATAATCATAGTCACTTTATAGTTGCATAAAATAAAAGGCATCCAACATTTATTTTCAACCAACAGATAAACACGTTCGTAAATCGCCGTGAAACTAAAGTGATTATTCATAAGCGTAACCACATACATGTTTAGTAGATTTCTCAAGCTAATATCAATTCCAACCAAGAAATCCATCCAAGCAAGCAGTTCAACCACACAATCAAGAATCCTAAAAACACATGTACTCTATTTACTACACATTTTATCAAGATTCTTTCTATTCAACTTGAAATCGCTTCATAAGGTTTCTGTATCCATTTTAGGGTTTCGTTTTGCAATTAGGGTTTCACTTCATTTACTATTTTAAACCCTAGTTCTATTTAATTAATTACAAACCCTAATTTTGGATTAAAGACACTCTTAAACATTATGCCTCTTTTATATTAAAACTACCATTTTTATCCTTTTAATCCATGACAAGATCATTATGCTCATTTATCATCAATTCATAGTTCATTATGGTCTAATTCACAAATGAACTCAATATATCATTAAATCCACCTTTTATTCATTAGAAAATCCTAATTACTATATTAAGGGTATTTACCCACAACTAGGAACTTACAAATAACTTAGAACCATCATTTAACAATATATTTTCACAATTTTCAAATGAAATATGATCTTATCCTCTTTTACCCTAAATTAGGGTTTCTAAATGCTTAATCATTCTCATATGAGGTAAAAACCCTAAATCATGCAATTTCACATCTAAAACAGATTTGATTCTTATTTTATCATCCAACACGCTAATAGTGCTTGATTTTAACTAGTTAGGCATCATAGATTCGATCTTTAATCACCATTAGGGTTTTAACCTAAGTTTAATGCATTTTATAATCAACTTAATGCACTTTTGCAAATAGGAACGAAATTAGGTTTTTATATCATTTTTATTGGATTCCTCTCGTTTTCTTGATCAATTTTCATATATAACTCGTTTTAATCCGAGTTACTAATCTTTAGTTATGAAAATTGCAAGATAAAACAATTATGGACCAATCATAGATGGACACATCATCTTTTCATTTATCAGTGGGCCGGCTAAGAAAAATAACGGAATTACCATCTTACCCTTATGGGTATCATGCAGCCCCAGGGAGCATCCAGTCTTTTTACTCTATCATCCCTCTCCTCGCGACACTCACAGACGCCCGTCGCGCTTCCTTGCGTCGATGCTCTCTCTCCCACGCACTACTACGTAGTGAGGCCACGTCCTCGGTGCCACCTTCCTCCATGCTATCTCCACATAAGGGCATCTCCTCCGCAAGCGGTGCCAACCCCAGCTTCATCGACCCTTATGGTTGTAGTGCAGATAGGTTTCGTCAAGGTCTGTACGTCCGGGTCAGTAGGACCCTCTTCCGCGGTGAGAGCTAACATCGCCCTCAACTCCACATAGCTCTCTGATGAGGAACAACCTCCAAACTTCCCTCACATGCGTGATCAAAGGAGTGGCTACTCTGGTGGGTCTATAGATCGTGGATGTGCCACCGAGTCTCCAACCACCTCCACCTTGCACCTATGTCCAGTCAGAGGAGCCTCCCTTCATAGCCGTCATATCCCCAAGGAATAGGAGTGGGTGATGGTACAGATACAAGATCTTCTGCATCGGCCACCACTATGTCAAGGAGGAACTAGCGTGAAAAAGGGTTCTTCTCCTCTCATCGCCTTCGGTCTATGATATCCAGCGAGGATGCCTGGGTATGCAACGTGGGATCCATCCTTATATAGGGTTCCTTTCTATTAGGGTAGGACCGAGAGGAGGGGTAGGGTTATAGCATCTTCATCCTTCTAGAAAGGAACGTGGTTGCAAAGGCAACCAAGCATTTGATTACTAAAAGCCCCATCTTTCCTTGTTTACAATATAACTCTTCTCTTTTAATTAATAAAAGACACCCTTTCTTATTCACGATCCTTAGTTATTAAGGAATCCGAATTTTACCTCCTTTATGTTCCTTGAGTTTGGCTTTTAAATCTACTAGCCACGAAATTATATTTTCTTTTAAAGCAAATAACATTTCTTTTTGAGGATTTCTGTTTATTTCTCTTTTATTTTCCTCATTGGTATGCCTTTTATCATTAGGATCCTTGGGATACGAAAATCCACCAAGGATAACTCAATTATACCTCTTTTCACATATTTTCCACATTTAACCATTGTTTTCAATTTCTTTCTTAATAAATAAATACTTAATTAATATTTTCTTTTCTTATTGTCTTTTCTTTGCAACTTTGGACTCCTTGGAACCCAAGGAACCCAAGAGGCATGAAATCCCTCTTTGGATTTGCCTTCTAGAGGTTTCCATCTCATTCTTTTCTCAAAAAGTCAATTATTCATTTACTAATTGAATTTTTCTTATTATTTGGGCCCAATAGCCAATAAAGCCCACAATACAAGCATCAAGGCCATTGTAAACAAAATCCATTTATTCAAAACAAATCATATCTTTATTTGTTCAAAATTTGTTAATATTAGAAATTACATTTATCGGCAACTGAACCCGAAAATTGGGGTTGTAACAAGTTCCTCTTGAGCCTTAATTACTTTTTAAAAGATAAAGACAAGAATATAAATTACTTACTTAAGTAAAACTTCTAGGGTTAAGGCATAACCCAGGTCAGGGATGCTACAATTATAAACCCCTAACAAGGATTTCGTCCCCGAAATCCCAGGTAAAGGAAGACAAATATTACTTATTCATCATATCATCAAGTCTCCACCTAACATCTTAATGTCATGGAGATGCCATACAACTTTGATCAACACAAAGTCCTTCCATATAGGGTTATCATAGAACTTGTCACACAGGACACATACTCTATTGTTTCTTTCCATTATCGACTGTAGAGTGAACTCTGTGTCAGGTAACACTTTTCTTATTCAGAGATACATTATACATATCTCATTTAATTCAGGTGTCAAACCTCACTGATTTATCACCTTTCTCAACTTATAACTTTTTGTGACATGATTCTTGATTCTGAGGAGTCTTCCATATTCCTCATTCAGTTTAAAATTTTACTTCCCAGGAAAGACCAGAGTTACATTTTGTCACCCACTTGTGACTACAAGACTCTTTATACATCTGGTGTGCCATCCGAACTATTGTCACATCACTAATCTTTCTTACTACTTGTACCAATTATTTCATTAGTTTTACATACTTTTATCATAAGGGGAGGTTACTTACCAATTAAGAACTTATCTTAGAGGTATCTTTAGAATTATTTTTAATGTGATAAGCTTTTCCCACAATGATTTTACAATCATTTCCTTCAATTAGTGCATCCCTACCGATGTTATGTTTATGCAGAGCATAAACCCCTAACATGCGATGTTCATACTATTTTATGTAATTAGACTGATTTCACAGTTGGCCATCCCAGGTAACCAACATATATCTTCTAATTAGAAGTTATGCTTTTAGTTTCCCATACCACCTGATATTTATTAAATACCAGAATTCTTTACTTTGGTATCCATCACATGTGTCAAAAACACATCACATCCTCATCATTTCCATTTCTCTATTATTATTACCAAAGTCACACATATAAAAAGATCTTTCTTTCATCTTTGGGACATTATTTATTACACATATTTTTATTGTGGAGCCAAAGTCCAAGACGAACTGATACTTTTCTAAGTATCCATCATTGGATTATTTCTAATCCATGCACATCAAGTATCATAGTACTCACTTGATTGCCATGTCCCTAAAAGGAGAGAACACAAAGAAACATATTTCTCTTATCACCCCATCATCACCTAGAGTTGTTTATCAAAGAAAAAAGATTATCATCTCCTCTAATTATTGTATGAACTTTCAACTGTTCATGAGTCATTTTGTGATTTCATCACATTTCCCATTTCTACATCATGGGAAAGGATCTTTTATTATTCACACAGGCTTTATTAGACAGGGATCATCTCCCTTGTTCTTATTCTATTTATTATAAGGATTATACTTTTACTTCCTCATACACACAGATTGATCTGGGATCATCTCATATTCCTATTTCTTGCACTTAGGATGTGATAAAAATATCCATGCCATATTTCTAGTTTTCTTTATGCTCACTGGATTGTTTCAGAATGACTACTTGATCAGAGTAATAAAAAAGATAACAATCTAAGAGCTCCATACTTGCCATATCCCCAATAATTATATACCTGGCCAGGGTATACAAGGACTGAGATTAGGTAGTATGCACTTTATTTACTATCATGTTCCTCACTTTTCATATCATTATAAGCACAGGATTTAACATTCCTGGATTTTCTTCAGGCATCACTTCTATATATCTCCTTTTTCACATATATAAGAGGAATTATAAAGCATTTAAAGGAATACTAAGTAAAGTATAAGTCCTCATCTTCTTTGTGTCCTCATATGACGAGTCAAAGGAAGCTCAAAAACAACTACTTTCTTATATTTAACACATGAAATCATGAAATAATATATTAGAATGAAACTGTTTCATATGACATGCCTCACCTCGCAGTTTGTTTACTTCCTCAGGATGATTCTTTTCATAGAATCTTGTCGTTTCCTGATGTTGACTTTGTGCTTTGTTATTTAATACAGTTGATCCTGCCTAGGATGTCTGTCCACGTCCTCGAGTGCCACTAGAAAACTATTTCCTCTGATGACCTTGATGTCTTTGCCTCGGTGGTTGGGTTACCATTGTGTTTCCAACTAGACAATCCCTTGCTAGATGTCCTACCTATCTACACTGGTAACAGGTTCTATTCTCATGATATGGTTTAAAAGGTCCTTTACCCTTTCTGGGTAACCATTTCCCTAGTATACTTGACGTTGGTTGTATCAGGGGTACTAAAAACTTCCCCTTTTTGAAACTATTAGTCTTTTGTTCCTGAGTTTGGATAGGTCTTTTCTTAATTCTTTCCTCATTATCCTTTTCTGGACAAATTCTTCTGATATGTCCAGGTTGCTTACACCCATAGAAAACCCTGATTTTGGGTTGTAACCTATTTCTTTTAACATTTTCTATTACTTTGACATGCTGATGTTGATTAAGAATCATGTTGGAGTCCAAAACTTCATCATTGGGGGTTGGTAATCTAGGTTGTATTGCTAATATATGGTCCACTATACGCATCATTGCTGTCCTAACTTGCCCAACAGTGATATCAAAAGAAGGATTCCTTATCATAGTTGGATCAGCTTGGGGGTTCTCAAGCAGTCGTTCTTCTCTTGCCTTGCCTGGTCCCTTCCAACTTCTGTTGGTGCAGCAACATTGCTCTCAGTAGTGTACTCCTGCAGTAGTCCAAACATCTTTAAGCTTTACTCTATCTTCTACATGAGCAGAAGTCACTATAAGATATACTAGAGGATACTAGAACAGACTCAACACCTTAGTCCTGTGTCTCTGTAGACTTAGTGAACCTTAAGCTCTGATACCACTAAATTGTGACGACAGACCAAACATTAGATAATAATGAATGTGGAAGACAACATTATCAGCGGATTAACAAAAATCACTAAAAATTAAAACCTTTTTGCAAAGAGATCCAAACATAGGAAAACTCTTTTATCAAGAACCAATGTATTTTATTTACATCGTGGTTGATAAGTACATATCATGTACCATCCCTTCTCGAGGATTACAAGCATCAACTGCTCTGTTAAAACTATACATAGGCAGCATAAGAACCTCGAGGCATCAAGCCAAAATCTCAGATCGATTCATTAAAAGTACTAACTACTAACTCCGAGGACCTGAGAGTACAAAGACGACACATAGGACTTTCTATACAAAATATGGCAGTCAGTGCCTCCACTTGGAATATCACTGCAGTCCATGTTGCTACTGCTGCTGCTCTTCCCCTACTATAGGGTTTCTGCCTCTTCTTCCGCATCTACCTAAAAAGGTTGGTTCCCACGGGGGTGATACAATTGGAATTATCCCAGTGAGAGATATAACTCTCTGCCAAAAACATTATTATTGCAGTTTAATAGAATAAAACTAAGCAGAGGAATCATATATATTCAACAGTAGATAAATCAATGTCTAAACATATTAGAGCAATATTCTTATTCAAAGCATTTCAATTATAACTTGATAAATTAGCATGTCACTTATCCAATAAGGAATTGAAGAACATGTATAATATTTCTCCATCTAGGATATGCTAAGAAAGGTAACATCAACCAATGATTCTCGTATTTCAACCTTAAGCAAATACGCTACACAGCTGATTATATTTTACAATAATACTTAAGCCCTGAGGAGATAAGGTATACCGCTCATACTCCAACCGACCATTGCGAAGTCGAAATCGGTACCATACATAGGTCAAGGAAGAGCTAGATTTCCATGACCTCATCCTCCTCAGTCAGTGTGAGTACAAAAATGTAGGACATCTTGTGTCTCTACTAAATAGCTTTCCAGGGTATACTGGCAACTTCGCTATGGAGTTACAATGGCGGTTGTACTCTCTTCACAATCGAGATATTTCATGTTTATCTCACATCGATCCGGCATTAACATTATTGGGATATTCGTGATACATCCATCCCAGCGCATATAATGAAGGATTGAGAGATTTAATGTTTATCTCACATCAGTCCCACATTAGGGCGTAAGGATATTCGCCCCAATCACCCCCACATATTCAAAAATATGCCCTCTGGGTTATGCCGCGGAGCAACCCGTTTCACCATTCAGCAAATCCTGACACTGATGGATCTATGGTCAGGGCACTACATGATAAGATTCTACTTGATTAATTAAGTACATTATTGTATTCTTTTAGCATCAGTCAAATTTCCAAACATGAATTATTATGACAAATTCTACAATGAAAAGTATAATACATCTATCAAGTACTTTTCAAAACTTTATAAAACATTGGGATCTCAATCCCTTATCTCATTTCTAGGAATTCACATCCCTCAACATCATCATCATGTTTATTGGATCTGGGTATTCAAACCCTTAGTTCATCACTAAACATGGTTACCACTTATCAGGTAACTATTACCTCCAGGTCATCTGACCAAGGTATTCAGAATACTTGTTACACAAGCATCTCACATGGCTCACAAGGCCCATTAAGTATCTTGTCACCTCTCACTAGGAAACAAATTATCACATGGCTCACAAGGCCATTACATATTGTCACCTCTCACTAGGTAACAACTTATTCACATGGCTCATAAGGCCATTGCACATTATACTTTTATTCAAGTATTTAACATGCCTTACAAGGTTTATACAACAAAAGAATTACAACCTTCCCATCATTAAGGCTAGGGTTTCACTTCCTTATCGATTAGGGTTTCTCTTACATATCATCACCCTTCATTAGGTTTAGGGTTTTCCATTATTAACCATTTAGGTTATCAAGATCATATTATTAATGGTCAAGCCCTAATTCATTGCTCCACACATCTAGGAGCCAACATTGATAACATAAGTATTCAATCATGCTTATTTATTCTCATCATTTATCATTAAATGAATTATCAACACAAGATATGAGTTCCTCCCTCAACTTTACCAGAATATGATTACATCATACTTTATTAACTTGGCTTAACCTTTTCTTAAGGTATGTTAGCCTTCACTTATCAAAGTGCATTACATCTCAATGTAACAATTGACATGACACACTTCAAGTGTTACTCATCCAAGTATATTGGATTTAAGGTACATTAAGGTATATCAACCTTGAAGTGCTGAATGTGATATCTATCATGTCTTGATGTATCACTTTCCTCATCACTTTTATCTTACTTAAGTTCATCAACTTATCTTGTATTAGGGTATTTCCCATCCTAATACTTTATGCACCAGTTCATCACATTTATCATGTAATGTATTGGTCATAAGTCACTTATTTGAAATATTCAACCATTATCAATGATATGGACTCATCTCAGATTAAGGCATTATTGATATAAGGTTATCCATTATCAACAACTTTAGGTGTTTCACTGATTAATATATTAGTCACTATTCCATTATTAGGAATAGGGTTTCCCATCTTTATCAATTAGGGTTTACATAACATCAACCTATATTAGGGTTTCACATAACATCACCCTACATTAGGATTTCACATAACATCATCCAGTATTAGGGTTTGACATAGAATTACCTGAAATTAGGGTTTCTCAACCCATAGCCCAAAATTAGGGTTATGGTTTATCATCATATTTCCCAAGATTAGGGTTTCATGCACTATAACCCAAAATTAGGGTTTCATGAAGCATCCTCTTAAATTAGGGTTTTTCATTATATTACCATGAATTGGGATTTCTCATACCATCATCCTAAATTAGGGTTACACCATTACCCTAGATTAGGGTTTCACCTAGCATTTCCCTAAATTAGGGTTAGGGCTCATTAACCTTCTCGATTAGGGTTTCATGATCTCTTTATCAAGTATCATACCCTAATTACATATTTATTCATGTTGAAAGTGTTGAGGCTAAACCACTACATGATTATTATACATGTATGAATTCCTCTCTCTCTCATCCTCTCTAGGATGTTGATTACTTCAAGCTTGATTAGATTAGGTCAACCCTTCATTCAAGTACATACATTTAGGGTTAGCATAGTGTATTGAGATATAGTTTCCATAAGAATCAAAGGTTAACCCCTCTAAGGGTACTAATCACCCTAGTACCTTAAAGGTACAACCATTGTAATTATCTTTGATATACATCATAAACAATCATGAAGTTAATTGATCTTTCATCACATTAGGTCTTCAAACGGTTTTGATTGCATTGAACCTCCAAATGGTTTTGACCCCTCAACCTCCAAATGGTTTTGAAACTGTTTGCCCTCCAAACGGTTTTGAAACCATTTGGGCATCTAGCGTTGAGACTGTTTGCCCTCCAAACGGTTTTGAAACCATTTGGGCACTCAACCCTTAATTACTTTTCAAAAGATAAAGAGAAGAATATAAATGACTTACTTAAGCAAAACTTCTAGGGTTAAGGCATAACCGAAGTCAGGGATGTTACAATGGTGGTCTAGGCATTAAAGCAATGAGGGACTAGAACCAAGCATTGATGTTGAGAAATGCAGGGGATGTCAGATGTGGGAGGAACATGTTTTGGTGCCAAGATATGAAGAAGAAGTTTGAGCAACACAAGGAAGGGTACCGCCCTACTGGCTTGAGATTTGGTACATTTATGTGTCAAGAAAAGACGCTCATTGAAAACAACACCCACAAAACAATAATCAACGGGGAAGGTACCAATGTATGGAATGATAGATGGGCTATAGATAATGGATGCCTTGTGAACTATACCTTAAGACCCATACCGGAGGAGTTGTAGGATTTGAAGGTATGTAGCTTAGTAAATCTCAAACATAAATGGGACCAGGGGTTCCTTGAGCATTGGTTTCCCAGACATCATCGTCAAAACCATTACTAAAATTAAGGGTTCCACTCAATAGTGTCCAGGGAGATATAATCTATTAGGACAACTAATGGCCAGTTTACTTCAAAATTGGCGTATGACATCCTGAGGAGCCCCAAAGAGGTGAGAAGATAGGGTGAATGGAACACCATATGGAAGGTAAAAGTAGTTGTTCGCGTCCGCACCTTTATGTGGATGGTTTTTCATAATGCTCTACTTACCAATGTTAACATAAAGCGGCGTACGATGACAAATAAGTATTTGTATCCAAGGTGTATGGTTATTGTCGAGATATGTATCCAAGACTTAAGGGACTGTAGAAATGCACAGAGTGTGTGGCTTCAACGAATCCCAAGTCAAGAGCATATCACCTTCATGGGTGGAATAGACACAAGCAACTGGGTTATGTGGAATCTAAAGAGAAGTTTGGATCATATTCACAAATTTCTAGTAGCAAGTTGGAACATTTGGCGATGCAGAAACACACAAGTGTTTGAACAGAAGGAAATACTGATATCTCACTAGGTGAATTACATCAAATATCAGCTAGGATGAAGTGAGCAGGATTTCACAGTCAAATAAAATAGATGCACTGCACAGGTTGGAGAAGGGTGGAAGCATCCTTAAGAAGGCTATATCAAGATAAACACAGACGCTACAGTCAAAGGAGGGAAGGCAACATTTGTAGTTATAGCCCAAGACAACCAAGGTAAATGGCTAGGAGGAATTGGCATATGTAGTGTGACCAAGGATGTGTTGAAGGTTGAACTAGAAGCTCTATTGACGGTAGTGGAGGTTGCTGAGAAAAGTGAGTTCCAGTGAGTTATCTTCTCCACTTACTGTCAAATGGCAGTCAGATACATCCATGAAGAACCAAACTAGAACCCTAAATATGCCAATTAGGTAGAAGCGATACAGATGCAAATGAAAAGAGATTGGCAGGTGACCTATGAAAATAGGGCGTGCAATATGCTAGCTAATAATCTAACTAAAAAACTTATCAAAAAGAATAGAGGTGTCTTTAGTTATACTAGACCTCCAGAGGAGGTGTACCAAACTTTAATTAATGATATGTGTAGTGGTAGTAGTACTACCGAGTTTAATTTCTATGATGATTCTCCCTTTTGTAGTTCTTTTTGAGTTTGCATGCACGAGGAGGGTGCGATGAATAAATAACCTCCCGACTTTCCCGAAAAAAATAGCACTCCCCAAGGTGGGTTTGTCTCTAAATTGAATCATCATCGACCCCCATCATCCAAAATTCCCAATCACCGTACATTGGTGCCCCATCTATGCCATTTCAATTGATGAAAAGGAAAAGTATGATGCGTTCGGCATTAATGGATGACCACAATAAAGATCATGGCATCGACCCTCCCATGAAGAACATCTAGTATCAATGGATGACCACTAATAAAGAGCATGGCATCGACCCTCTAATGAAAGACCAAATCTTTGACGATGATCTATCTGGCTAGGCAGACTCTCCAAACCAATGAATGACCTACATGTATGCTCTAATTCTTGATTAGGCAAAACACTCCAATGAAAACCCTACTCGACACCAACAAAGACACTATGCTCCTCCACTTATGCTCATTGTGTGCATCTCCTTTGATATATGAGTAGACCCAGAGCATCGATGGTCGTATTCCACTCAACCTCCTCATAAGACTCATCTTCTACCTCCTACCATCGCCCCATTGTATCCATGGAAAATGAGAATCAAGTGTGAGGCATATGGGAAGGAATCCTAATCCCAAACTCCACCTATAAATACAAGGCCACTCAACCATGAAAAGGGATCCATGATCAGTACTTCTAGGATTCCATTTTCATTCCACAACATCCACCTCCATCTTCCATTAGCCCTTCCAATTAGTTTCCTTTATTTTTCAACATATTGGAAGGATTCATATCTCTACCTAACTGCATAGTTCTAATTTTTGAAGGAAGTTAAACAAAGGCGTATATATCCCACTAGTCCATCATTCACCAACTTTTCCTTCATAGCAGTAGAACCTATCCACAAGGGAGAGAGTTTGAAAACTCCTAGTATATCTCAGATGAGCATCAAGGAGGTGTTCTTGCTATTTTTATAATGCCTTCGTCCAAGAGTCTAAATAACCTATCCTTCTTACAACAGATATGAATCCATCTTCTACTTTGACTGGGCCTTCTCTCTCTTTTTCCTTGTTATAATTATATTTACTTCCATGAGGGAGTAGTATGCTCCCTAGGGTGCAGGGAAATGCCCTGCTACCAAATTTTTTTTCTCTTTACTGCATCTATTCTTGTATGAACCATTATATGTTTGGAATCCATCATTTTTATGCTTTTAGTCTTGCCCTATATCAGATCTTGGGTGTAGAAAATTTTGAACCCATGATCTAGGATGTCAATTGATTCTTGTTAAACCCTTGATGAGAACTTCAAATGGATGTTTTATGAGGAAACAAATCTATCATCTATGAGTAACATGATGGAGACCTTGGAATGATATCACTTTGGATTTTAATCCTAACATTGAAAGGGGGATTTACCTAGACTCAACATATGAATTACCATTCTTGATATAATACAGTGAGAGAGTGAATGATAGGTACAGGTAGTGAAACCCATTTCATCCTAGTATGTTCATTATCTAACAAATCTAAACTCTAATCTAGTGATTTAATTATTGCAATCCTACAATAAATAAATAACTAGCTTTTGTGATAAGCATTAGTTCCTTTCGCTTACAATGATCAGAATAATTCTTAAAAATGTTTTCATTTGGGTTCAATCCTAAACTATACTAGGATAAGATTCATTTTCTTGCTGGTGGGAATATCGTACCCTTAGTTGAGGTAAACTCTAGATATTTCATTCCTAGTGAATTTGCACGTGCAGTAAATAAGTCATCAGATTTTGATGTTGATTCTTGGGACAAGAAAATATTCTGATCAGTTTTACCAACTTGGACTAATTAGGATTTTTCTTTTAAAATTAACAATATTGCATATCTTCTATAATTCAACTCCACATCAGTCATTTTTATCATGATAGTATTCCTCCTCTAGAATCATCTCTTATGCATGCAATGCTCTTCCAACATCAATCATCGACTAGACTTTGACCATGAGGTTGAAAGAACCTAGCTCAGGCACCTTCACAAATTCCAAGGCAAGATGAGCTATGAGGAGATCAAGCATAGAGAGCAAGCTACACTCAATATACAGGGATAGGCTTGTGAAGAAAGCCACAACTATTGTGCAAGTAGAACTACAAGTCATAGAAGAAGTAGAATGTCAAAGAGCACTATGAGTGTTATCTATACCCAAAGATAAAAACATTCACAACCCAATCGTCCAACCTACCATCAAAGTGCAAAAATTCTTAATCCAGAAAAAAATGGGTGATAGTGATACAAATAGTAGTTTTGTAGGAAGAGATGGTGAGAATGTGCATGGCCATTTATATAATTTTATAGTTCTATGTTGACTAAGATATCAAGCTTGTATATTTCGTAAGTGGTGAAGCTAAATCTATTTAAATGTTCACCAACCAACAAGGATAGGGTGTGGTACAACTCCCTTACAAAATTAAATCATCTCCACTTGGGAGAAATGTCAAAACAAGTTCCTAAAGAAGTTTTTTACACCCTCACTCAACTACCAAATCTAAGGGCAAATCACCCAATTTGAACAACACCCATATGAAATTATCTTTGAAGAATGGGAATGATTCAAAGAACTACTGCACAAATGCACTCATCATGACATTTCCCTTCACAATTTATGAAGCAATTATATAGAGGAGTCCATGATTACATCAAAAAGTTCCTCAATGTCTCTTCCAATGAAGAATTCATGTAGGAAAGCTTTGATGCTCTTTCGAAGGTTTTGAGTAAAGGAGAGAATAACTAAGATTATTGGGGTTCTTCACACATGAGAGAAATGTGGACATGGTAGAAGACATGTCTTCTTTGAAGGTTATTGCTAAATCTCTAAAGGCAATTATATAAACAAGACAATCTCAAGTCAAATGTGTTGAGGTAAGGGTGGATAGTTCAATCCTCTTTTATAGCTAGGCCCATCCCAGAAGTCTTCCAAGTCTGTAGTACAAAGGACCACATGAATTTGGAGTGAAATCACCTTTTTCAAGCAACAATGAACATTAACCATCTTGATTCAACAATATTCTGATCATTGAAGAAGTAATGTGTCAACTCTATTCCAGGATAGGGCTATAATGATCCTAATCAAATAAGAAATCACTCAGGTTTATGGTATGGGAATACGGATACAAAAGATAATGCTCATCTTCTCAAGTAAGGAGCCAGCAAAAACCATGTTCAGGGCCCTCCTAGCTTCCAAAGGAATCATAGCTATCGCCCTAACAACTACAATCCTAGACAATACCATAACAACTTCAACCAATGTAGCAACTACAATCCAAGACAAAAACCCTACAACCCTACAATCTAGGACAGCAACCCTACAATCAACCTTACATTCCAGACAAATATGTCAAATGAGTGGTAAGTTGGGTCATTGTGGGTTTGGGTATCATTGGTGTGGGTCAAAAGACACAATTCTAAATGGGTGGAACAATGACAAATCCAAACCCGGCCCAGCAGCATATGGGCCAACCGTTGGTGCCCATATAATATGTGTACAACAAAAATATTTTTCAAATTTCTACTCTAATGGTTGAACAAAACCATTCTCTAGTATTTTTACATGAAATATAGTACACAAACAAAAAATAAACTAGTGTACATTGTCTCTATCAAATAAAAAAGTCTCTTGTTCAATTTTAAAATCATTCATTTAACCACATATCTTTTTAGGTAAAATTCTATAATGTATAATTGACATTCTCTTATGCATGATTATGATCGACAAACTAGAGTTAGTAATTGTATTACAACTCCATATTAAGTTTAATATAGAAAATAGATAATGTAGTAGACATGGATTTGTTTTTCCTATATATATCTCTCCAATATCAAATTGTTCCAGTTAAGTTTGAGATTGGACTATAAGTCCTTAACAATTATTAGTCATAGTAGATCATCATATTTTCTTTAAATAATAGTAGATATTTATATTTATTTTTATGTAATCAATTAAGTTAGGTGGGTCACCCCAGGTTCTCGTGGGCCACCAGTGAAATTTTCTAACTAAACGGGTGGGTATGTTTTGTGATAATTTTTAGTGGGTGGGAAATTTCATCACCTAATCCCAGCTTAACTGGGTCAATCCATGGGCGCTCATAGATTTTAACCTAGTTTGATAGGTCTATAGTAGGCATACAATACGTCCATGACATCTCAACTTGCATAGACCGTTGTAGCCATTCAGCCTCCACCGGATTCATTTTTCGGCCAACCCAAGAACAACCCCAAGCATCAGGAGGAGCAACTGAAGGCTAACTACACACATTCTAGGTTTGTTCTACCTCAACCACCAACCCTAGTTAACAAAATGGGCTATCTCTTGAAGATGATAATTGTGATGATGATGAAGTCTCGCATATGGATATACATGTGGAACCTGCGATTGAAACACCAATGTAAGGTGGCATGCCCTCTTTGGACACTAGTAGCATACCCAATACTGAGAAGGCACCAGAAGCTACACCAATGATGCTTTCCATCCCAATGGTGCACGTCTACAAAACATGTGTCCCTTACTAGAGTCATCTGAATCAGACACATCTAGACTCAAGATTCATGAAGTTCGAGGTAGAAATGAAGAAGATATATGTTTATATTCCCTTTATTGATGTTATGGAAAAAATTCTCTCTTACACAAAATTCTTTAAAGCTATCCTCACTCACAAGTACCTAATAGAGGAGTTCAAGACTGTAAAACTAGCACGATCAACGTCAGGCATATTTAGAGCAAGATGCCTAAAAACTCAAAGATTCTAGATCCTTTCACATTTCTTGCTTAATTGGGAACTCCATATGCCAAAAATTTCTAGATAATCTTGTGGCAAGTATCTCTATCATTACATATATATTGTGAAAAAGGCTTCACCATTGACATCCTTCCCACTAGCATCACGATTCAACTTTTTGACTCTTCTATGACCACCCATATGGAGATCATAGAAGACATCCCTTTGAGAGTGGGTCTCAAATCTTATTTCCTTAGTTATATTATGATTGTGGACATCAAGGAGGATCTTCAATATCCTCTCATCATTGGTCGCCCATTCCTTGCAATGGTCAGATCTTTAATTTATGTTGAAGTGGGAATCTTGACATTAAGGCTTGGTACATACACAATTGACTTCAAAGTTTTTGAGAGTCTCAAGGATCCCTCTTTCCAAGAGTAATGCTTCCTCATCGATTGCATTGGCAAGGTGGGAAATTGTAGTGGGAGACTCCTAATTTTGAATAATTTCTTGAGACATCACTCGTTGACCCTAATGCCCATGAGTTGAATGATCAAAATGTGAATTTGATTCTTTTTCACCAACATAACATTGAAGAAGACCTTTTATTTGAATTTTAAGAGCTTAAGTCTGCCACCATAATAAAAAAAATGACAATGAGCCTGTGACCGGCCAAAATCACGCGTCCAAAAGGAGCGGATTTGAAGTAGTCACACTTTTAAATAACCCAACTCTTAGGCCCCCGCAATGATGACAGGGTCCGAAGTAGCGATCGGGGTCGAACCACAGGGACAAGGGTGGTCGTGCTAAGAATGCGGAATCAACACTCTACACTCCGATAAAAGAGGGGTAAGAACAATGTTCCCAAGGGAACAGTGGGTAGAGATCGGTAAAACAAAAGAAAACTATCTCCAACTGGAGTTACAAGGAAGATTAAGGTTTTGGCATTTATCAATTTTTAGGGGTTTTGGGCAACAGAACTAGAGGAGAAAACACTACTGCCTCAGTAAGGGATGAAAGAGGAAAGCTTCGGCATAACAAGAGGCAGTAGAAAACATCCAGTACCCCTTCTCTCAAAGAGGGTACCTCCAACTAAGCACCAACAACCTCTCTCAAGGGTAGTGGACTTGGATTGGAGTGGAAAGATAACTGAAATAGCTCCGACCCTGGGTACTCTCATAATCCCTGATCGGACCAAACGCTAGAGTTACAACACCTCTCTCGAGGGAACTGTAACGGGAAACACAATTCGATAGCTAGTCAAAACATGATCCAAGCATACAAGCTAGAGTTTAGATGCTATAAAGCAATCATCCAATGAAGGGGACCAAACATAGAGCAACAGGTATTAAAACTCCTCTAGTTCCAATTGCATAAGCATTGTAAAAAAGGGTTTAGTTACATTGCATAAATAAAGAAAGTAAATGACTGAAAAAGGGAAGATAGGTATCGCCTCCTTGATTTAGGAGGGAGACACACAACAGCAGGCCCCTAAGGTGCATCTAGCCCGATATCAGGTGGAAGCTCTGGACGACATGCTCGTGTCAGGCGACCAGCCCTGTCGGGCGGTACACCATGACGGGAAAGCATATCGGTCAAGGCACCCTCCCCTGATACGGTCGTGGTCAGGATACTACCCTCTCGGGCGACACGCCATGATGGGTATTCTATATCGGGATTGATATCGTGTCGGGCAAGAGATGACTTAGGGTATCGGGTTGTTGTATTGAGTGTATAGGAGAGTCGTCTCAGACAGTGGTCCATCTAGGAGCCTGACACATCGGGTAGCCTCCTTGGTCGATAGCGGCTGTTGCGGCTACCTGGACGGATTTTAAGTAAGCCACTCCCACCCCTATCAGGTTGGGGAAGTGCTCACCTAGTATCACTCGGCACGCCTCTGGGACACAACACACTAGCTCCAGGTGCTTTCCAAAGTTAGCCTTCACAAGATTCTGACCCGTCCCATCGAGGTCTTGTAGCTGCTATTTATAGGTAGCGGTTGCGAGAAGTTGCGGTTCTCCGGGCGCCATATGTCCTCCATTGGCTCTATTAGCACGGCTTCGGGGATGATCGACATGCGTGTCACCCGGCACAGTGGGTTTCGGGTTGCAAGCATGTCGGGTAGTCGTGACAGGTGGGCGCCTGCCGGTGGGTGGCTTGTAACGCGCGACACCCTTCATCGGGAGAGTAGTCGTGGCGGGCACAACTCCCTGTCGGGTAAGCGGCGTATCGCCCAACGGAGTCTTCTTACGCGGCACACCTGTGTCACACGGCAGCTGTAGCGGCTACTGCACAATGGGTAATGAGTGTGTCAGCCGACTGGTAGGAGGTCCGATATTGGTAAACGTCGTTCATGGGCCGGGACAGGCCTTTTTGGTGGAAAGACAAGGAAAAACTCTATAAAAGATGATAAAAATGAGTTAAGAGTGTAGTGTGACCTTTTTATTCAAAAACATGACAAAAAGGAGAGGAAAACAGTTTAAAAGGGTAGTTTTGACAACGAAAAATGGGCCATAAATATCACAAAAATGGGTTTTATCAACTCCCCCAAACTTAGCATTTTAATTGTCCTCAATCAATTTTAAAACGTTGTTTTGTGATACTTCTTCTCAACCTGATAGTTTTCAAACAAGGGGTTTGAGAGAGCATTGAGATGTCTTAAAGAGAATACTGCTCGACCACGAACAACGTACTTTGTTTTTCCTACCTTATTTAAGCAAAACTTTCTCTTCAGCTTCGGCGAGACTTGGGTGCATGATTTTGAAGTTAGGTTTCACACCAAACAACTTTTGGGGATAGAAAGTTGTGTTTTTTTTGGTAGGTTTAAGGCTTTTTGGGTTTTTCTTGTTTCCCATTAGTCCATCCAGGTATGAGTCTGTTAACGGACAAGTGGTCCCTGTAGTCCAAGCCAGTTGGCTTTAGAGCAGTGATTTCACATCCTACGTACCCCTGCCCCGGATCTACCGTGCCTAAAGATGGGTACTTTTGGAAAGACAAGTGTATATATTTTTTTTTCATTTGGCACAACTTTCATTCTTTTATTCACTCTCATAAGGCTTTTCTCTCTTTTTGGGATTTTGTTGGGTAAGGGAGAACAAGAGAATTTTTTGCTGTTAGGGCAGCTTTTTCCTTCGCATACACATCTCTTAGCTGTTACGAGATTATTATTTTTTTCAAATTTTTGGTGTGGAAAGTCATAGTCTTTTGTCGTTTTGAGACTGCATTTTCATAAAGAACATAACAAAAACTTACACCACCTTAGACATAGAGAAAACAAGCTGGAAAGAAGTCTTATCAGGTTTTTACTATAAAGTGTCTTTGTACAATAGTATAGAGGCAAAATTTGTATATGCGAAATTTTTATATCAAGCATGTATATGTATATGTACACAGGTTAAGTTATAGGAAAAAGAACAAATGATGAAGTTCGGAGGGCTTTTAGTACCTCCCTCACTGATACATAGTACCCCCCCAAACTTACTCCACACTCTGTCCCAGAGTTGTAAAATAGATAAGGTAGGGCAATGTTAACTCAATGAGGGTTAGCAGGTGAGCGCGCCTTTTCCAGATAGAAGCTCCCACACATATTCTCTATGTTTGCTATGGTAGTCAATGTGGTGGAGTTGGTCAGGCATTTCCTGGTTAGATATCCACTCCAGCACGAAGATGTCACAGTCGTTGGATAGTGGGATTTGTTGTGGGCTGCGGTGGCAGAACTGAAGCTCGTGTTGTTGCTCGCTATTGTCTCCAGAAATGGTTGGATCAGCATTGCCACCTCATCATAGTATTTTGTACTAAGCGCTCGAGGGGTGTCAACACTGTCAATGTACATTGTATTGCATGATATTTGTTGTTGTCCAAGCTGTTATAGAAGATTCCTGCTCGTTGGCAAGTGTACATCGTCAGGAGCATCTAGTGGTTGTAATGTAGGATAGGTAGGAAGATGATGTGTGGAATCCTACTCTGTAACTCTTCTAGAAAAGACTGTTTTGGTCCCGACTCATCGGCAAGGCAGATGTTGTTGAACAGCATTGGATGGGCTATGTATGCATGTTCAAACTTCTTTTGTAGTTTTTGGATGTAGGCGGCCACCACTGATATCGCCAAACATCCTCCTTCTTTTACCATGTCCCTTAAATCGTCAACTGGGACTATGACACTTCCTACCTCACAGATGACGTCTGCGGGGGTAGAGTCAGCTAACTTCAAAAGAACTTCATTGACCTGCTCCTGTGTTAGTGTAGAACATGAGAAACGATCAAAGTTGCTGATCATTTCCTCTGAAGTTTCAGGGAAAGTGGGGTCTTCAATTCCGAATACTTCCCGCAGGATTTCTAACCGCTTGCCTGTCCCATAAACGTATGCATCCATCTCGGCTTCTTTTTCTAGAGTGTTGCCGGGTTGTGAGGATTCATCTTCTTGGTCACTATCCAGTAGCTTTTTTGGTACCCCCACATCTTGGAAATAGCGCTTGTCTTTGATCAGTAGCAAAGAGTAGGTGCTCCTGAGATGGAAGAAGTCTTGGCCTTGGAGATGACTTATGTTTCCAATGATGTTGAGCAGCTCCATGGTGTGCAAGACAACAAGTGTGCTATTCCCACTCCCTGATTCTGCCTGGACGGGAAAGTCTCCAAAAGAGAAGAAGTTCCAAATGTCGTTATGACGTTGGACTCCTTGCTTGATAACTCGGAGAAGACACAGCGGGAGAAGCCTGAGACGCTTGTCTTCCGGGCGAGCGAAGATATGTCCTGAGCGTGGGACCTCCTTGTTGCAACAGCTGAAGAGCTGGATGTCATGGTTCCAGAGGTCTGCCATACACAGGAACCAGTTGTTGTAGTGCTTGTACGGGGCCAACATGAGGTTCGTGTTGTGTTCTTCAATCTATCACAGTATGTTGGCCATCGCAATGGAGTCAGATGCTCCCATCATCAACCTTCTTGCCAAGGTTGAGGTGGCATTATATATTATCTGCCGATCTATCCTGGTGCTGATATTATCAATTATTGTACCCTCCAGGACCCTGAATAACCTTTTTCTGATGATGTCTGGCGAGCAGAACATGCTTCTGAGCGCTCCCCATTGTACGGAGAAGTAGTCGTTGCTCCAGATGACATCTTCTTCATCATCCTGCAACCTCACGACCTTGTTCAGTAGTTTCTAGTCCCTGATCGTAAGGTATCTGATGGCCCTTCTGTCAAAGTCATCCATCTCGAAGGAAGGTATCTCCGACGGCATATAAAACGTGTCTGTCGTCGAGCTTCTTCCTCTGGGGGGTGCTTTTCGTTAGCAGTGCAGATGTCCCCCCCCCTCTCCCTCTGATTCGTTAGAAGAGTCCTCCCCAATGCTGATTGATTCGTCGTTGTCCTCAGCTTCGTCCAGGGGGACTGAGAGAGCAGCTTCTTCCAAGCCGTGGGAGCTCACTTGTCCTGCTGGAGCACCGTCGACTGACTTATGTGTTGTCCCTTCCTCAGGCATTGTGGATGGCCCGCTGGAGGAGGAAGTGGACAACGTTCTGGGTGAGGATGCAGATGAGGAAGGTGGGGATCCTGAGCCAGGAGGTGATGGAGATCTCCTCGGCTACCTTGAGCATGGATGTTCATCACTCATGTTCAGCCTCTCCTCAATCATGTCAAGGCGTTGGAGGGCCTGTTGTAGTGTTGTGTTGAGTGCCTCTAGTTTGCCGGGAAAGCCAACTAGAGTCCGCAGTTGTCGCTCCTAGTTATTTAGCCTCTACTGGAAAATAGAAAACTTGTGGGTAAGTGAAGTAAAAGTAGCTGAGTGGCTTCCTATTACCTACCGCAAGTGATCGAATTCATGACCCAGCATCTGTCCCAGTGACAGAGGGCTGCATCAGATCTCCCTCTCGTCCTTGTGACGCTCCTCGCACGTGAAGATCGACCCGATGAGTGTGCGGCCTCACTCGGGGTGGTATCAATCTGGATTGTTCGCGAGGTTGTTGCTTCTGGGTGAGGCGTCAACACTTTCACGGATGTCTCAGCCTCGCTTGTTTGTGGTGGTGGAGAAGGATGCGGTGTGAGTGGATGTTGCTCCACCTCTCTATTGTCTGTGACCTCCTCTGCAGCTACCACTGGAGACACCGACGGCGGTGTCAGCGTGGGCTGCACAGACCTGAGCTCCATCTTGAGAATCTCAGTGAATGCCCCATTGTTGGCATCCGGCTGCACCACTTCTTCCGCCACTGAAGGCGCAACAGAAGTCTCGGGGGCTGTGACTATCTCTTCTGTGGCTTCTTCCCTCAGGGCTATCGAAGTTGTCTCAGCCCCTGTTGCCTCGGCGACCACCACGATCGCTGGCACTACTTCAACTATGGCAGATGTTGTTGTGGCGGTCGCGACTGGTATGGGAGAAGTGACGACAGCTCTATCAATGGCTGTCGCCGGTTGCTCTGGAGCGGTGGGTGGCTCGGCAGGGACTGTGGAAGATTTGTCCTATCGGGTGTCTAGAGGGAGCGGCCCTCCCGTTGCAGCCACCCTTTCCTATATTCTGGTCGTGGCAGCATAAGCGGCTTCAACCTCTAACGCTTCAACTTCTGCTTCGGTGAAGACCAGCTTTTCTACATCATAGTTGATGCAGAACGGGAGGGGTAGAAGCTTTGAAGTTCTTGCAAACTTGTAGAAGTAGTGACTGCCCTCCTCTTGATAATATTTTCTCATTGCAAGAACTTCATATCGATCCTGTCATCACCTCTGGTTCTTGACAGGCTGTGCAGCTCCTTTGGGTACCCCAACCCTGTCGTGATCAGATTGATGATGCCACCCATGCAGTACTCCTTGGTGGCATCCTTTATGGGGTATAGTCTGTTCAGCAAGAAGCACCCCAAGTTGACCACCTTGCCCTCCATCATTTACCACATGACATGGAGTTCTTTAGTGTAGATGTTGTTGGTCTCGTACTTGCTGAAGAGGATGCAAGACACTATCTTGTGGATGATCCTCCAGAAATAAGAGTGGATGGCAGCCACTTTGCTTCCTGGCTTGTAGTTTGATCCATCGGTCAGTTTCTTCCAGACACTGACCGGGTTGAAGCCATCTCCCTCTCCAAGCCTGGCGCCATTGTTCAGCATCTCCATCTTGGCTTCTGAGGAGGAGAATATCTTGTTGAGTAGCTTTTCTGAGATCTCATGCTCAGTGTTGTATACACGGCCTTGTAGCCGATCTGCTCCTCCAAAACTCTCTACTTCCTCTGGCCTGTTCTGGACTGGCCAGAGAGAGGACATGAACTCCTTTGTGAGATCAGTATATGATCCGGATAGGCTGAAGCATATCATCCTCAGCCCTGCAGCTCCCAAGACGTTGTGCAGCCTGTTGAAGATACTGAGGTGGTGGAAAGATGGTTGGTGGGTGAATCTGGTTGGCCGGTAGATCTTTACCGCCAAATCCGTGTATCTCTACTGATGCTCTTTGTCCCTGGGCATGAACCGTCCTGGAGAGTGAGCCAGAGGTTCTATTGTTGTTGAAAGGGTTGCCGCTACTTCTGTCCTCGGCCTCTTCATGGTCGTGGATGGCCCAGCTGCTTTAGGATTCGGGCATTTCTGCTCGACTGTGGTAGCTTCTGTTGCGGCCTTAGTGTTGATCCTTCGGCCTTGTTCGTCTGCTTGGACGACGGTTTGTTTGGTGTGGCCCATTTCTGTTATCATAAAACAAAAGTTTAGTAAACATCTGAATGATTCACCTTGACCGATATCAGGCGGCGGGGCGTGTCGCCTGATATCAGATCGGTAATATATAGAAAACTTAACAAGACCTGATAGTCTTAAGTCGATATTGGTGATAAAATTGTGATAGCCTAATACGGTCAAACAACAAAGTTGTTTGCATGATAAGTCAAAAAATCTGGCCCGATATTAGAGTTGCCCGACACAACCGTATCATGTGACAAAACTGGATGATACGATGCTTGCCCGATATGCCTGTGTCGGGCGGTACTAAATTTGGACCGATATCGCCTCAAGTCTATCGTGCAACACCGGGCGTCACCACGAACAACTATATAGCCCGATACGGTTGCTCTAAAAAAAAGGTGTCGCCCGACACTAGCAAGACGTGAGACGATACAATATAAAATCTTATTATGAACAAAATTGGGTGACATGGACAAAATTGGGCAACACGAGCATTTCCCGATATAGGGTATCAGGCGGGCACGCGATAGGAGTGTGTCGCGTGACACAGTCAAAAGGTGGGGTAGTCGACACTAGTGCGTGTCGGGCGACACACAAAAAGAACTATGGGGTTGTGCCCGGTACAGGATGTGTGACACGGGAACGTTTCGGGTAAGCGAAGCAATACGCATATCGCATTATACCTTTATCTTATGAAGGTGGCTTGCGCGACACGGGAGCAGAAGCTAGGTTGGTCGATACGAGAGCAAAGCGAGATTTACTGTGCGATACAGGAGTAGGTGAGAAAGTAAATGCCAGTGCCCGACACAGTTAAACCATAGTTACTATATATAGAGATCGAAGGCAGGGGTAAAAATGGGTAAAATAGGGGCACGTGTTGCCTGAGGAGACAAATCATTCCCGAGACAAGTAGTAAAATCAGTCTCATCTGTCTAATCAAGGGTCATTTACTCATGCCGCCCGATACGGATGCTCGGTGTATCGCCCGATACGGATGCTCGGCGTATCGCCCGACACGGCTCACCGCTATGGTGTGATGCCCGATACTATAGCCTGATATGGGTGTGTCGCACGACGACACACTCGAGACCTTGCCCGATATCAGCCAGAGAAATTGCTATCGATCAATTCATCTCGGCCCAATACAAAGCTTCAAAGAAGAAGAAGAAAAGAACAAGATAAAAGATCAAAAACTAAAACTAAAGAAAAGGAAAAAGCGACTGATGGGTAAAACATCATTGGCCTAAAGTGGGACTCCCAACCTCAGATAGTATTACTCATCAATGCTTTATAAAACCAAGCGGTGTCCCATAAAATGAGGGAGTCTGAGCATGAGGCGCATGCACTGACTCGGGCATTATTGCAACCATAATGTTCATAATATTTTTGTAGGAAAGGAAATAACGTCCTATTCTAAGAAAAGTAAAAACTTGGGCTGCCTCCTGAGGAGCGATGTAGTTACGTCGTCAGCTCGACAACTTTAGATCCTTTACTTTGTGCCTTCAGTTGTTTCGGCATCCGGCAAATTTATCTCTGACCTTCTTACGAACGCTTCATCTTCATAGTACTTTTTCACTTTGTGCCCGTTCACTGGAAAAACCTTTGCTGGATTGTCTTTGTCATACAGCTCCATCATTCCTGATGGATATATTTTTGCCACGGTGAAGGGTCCAGACCACCTCGTTTGCAGCTTACCTGGAAAAAGATGGATAGAGGAGTTAAACAACAAAACTTTATCACCTTCACTCACATCCTTCTTCTTCAGGTGGGCATCATGCCACACCTTGGTCCTCTGCTTGTAAATCCTTGCATTCTCGTATGCATGTATCCTCATCTCTTCGAGTTCCTGTAGCTGTAGATATCTCTTTTCCCCTACCTTCTCCAGGTCCATATTTAGGAACTTAATCGCCCAAAAAGCCTTGTGTTCAAGCTCTAAGGGTAGATGACAGGATTTCCCATAAATCAATTTGTAAGGGGTAGTGCCAATGGGTGCCTTATATGCAGTTCTGTAGGCCCAAAGAGTGTCGTCGAGCTTCATTGACCAGTCTTTCCACGTGCGGCTAACAATCTTTTCTAAATATGCTTAATTTGTCTATTTGAAACCTCCACCTGCCCAGAAGTTTGAGGGTGATAGGGTGTAGCAACCTTGTGTTCGACCCCATACTTCTGCAGAAATGCTTCAAACTGTTTCTCCACGAAATGCAATCTGCCATCGCTTATCACCGTACGAGGTACTCCAAAGCAAGGAAAGATAGTTTTCTCAAATAGCTTGATCACAGATTTGGAGTCGCAAGTTTGGGTGGCAACAGCTTCTACCCATTTAGAAACGTAGTCCACCGTGACTAAAATGTATTGATATCCTTTTGATGGGGGAAAGGGACCCATGTAGTCTATTCCCCAGACGTCAAAAATCTCGACTTTGACCCAGTTGGCCATAGGCATCTCATTCCTTCTTCCAATATTTCTTGTTGATTGGCATTCTTTACAAACTTTTACATAATCTGCAGCATCCTTGAATAGCGAAGACCAGTAAAATCCTAATTGCAGCACCTTAACAATAGTCCTTTCACTCCCCAGATTTCCTCCATAGGGTGAGGAATGGCACTTCCTCAGAATGTTTGACACTTCTTCCTCAGGAATACACCTTCTATACAGATTATCCGTGCATCTTTTAAAGAGAAGGGGATCATCCCAATACTAATTCTTTACATCGGAAAAGAGTTTCTTCTTTTGATTGTATGTTATTTTCGGAGGTAACTCCCCACAACCAAGGTAATTACAAATATCTACAAACCATGGCAAACTCTGATCTCTGGCTTCTACCATTAGCAAGGCCTCATCTGCATAGTTATCATTGATAGGTGGCTCCTTCTTGTCTTCGACTGTAATCCTTGACAAGTGGTTAGCGACTACGTTTTCTGCACCTTTCTTATCAATGATCTTGTGATTGAACTCTTAGAGTAGTAAAGCCCACCTTAGCAGTCGGGGCTTAGCGTCCTTTTTCTGCATAAGATATCGTATCGTCCCATGGTCGGTGTAGACCTTTGACTTAGTTCCAATCAGATAAGATTTGAACTTGTCAAAGGCGAAAACAATCGTAGGCATCTCCTTCTCTATCGTCGTGTAATTTACATGTGCTTCATCAAGAGTATGGCTGGCATAGCAAATGACATGGTGCCTTTTGTTCTTTTTCTGACCCAGGACTGCCCTTACGGCATAGTCACTGGCATCACACATTAGCTCGAAAGGTAGCTCCCAATCCGGAGCTTGAAGGATAGGTGGAGAAATAAGTGCATCTTTCAAAGCCTGAAAAGCATTTAGGCAATCATTAGTGAAATTGAATTCAACATCCTTAACTAGAAGATTTGACAAAGGTTTTGAGATCTTCGAGAAGTCTTTTATGAATCTTCGATAATAACCAGTGTGCCCGAGAAAACTTCGCACTCCTATTACAGACTTAGGTGGAGGTAGTCTAGATATAGCTTCAACCTTTCTCACATCTACCTCAATACCTCTCCTTAAAACTTTATGACCTAGCACTATACCTTCTTATACCATGAGGTGGCACTTCTCCCAGTTGAGGACCAAATTCTTTTCTTCACAGCATTGCAGGACCAAAGATAGGTTTTTCAGACAAGCATCGAAGTCCTTCCCATAGATAGAAAAATCATCCATGAAAACTTCTACGATGTCTTCCAGAAAATCCGAAAACATCGAGATCATGCAATGTTGGAATGTTGTTGGAGCATTGCATAACCCAAATGGCATTCTTCGGAAAGCATAAGTACCATAGAGACAAGTAAAAGTGGTTTTTTCCTGGTCGTCTGGTAAAATAGGGACTTGATAAAACCCAGAATAACCATCTAAAAAGCAGAAATAATCATGATGCGCTAATCTCTCTAGAACTTGGTCGATGAAGGGAAGCGGGTAATGATCTTTTTTCGTGGCTTGGTTCAACTTCCGATAATCTATGCACATTCTCCATCCAGTGACAGTCTGGACCGCTACTTCATCATCTTTTTCACCTTTCACAACTGTCATGCCTCCTTTCTTTGGTACCGCATGGATGGGACTTACCCAGTTGCTATCGTTGATTGGGTAGATAATTCCTGCATCCCTCATCTTGATCACTTCCTTCTTCAAAACCTCTTTTAACATCTGATTCAGCTTTCTTTGGGGTTGGACTAGGGGTTTAGCAGATTCTTCCAAATTTATGCAGTGCATGCATAGCGCAGGGCTAAGTCCCTTGATATCCTCTACCGAATAGCCTATAGCCTACTTATGGAGCCTCAATTCCTCGAGAAGCCTTTCTAATTGTTCTTTCGTCAGACTGGCATTAACTATGACTGGGTTCCTCCTTTCTTGATCTAGAAACTCATACCTTAAACCTTCTGATAGCTGTTTCAGCTCTGGCTTAGTCTTAGGTGCCTTTTCTTCTTCTGGTGTCGCTTCCAGAGAAGCAAACTTGACTATCTTAGGTGCCTTTTTCAGACAAGCATCGAAGTCCTTCCCATAGATAGAAAAATCATCCATGAAAACTTCTACGATGTCTTCCAGAAAATCTGAAAACATCGAGATCATGCAATGTTGGAATGTTGTTGGAGCATTGCATAACCCAAATGGCATTCTTCGGAAAGCATAAGTACCATAGAGACAAGTAAAAGTGGTTTTTTCCTGGTCGTCCGGTAAAATAGGGACTTGATAAAACCCAGAATAACCATCTAAAAAGCAGAAATAATCATGATGCGCTAATCTCTCTAGAACTTGGTCGATGAAGGGAAGCGGGTAATGATCTTTTTTCATGGCTTGGTTCAACTTCCGATAATCTATGCACATTCTCCATCCAGTGACAGTCTGGACCGCTACTTCATCACCTTTTTCACCTTTCACAACTGTCATGCCTCCTTTCTTTGGTACCGCATGGATGGGACTTACCCAGTTGCTATCGTTGATTGGGTAGATAATTCCTGCATCCCTCATCTTGATCACTTCCTTCTTCAAAACCTCTTTTAACATCTGATTCAGCTTTCTCTGGGGTTGGACTAGGGGTTTAGCAGATTCTTCCAAATTTATGCAGTACATGCATAGCGTAGGGCTAAGTCCCTTGATATCCTCTACCGAATAGCCTATAGCCTGCTTATGGAGCCTCAATTCCTCGAGAAGCCTTTCTAATTGTTCTTTCGTCAGACTGGCATTAACTATGACTGGGTTCCTCCTTTCTTGATCTAGAAACTCATACCTTAAACCTTCTGATAGCTGTTTCAGCTCTGGCTTAGTCTTAGGTGCCTTTTCTTCTTCTGGTGTCGCTTCCAGAGAAGCAAACTTGGCTATCTCTATAACCTCCTCCTCATCACTTAGATCTTCATCAAATTGATTTAGGTAATCGAGGATCTCGATAACCTCAGGATCTTCAAAGTCAGAGTCATGATTATTCAACGCCCTCATAAGAGGGTCTACCATTGCGATATCTTCTTCTACTTCTTCACAAAATTGGTTGTAGCTATCCATGAAGTAGGTAGATTCTAGCAGGGATGGTCCTTTCATAGTGTCTTTTACCTTGAAATCTATGCGATCATTTCTGACCCTCAGAGTGATGATTCCTTCAGCAACATCAATCAGTGCTCTTCCTATAGCCAAGAAGGGGCGCCTAAAGATGATAGGGCAGTTAGGGTCTTCAATAGTGTCAATGACAACAATGTCACAAGGAATGAAGAATCTTCCTACACGAATCAGAACATCCTCAACGACTCCCACAGGTCTTTTGAAGGTATGGTATGCCAACTCGATCCTCATGTTGGTCCTAACCATATCAGTTAAACCCAATCATTGTGCGAGGCTTAAGGGCATTAAACTGATGCTAGCCCCCAGGTCGGAGAGACCTTTCCTTTCGATATTATCTCCAATAGCAAAAGGAATAGTAAAGGCTCTTGGATCATTCTTCTGGGTAGGTAAATCCACCTTAACGAAGGTAGATGACATACTGGCTAGGTGTACCATCTCAATCCTTCCTCCTCTTCTTTTCTTGGTGATCAAATCCTTGAAAAACTTGGCGTAGGTCGGCATTTCCTCCAAAGCATCCAGAAATGGCACTTCGAGGTGAAGCTTTTTCACCGACTCCATAAACCTTTCGTATCTCTTTTTAAGATGTGCCTTTACGAGTTTGTATGGGAAAGGCAATTTTGGAGAGTAAGGACTTCTTTTACCGATTAGGTCCTCTATAGGTTCTGATTCTGGCTCCCTGACATGAGCTCGTTGGTTCTCTCCTTCAACTGGGTACTCTACCACAACCCTTGGTTCAGGTTCTTTAGGTCTGGTCGATTCAGGGCGTTCTATTATCTTCCCTGACCTGAGTACTACCATTTTAGCAGACTCAGTGATGGATGGTATCTTACCTGAAGGATTCTTCATAAACTCGACCATTTGAGCTAGTTGTTGGTCTATCTGGCATTGATGCATTTGCATATCCGTCATTTGAACCTGCATCGTATTCAGAACGCCTGAGTTAGACAACGCGCTTTGTGCCAGCTGATTGTTTATAATATCTTGTCTCTTGACAAAGTCGAACAGTTGGCCCACCAAGTCCAGTTGACTCGAGTTGTTTTCCTAACTCTGCTTCTTAGCTTGTCCCTGGCCTTGGCTAGGGTTAGCAGCTTGGCGATTTTGGTACTTCCCTTGCCCTTGAATGTTTGCCTTGTTTGATTGGAAACTGGTGGTTCTGGTGTACTGACCTTGTCCGCCTCTTTTCTCGAAACCTTACGGTTGCTTGGGTGGATGTCACGGAACCGTTCTTACCCCAATCCCAATCTCACTCCCTAGACAGTGATAAAGGGATTGAAGCGCCCGTCCCTGAGTGGCCCTGTAGGATCTAACACACTGGCATATACAATAAGAAATAAATAACTCAAAAACTGGATAATAGGAAAAACAAACTAACCCAATATGGAGATATATCCAATTTGTCTTTGTCATCAGAGTATGTGAGTGCGGAAGTGATCATATTCAGTTTTCCATGTATATTGCCTAAAATCAAGAAAATCAAGACACAATCATGCAATTGCACGGTACGCTATCAAAATCAAGTAAAATGATTTATAAGAAAATAGTATACTTGGCAGGACTTATATTCTAAGAATAACAAGCAATTTGCAAAACCAACATTTATTTGACAAGTTTTTCAAGCGATTCGAATTTTATTACGAATTCCCATTATGCAGTAATTCGAGAAGCATGCTTATATAATTTGTGTGACTCTATTACCCCAACGCGATGGGGAAGGTCACTAGGCCCCTTTTCACCATAGGAACATAGGAAGTCAATGTACAAGTCCCACTTCCAAATGAGGGGGTTGTTGTACTCAATATCCACATTATCAACATTATCAATATCATCATCATCATCAATATACGGGCAGTCATAATGGGCATGCAATTTATATTTTCATGTTTTTCAAAATATAGTATAGAAAAACAGAAGACTAATCATAGGGAACAATAGCTCATCCAAGTAAATAGCCAAGTATACAATTAAGAGATACATAAAAGTATCTACAATACAATCAAGGAGGATTCATATAATAGCGTACCTTTCACCAAGGATTTCGAGTATAAATCATGAGTAATAGGTCGATCCTTCGAGTTAGATCCTAAAATACAATATTTGGATCAAGGGTCAAGATCAAGATATTTGGATATCATGTTGTAATATTCGAGATTAGGGTTACACTTTCCTAGGTCAACCTTAGGGTTAGGTCATCCACTTATGATCAACCAATATTTCAATTTTTCCATCATTATTTCAAATATCAAGTATCTTCGAGTGTGAATGACTTTCCTAGGTTTCTAGGATCATGTGTGTTAACCCTAATTTATGGTCATTGGGCAAGTCCAAAAATCAAGTCTTTATATCATTTATCAAGTTCTAACATCATTGGGGTTCAAGATTAGATCAAGTTCTGATAAGTAGATCAGAGATCAACTTTTAGGTCAAAAGATCTAGATATGCCACAAGATTTAGATCAATCATATTGTCAAGATATCATCAAAATTACCTTCAAGGCATAAGATTAATATTCAAAGGTGATTAAGACAACAAGATTAAATTTAGTATAGACAAGTATGATTTCATGTCTCAAGATAATCATCAGAGTTAAGATATAGGGTTTCAAAATATTAGACATCATTATTGTTCCATTTGATAAACTAAATAAGCAAGATATCAAATATAGGGATATCAACGAACAACATTTGTAATCTGGTCTCAAAAGTATTTTTAAGAGGTTCGTTGGATTTTTCTGATCAAGATAGACTATTTACTTGTAATTTTTGGAGTTCAGATGCATTAGATATGATTTAAGCAAGATCAGGCTGATTTATTCATTTTCGAGTAGAGAGGGAGGTAAAAATACCTTAATATGGAAAAACCGAGGATCGTTGGATGTGCAAGGAAAGGCCCAGATCGAGCCACATAGGCACAAACAATCGCTGGTTCAAGGGGCTAGTGAACTCGGTTCAGGTATTCAATTTGGCCGGTTCACTCTCCTTGATTAGCTGGTTCAGTCTGGTTTGTTGGACCGGGCCCTTTCTCCTCTGGACCAGCGGTTTGGGATTCCTGTCTCCCATCCGCGCAGAGTCTCCCGCAAGTAACGATGGCAGGGTGGAGGTCTTTCCGGAGTGGAGGTGGTCCAGGAGCAGGAGGGAAGGACAGAGGAAGTGAGAGTGCCGACCGAGTTCGGCTTGGCCTCGCGAACTCAAAGGGAGTCTAGTACATGAGCGAGGAGGCGAGGAAGGAGAACGCCCAAAGGGCCATGTGCGGTGGCATTGGTCTGGATAGCAGGAAGGTCGGGGAGAGAAAACAGAGGGTGTTGAGGCAATGTTAGTGTGCGAGGCTGAGCTCCAAGCAAGGTGAACTTGCTACGGACCTTGGGGGTCCTTTTATAGCATGAAGAGGTAGATTTTAGGGCTAACCGAGCCTGGGGTAGAGGCCATGGCTGCCGGAGTGGGAGGTGATATTTAGGGAGTCCTATTGGCGGCACAACAGAGCATAAATGTTGGTCAAACTAGGGTTGGTTGAGTACAAAATTGCGAGGGGAGCATTTTGGCTCGCTTAGATTTTTGAAACAGCATCAAGAGCGGGAGATTGGCCATTAAGGCCGAGTTGTCTCATCCCCACAATCAATGGGAGGTAGAATACAGACTCACGGCTGTTGGATCGAGGCCCTGATCCATGGGTCTCAGATCTGAGGGTTGGGGTTCGCCCCCTCCTTTTGCAATGGATCAGTGACGTGGAAAAGTCCATAAAAAGGGCAATAAAAAGGCATTTTCAAAGCATTAACTTCAAGAAATCGTAGTAATTCGTAGGAATGTCTAAATATTCTCAAATTTGGACCAAAGCTTCACCAAAATGTGTAGAATATCTAGAAAACGTTTGAGAACCAAATTATGAGGTTTGATAGATCAATTTGTTTATTTGTACAATGTGATGAATAAATCCAATTTGAAGTGTTATAATGTGTATAAAATCCACATTGGTCACCATATCTTGGATTTGAGTCTCAAAATGATTATGAAGCCAGGAAAAATGATTTGTCATCATGTGTGAGTATAAGGAGGGTAAAATTGGAATTAATTCATATTAATTGCTAAATTTCACTTCATCACAGTGGATTATTCAACTGATGCGAGTTTTCCGCCGCATCCTTATTTCCATAGCTAAAACCAGGGTGGTCCGATCTTTTGAAGTTGACAAAAGAAACGTTCTTAGCTTCCTCTGCTTTGGATTTGCTTTCACTTGACTCGTCAGGCTGGGTGTAAATGCATTTATCTATGTTGTGTCCACCTTCTCTGTAGGTGACACACTTCATCACCTTCTCAATCTATTTCTTTCCTTTCCCTCCTGATTCTTTTAACTGTCTGATATCAGTGGCTATCTTTTAGATTTGAGTGGTGATTGCTTCAAGAGCCTTGGATTCGACTGACGGTCCTTCATTAGCGACTTTCTTAGCATATCCTCTATCAGCCTGTCGTAGTCAGTATCGGCTTGTAGTTCTGCCATGTTTTCTATGATCTTTTTAGATCTATTGGGCTTCTTCCCAAGAAAGTCGCTTCCTGCAGCTGCATTTAGCGATACTCTTTCTTCAGGGGTCAGACCATTGTAGAATGTTGTTATCTGGAAACCTTTCTTGTAGTTGTGGTGAGGGCAGTCTCTCTGATACTCCTGATACCTTTCCCAGGCTTCATGTAGGTTTTCTGCTGGCTTCTGGGTGAAAGATGTGATCTTCTGCCTATTCCTAACGGTCTTCTCTGTAGGGTAGAACTTGTTTACGACGGCATCCGCTAAAGAATTCCATTCGTTTGGAGATTGATGTGGCTGTCCAAGGTACCATTATAGTGTCTTGTCCTCCAAGGAGAAGATGAAACACTTGCAGTAGATCACTTCTTATGGCACTCCCCTCATTTTTATGGTATCATAGATATTTTTGAAAGCATCAAGGTGATGGTAGGGGTTGTCATTCTTGGAGCTTCCCCTAAAGCTTTTATTTTGAATCATGGAGATCACGGCTGGCTTCAACTCGAAGTTTACAGTGTCAAACCTTGGGATCACAACTGGGCATCTTGAGTTGTTGGCCTTTGTGGCAGCCAACTCCTGGAGAGTCTTTTCTTCTTCATCAGAATCTTCACTGTTGTTGTTCCTATGATTCTGCTCTTGATTATGATGATTCCTTCTGTGCCTTCGGCAATGACGATGTCTCTCGTGATGATGATCATCCCCGAATTGTTCTGATTCAGGTTCTTCATGTAAATGATCATTATTATAACAGTCATCATTCCCACGCGGACGTGAGTGTGGTCCAACTCTAGCATTTCACTCATCCTAGGAAAGAGGTGATTCCACGCGAGGTGGTATGAAGAATGGTGATCAACTGAGCAGAGTGCTTCTTCCCTAAGTACCTTAATAGAACATATAATCAAGTTAGAAAACTTGTGTTAATGAAACGAACTATTCTATACACATTCAGGTTAGAAGACTAAAAGAAACTGTGTTGTCTAGTTATTATTAAGCTTGAGGCATGGGAGTGTAGTTAGTGGATTCGGGTTCGTTAACAGTACCATTTTTCCTTGTCCCCGACAACAGCGCCAAAAAGTTGACCGGCCTAAATCGCACATCCAAAAAGAGCGGATTTGAAGTAGTCGTACTTTTAAATAACCCGACTCTTAGGCCCCCGCAATGATGACGGGGTCCGAAGTAGTGATTGGGGTCAAACCACAGGGACAAGGGTGGTCGTGCTAAGAACGCGGAATCAACACCCTACACTCTGGTAAAAGAGGGGTAAGAACAATGTTCCCAAGGGAACGGTGGGTAGAGATCAGTAAAACAAAAGAAAACTATCTCCAACTGGAGTTACAAGGAAGATTAAGGTTTTGGCATTTATCAATTTTTAGGGGTTTTGGGCAACAGAACCAGAGGAGAAAACATTACTATCCTGGTAAGGGACGAAAGAGGAAAGCTTCATCATAACAAGCGACAGTAGAAAACATCCAGTACCCCTTCTCTCAAAGAGGGTACCTCCAACTAAGCACCAACACCCTCTCTCAAGGGTAGTGGACTTGGATTGGAGTGGAAAGATAACTGAAATAGATCCGACCCTGGGTACTCTAGTACTCCCTGATCAGACCAAATGCTAGAGTTACAACACCTCTCTTGAGGGAACTGTATTGGGAAACATGATTCGATAGCTAGTCAAAACATGATCCAAGCATACAAGCTAGAGTTCAGATGCTATAAAGCAATCATCCAACGAAGGGGACCAAACATAGAGCAACAGGTATTAAAACTCCTCTAGTTCCAATTGCATAAGCATTGTAAAAAAGGGTTTAGTTACATTACATAAATAAAGAAAGTAAATGACTGAAAAAGGGAAGATAGGTATCGCCTCCTTGATTTAGGAGGGTGACACATAGCAGCAGGCCCCTAAGGTGCCTCTATCCCGATATTGGGTGGAAGCTCTAGTCGACATGCTCGTGTCGAGAGACCAGCCCTGTCGGGCGATACACCGCGACAGGAAAGCATATCGATCAAGGCACCCTCCCCAGATACGGTCGTGGTTAGGATACTACCCGCTCGGGCGAAACACCGTGATCGGTATTTTGTATCGGGATCAATATCGTGTCGGTAAAGAGATGACTTAGGGTATCGGGTTCTTGTATTGAGTGTACAGGCGAGCCATCTCAGACAGGGGTCCATCTAGACCCCGACACATCGGGTAGCCTAAATTCGATAGCGGCTGCTGCGGCTACCGGGACAGATTCTAAGTGAACCACTCCCGCCCCTCTCGGGTTGGGGAAGTGCTCACCTAGTATCACCCGACATGCCTCGGGGACGCAACACACTAGCTCCAAGTGCTTTCCAAAGTTAGCCTTTGTGAGATTCCGACCCGTCCCATCAAAGTCATGTAGCTGCTACTTATAGGTAGCGGTTGGAAGAAGTTGCGGTTCTCCGGGCGCCATGTGTCCTCCATCGGCTCTATTAGCGCGGCTTCAGGGATGATCGACATGAGTGTCTCCCAGCACAGTAGGTTCCGGGTTGTAAGCATGTTGGGTAGTCATGACGGGTGGGCGCCTGCCAGTGGGTGGCTTGTATCGCACGACATGCTTCATCAGGAGAGTAGTCGTCGCGGGCACAACTCCCTGTCAGGTAAGCGGCGTATCACCCGGCGGAGTCTTCTTACGCGGCACACCCGTGTCACGCGGCAGATGTAGCGGGTGCTGCACGATGGGTAATGAGTGTGCCGACCGACTGGTAGGAGGGATGATGTAGGTAAATGTCATTCATGGGTCAGGACGGGCCTTTTTGGTGGAAAGACAAGGAAAAACTCTACAAAAGATGACAAAAATGAGTTAAGAGTGTAGTGTGACCTGTTTATTCAAAAACATGACAAAAAGGAGAGGAAAATAGTTTAAAAGGGCAGTTTTGACAATGAAAAATGGGCCACAAATATCAAAAAAATGGGTGTTATCAGCCTGTCATACCAGAGATGAAGTCTCCAATTGAGGGGTAAAATATGTCTTCCTAGATGAGAGAGAGGTCTGCCCAATCACCATGAATGTATATTTCACAATCGAGTAAGAAAATAGGTTGTTGACTAAACTGAGGAAGAGGCAGAAGGTGTTAGGATGCAGAATAATTGAACTAATAGGGGTAAGACAAGCCCTCTTCATGCAAAAAATCAATATGATCAACAACTACAAGTCCTCCATTGAGCCACCATGCAAGCTTAATCAAATTCTAAAGGAGATTGTGTGTAAGGAGGTAATACAACTACTACTTTCTGGGGTGATATATCCCATCTTAGATTTACCATGGGTGATTCATGATGAAGTAGTGTCAAGGAAAGGAGGTGATATAGTTGTTCTAAATGAAAAGAATGAGCTTATCCCCACCTACACTATAATGGTATGGTGCATGTGCATTGACTACGGTGAGCTCAAAAATGCAACTCAAAAGGATCACTTTCCACTTCCTTTTTTGATCAAGTCCTAGAGATACCTGCGCACTAGGAATTCTCGAGTTACTTGTATGGGTACTCTACCTTCTATCAGTTACCCATCAACCCCATAGATCAAGAAAAAATACTTTCACGAGTCCCTTTAGCATGTATTATTTATGTCACATGCACTTTGGAGTATGCAATGCACCTACTATTTTCTAGTGTTGCATGTGTTCTATCTTTGTCGATCTTACTAAGACAACAATAGAAATCCTAATGGATGACTTCTCCATCTATGGAGATTCTTTTGTTGCATACCTACACCATCTTTCCCCGATCCTAGAATGTTGTAAAGAGAAAATTTGGTGCTTAATAGGGAAAATGCCACTTCATGGTGAAGGAGGGAATTGTTTTAGAGCATCGTGTAAATTATAGAGGTATTGAAGTTAACAATGTGAAGATTCAAGTAATTGTCAAGCTATCTCCACCAACTATTGTCAAAGAAATCTAGGAATTTCTAGCACATGGTGGATTATGTAGGAGGTTCATTCATGATTTCAGCAAGATCAGCAAACACAACCCTCCTCCATAAGGATGTGAACTTCATCTTTGACTCCAACTATATAAAGAAATTTAATTCTCTATAGGAATATATCATCATTTCACCAATCATTTGTGCCCTAGATTAATCTCTTCCTTTCAAGATCATGTGTCACACCAGTGACTAAGTCGTAGGCACAGTTATGAGGTAGTGCATCAACAAGAAGCATCACATCATTTACTATGCCATAAAGACTCAAGAAGATACATACAAGAATTATACAACCACAGAAAATGACTCGCCATTGTCTATGATTTTTACAAGTTTCACTACTATCTCATTGGCTTACAAGTGATTTTCTACATTGATCATGTTACTATCAAGTATTTAATGTCAAAGAAGGATGCAAGGCCCAAAGTTGTTATATACATTGTATTGTTGTAGGACTTTTATCTTGAGATAAAGGATAAGATGGGAAAAAAATGTTATTATTTGATCATCTTAGCCAATTGCACATCCAAGATAGTGACATAGTCTCCATTGATGACACTTTTCTCAATGACCACTTGTTGAATGTCACCACATTTACCTTGTGTTATTTTGATTCTATGAACAACCTAGCTATGAGAGTCCTTCATCCATACTCCATAGGAATGAAAAGAAGTTGTTCATGTCAGAAATTCTCCATTACTATTGGGGTGAGCCTTATCTTTTCCAATTATGTTCAAACAGCATCTACCATTGGTGCATTAACAAAATGGAAGCTCCTCTTATTCTAGAACACTATCATTTTGGCCCAACTAGGGCCCATACCATTTCTAAGAATATTGCATTCAAGGTCCTTCAATATCGGTTCTTTTGTCACATTATATTCAAAGACTCTCATGGTTATGTCAAGTCATGTGGCCAGTGTCAGTGCCCCAGTAATATTTCCAAAAGGGATGAGAGGCCACTCAACATTTGGCAAGAAGTTGAGATTTGACATATGTGGTGTGGACTACATGGGTTCATTCCTATCATCCTATGGATTCTCCTGCATCCTTTTCATAGTTTATTATGTTTCCAAATGGGTTTAAGCTATCCCCACGATTTCTCATGACTCCAAGCTAGTTATAAATCTTTTCAAGGACGTTCATTCACATTATGGAGTCCCATGCACTATCATTTCTGATGGAGGAACTCATTTCCATGAGTGTGGATTTGAAGCACTCCTTCACAAGTATGGTGTCTCTCACTGTGTATCTACTCCATATCATCATTAGACAAGTGGTCAAGTGGAGGTTTCCAACTGAATAATCAAGGCTATTCAATAGTAGACAGTTCGGAGGACAAGGTAAGATTGGGCTCACAAGTTGAAAAACACACTCTGGGCTTATCAAGCTTCTTACATGATCCCCATGTTAATTACACCTTTCTATCTCACATATGAGAAGTCTTCTCATAGTAGTTAAGATTGAAAAAAAGCACATTAGTCCATCAAACAGCTCAACTTTAACCTCTATGCAGTAAAAGAAAATCACTTTCTCCAACTGTAAGAAATAGAGGAACTATGACTGACAACATATGAGAATACACAAGTTTACAAGGGGTGCATGAAGATGTGTCGTGATGGTCACTTGAAGAGGAAATATTTACAAGTCATATATCAATTAATATTGCATAGTTGTTGTCTATGTATCCTCATATGAAAGCTCAGGACCTAATGGTTGGGCCCATTCATCATCAAGTGCATCTTCCCTCATGGAGATATTATAGTTTGAAGTGAAAAGACTTGTGATTTCAAATTTAATGGTTAGTGTCTCAAATGCTACTTTATAATGGAAGTTATGCAAGCCAACCAACACCTCTTGCTCCCCCTTACATATCACTATTGAGCTCTAGGTGTCAAATCTCCAATGTTAAGCAAGGTCTCTCCTTAGGAGGCAACCTAAGTTTTACTTTCATATTTGTCACTTTTCCATTTTATTGCATATTAGCATTTATTTAGTTAGTGTGTCTCATGACAATATCATCAGTTCTAACAATTTTTATTTTAGTTGGCTGACTTTTTTTGAATGAGGAGAAACCACATATCATGGTCCAAATAGCGCAGTTCTTCCCCTCCATCTTGGATTTTGTGTTTGCCTTAGAATGGGAAAATATCAAAGTTCAGGGTGTAGGGTGGGTGGTACGTATTGTACTCTCTACCCAAACCTATATATTTGTAACTTATGATCTCATCTCTCAATTTCTACATTGCATTTAGCTTAATTTTTTAAGTTTTTTTCTTTTTATTGAGTAATCAAAGTCATTACCTAGATGGCTTAGATTCAAAAAAATTTCTACATCCATGCATGACCTATCATATAACTCTCCTTACTTGATGAAATCTCTCACAATGCCCAATATTTGGAACAATCCAATGGCTAGAGGTCACTACACGTGGCCTAGGAACCCAAATATCATGTTTCCCAAGAAATCATGGCAAGTATTTGAGGAATTGAAAGGATCAAACACGTCGTTCTTGTAGTGCACTAGTGAAACAAATTCATGTAATAATCACTTTTCCCCTGGTCATGCCACTATTTGAGCATAATGGGACTTTGAGAACAACTCAGTCCACTAAACTATAAATCAAATTCCCTGCTAATCTGATACTCTACTACACCTCCTTCTTCATCTTCTTACCTTCCATCGATCAAAAAGAAAAGAAAAAGTCATAAAAAGTACCAAAAACCAAGTTTTGGGTGGTACGTACCCGTGTCTATTTTGTTTGCTTCTTCCATACCATTTTCTATGTAATATGGGCATACCATGTAAAAGAAAAGATTCCAACATGCATAGAAAAAATGTTGCAATATAATTTGCAAAAATAAATCAAATCTCAAGTATATTAGAGGAGAGATTTGCATCTTCCTTGAGAAACACCCTTCTCTTCATTTTCCACCTAGAGTTTCAATGAATGTCTCATTTTTATGTCATTTTCATGCACCCCAGTGTCAAATCATGTGCATACTTGTTTTCTCTATGACTCCTCAAACTTTCACAAAAAAAAACTCCTAGATGTGCCAAGTATCGAGGATAGTAGTAAGAAAGTGTTTTGGGAAGAAAATTTGGAAATGAAGACATGGATAGATGTGTGCTATGATCATAGGAAGTTGGTTGCTTGCCCATATCAGGTGGTAGGGAAATGAGCATGATGTGAAGATGAGTCAATCATCTAGAATGAAAGTATTCATTTGGAAATTATTTATAATTTTGGGTTACTTAGGGACAAGCAACATTTATGTTTGGCTTTATTTGATGAATGCACATTCATCCTAGTTATACTTTCATTTTCATCTTAGTTTGGCATCCATTCCCATCATTTTACTTTAGATCTAGCTTACATTTAGGTTTTCTTAATTCATATTAATTTTTAGGATTATGATACAAATCCATGGTTTTCATGGTAGTATTGAGTTAAATTCTATGTCCACCAATGTAGGAGACACAAATTCCACTAACCAACTAGTAGGCACAAGAAGTTTTGAATAATGGATTAAGATTCCACTGATTAGTCCATTCATCAGTTGATATCTTCATCGATCAATTGTTACATCAGTGAAGACCCTAGACCACACACCAATAGGTACCCTAGGGTGGGTTTGTCACTAAACAAATCATTGGTGATCCCCATAATTTAGGATTCCCATCAACCATACACTGATGCCCACTCTATGCCATTTCAATTGACAAAAAGGGCATGCATGATGACTGATGACCATTTAGCTTTTCCATCGACTGAACCCCGAACATAAATTTTGCCCAAAGACCAACCCTACTTCATACTTTGATGCCAAGCCTAGAATTGGGTATCTTTAGCCAATAGTGATGAAGATCTAGGCATCAACCCCCCAATGAAATACCATCTCTTCTCTTATGCCCGATCTTGCTACTAATGGATGGGAAGACTCTTAAAATTGATGAATATATTAAACTTGTGCTCTGATTCATGGTCATGCATTGCATTCTAATGAGAACCCTACTCAATACCAACTAAGACTATATGCTCCTTCATGGTTCTCGCCTTTTGCATGCCCTCTGATGGCTAGGTAGACCTAGAGAATCATGGTCATCCTGCACTTGACCTCCAATGTGAATATTGATGGGTCATAAGGCTCTTAATCTACCTCCCACAGTCGACCCTTCATATCCATGGTAGATGAAACTTAAGTATAATGCAGTTAATAAGGGTTCTAAATACTAGCCTCCACCTATAAAACAAAGGCCACTACCACCAAGAAAAGAGACTCATGATGTTGTCAATTTGCCATTTTCATTCCACCACATCCACCTCTAGATTCCATTACCCCATTCCAAATTGTTGCATCAATTGATTGTTCGATAGATAGGATTCCTACTTCCACACAACTCCACAGTTATGATTTTGAAGGAAGTTAGAACTAAGGTGTCAATTTCCCATCGATCCATCATTAACGTGCATTTCCTTCACACTAGCAGATCCAACTCCTCAAGAAATAGAGGTAAAAAACTTCCATCCCATCTCTAACAAATGTAAAGGAAATGTTCTCTTTATTTGTTCGATTCCCTCATCCCAGAGCTTGAAGAACCACTCCCACACACCATAGATTTGCTTCCATCTTCTGTTGTGAAGATGGACTTCTCTCTCTTTTTTCTAATTGTAATCATATTTTCTACCATAAGCAAGTAGTCCTCTCTCTAGGGTGTGGGGAGTAGCCTCAATACCTGGTTTTGTTCTCTTCACTACGTCTATAATTGTATGTGTTGGGTTTTATGGGAGACAAAGAAGGCAGCGAAAACAAAATTTTCTCTCCCCAAAACCCAGAACGAAGGAATCACGTCAACATCTATACAGTAGGAAGGATGGTTTGTAGAGGCGTACCTTGTCCCGAGGCTTGCTCGGTGATGTTACCTCGCGACTTGCGCGGTCTTCACCTCTGGTCTTGGACGGTGTCTGTGCAGCTCCTGGTCTCACGGGGACTGTCAGGATTGACATCTGTCCTCCAAGCGGTAGAAGTCTCCCGCCTCTATAGTAGTCCACACAGACCACCTGGAACTCTGATCTCCTTGTCCCACAAGGAATTGGAAGGAGTCACACCTTCCTGTCAGAGCACTAGCCACTGACACACTCTCCTGCAACCAGTTGCTTTTCTGCAGTTGTCTTTCCCTTGTTGTGCCTCCCTTATCGGGTAGCACTTGCTCAGGCTCTCCTAGTTACCACAACCAGAGAGAACGAAAACTTTGCATAGCATCTGGTGTTCTGAGTTGTACTTTGAGAAGCCCCCAATACACTTATATATAGGAGGGTCGTGGGATAGGGTTCTCTACCCCGAGCAATGTGGGATTAAAGCAGGAGTAGAAATAGTTAAAACATATAGATTGGAAATTGCCTTTATTATTATTCAAATCATTTACAAAGTATCCCATTACAATCATCACATGACTTGCTCTATGGGCATACATACCAATAGACTCCCACTTGCACTTAGAGCCAGTCACCTAGGAACCCCAGTCCTTGTGACCTAGCATGACCATCATGCTTCTAGTGAGAAAGGGCCTTCGTCAGTGGATTAGCTATGTTATCTTCAGTTGGTACTTTGCAAATCTTCACATCTCCTTGTTGTACAATCTCTTATATGAGATGGAAGCACCGCAGTATGTGCTTGGACTGCTGATGTGATCTGGGCTCCTTAGCTTGAGCAATAGCTCCATTATTGTCACAATAAAGCTCAATTACATCACAGCTACTGGGAAGTACACCAAGTTCAAAGATGAACTTCCTGATCCACACAGCTTCCTTTGCTGCATGTGAAGCAGCAATATACTCGGCCTCTGTAGTAGAATCGACAACTGTTTCCTTCTTGGAACTCTTCCAACTCACAGCTCCATTATTTAGGCAAAATACAAATCCTGATTGCAATCTGTAATCATCTTTATTGGTTTGGAAGCTTGCATCGGTGTAACCTCTTACAACCAATTCTTCCTCATCATCGTATATGAGGAATTGATCCTTAGTCCTTCGCAAGTACTTGAGGACATTCTTTATGGCTTTCCAGTGAGCATCCCCGAGATCTGATTGGTACCTACTCGTCATGCTGAGGGCATACGAGACATCTGGGTGTGTGCACAACATAGCGTACATGATGGATCTGATGGCTGATGCATATGGGATCCCATTCATACACTCCCTCTCTTCATAAGATTGGGGACATTGAGCTCTAGAGAGGGTGACTCCATGTTGCATGGGGATGTATCCTCTCTTTGAGTTCTCCATGCTGAACCGCTTCAACACTTTATCAATGTACATGCTTTTGACTTAGTCTAAGAAGCCTTTTAGATCTATCTCTATAAATCTTAATACCTAGAATGTAGGATGCTTCTCCTAAGTCCTTCATTGAGAAAGTATTCCCAAGCCAAGTCTTTACCTTCTATAAGGTTGTGACATCATTCCCCATCAATAGTATGTCATCCACATATAATATGAGGAATGTGGTCGTGCTCCCACTAGCCTTCTTGTACACACAAGGTTCATCTTCATTTTGAATCAAGACAAACACTTTGACTTCCTCATCAAATCCAAGATTCCAACTCCGAGATGCTTGCTTCAATCCGTAGATTGACCTTTGTAGCTTACAGACTTTATTGGCATTCTTTGGATCTATGAAACCTTCAGGTTGTGTCATGTACACATCCTCATTTATATTCCCATTAAGGAATGCGGTTTTAACATCCATTTTCCAAATCTCATAGTCATAGTAAGCCGCAATAGCAAGCATGATCTTGATGGACTTAATCATGGCAACTGGAGAAAAGGTTTCGTCATAGTCAACACCTTGAACTTGTCAAAATCCCTTTGCAACCAATCTGCCTTTATAAGTTTGCACATTGCCATCCATGTCGGTCTTCTTCTTGAAGACCCACTTGCATCCTATGGGTTTTACCCCTTCAGGTGGTTCCACCAAAGTCCATACTTTGTTGGAGTACATGGATTCCATCTCAGATTTCATGGCTTCAAGCCATTTCTCATAATTTGGTCCTTCCATAGCCTCTAGATAGGTAGTTGGATCATCATCTATGATCAACTCACCACCTTCATGAGTCACAAGGTATTCAAATCTCTTAGGTTCAAGGTGTGTCCTGCTAGATCTATGAGGTCATTGTATTACTTGAGGAGACTGAGATCCCACAACACCTTGTGAATCTCTATGTTCCTCTTGTACATCTACTGGTTCAATGTTTTCTTGTTGGGCTTGAACCTCTTGAAGCTCTATTTTCCTCCTACTGTTTCCTCTGGAAATAAATTCCTTTTCTAGGAATACAACTGTCCTAGCAACAAATACTTTGTTGTCAGTAGGGTGGTATAAATAGTATCCCCTTGTTTCCTTGGGGTATCCAACAAAATAACATTTATCGGACTTGGGTCCAAGCTTATCAGGAAAGATTTTCCTGACGTAAGCCTCACAACCCCAAATCTTAATAAAAGACAAATCGGGATGCTTCACATGCCATATCTCATATGGTGTCTTTTGAACTGATTTAGACAGTACTCGGTTAAGTGTAAATGTGGAAGTTTCAAGACCATAATCCCAGAAGGAAATCAGAAGATCAGCAAAACTCATCATTGATCGCACCATGTCCAGTAAAGTGTGATTCCTTCTTTCAGACACACTGTTATGTTGTGGTGTTCCAGATGGAGTCCATTGTGATACAATACTACGGGCACGCAGAAGGTCCTCAAACTCTTGGCTTAAGTATTCTCCACCTCGATTAGATTGAAGTGCTTTAATATTTTTACCATGTTGGTTATGTACTTCATTCATGAAATCCTTGAACCTTTCAAGGGTTTCTGACTTATGTTTCATTAGGTACACATATCCATACCTACTGAAGTCATCAGTGAAGGTAATGAAGTATTGATACCCACCTCTAGCATTAGTTCTAAAAGGCCCACATACATCAGTATGTATGAGTCCTAATAGATCACTAGCTCTCTCACCTTTACCTGAAAAGGGAGTCTTGGTCATCTTTCCCATCAAAAAAGATTCACATGTCTCTATTGATTCATAATCAAAATAGTCTAGATAACCATCTTTATGGAGTCTAGAAATGCATTTCTCGTTTATGTTCCCTAGAAGACAATGCCAAAGATATCTTTTGTTTGAGTTGTTGAGTTTTTGCCTTTTGGTGTTTACATTGTATATGCTTGTTTCTAGATCTATCAAGTATAGACCATAAGACATTGGGGAACTTCCATAAAAGATCCCATCTTTTGAAATAGAACACTTTCCATTCTTAATAAAAAAATCAAAACCATCCTTGTCCAAACAAGAGATGGAAATGATATTCCTATTTATGGCAGGTATATAATAGCAGTTCTTCAACTCTATTATTAGCCCACTATGTAGAGTTAACTCATAGGTTCCTATGGCACTGGCGGCAACTCTTACCCCATTGGCAACACATAGTTCAACCTCGCCTTTCCCCAAAGGCCTACTTTTCTTTAGATCCTTCACATTTGAACAAATGTGAGATCCACATCTGGTATCAAGTACCCATGACAAAGAAGTAGTAAAGTTAATCTCTATCATGTATACACCAGAAGTAGAGATCTCTATCTCTAGCTTCTTCTTCCATCGTTCCTTCCATCCTCTCCATGTTTTGAGCACAGAAGATTCTGACATTGGTTCGGCAAGAGAACCCTTCTCTCCCTTACCTTTATCTTTAGACTTTGTTCCATTGATCTCCATCAATGAACTATCCTTCTTCTTGAGCGTACATAGAGCGGATCCAAAGGCTATCGGTATATCTGGATTGTGCATAACACTTCTCACAATCCCCAACCAGTTATGGAATTTATTCTCAATTAATTTGCCCATTTTAAAAGATGATTCTTTTGACATTCTACAAGAGAAAATTGCATTTGTCAAAACTCCTTTTGATTTGATTTGATTTGAATAAAATTTGAAAGTAGTTAATTAGGCCTTTAATTAATTACCGCTCCCACTATTTTGATTCAAATTGACAGCCCTCACCATCAATTTGGAAGATTGCAGCGTACAATATTCTAGTGGGTCAAGATCCTGAAATCCTCTAAGTCATGGACCAGCTAGGGCTATCACCCACAACTCAGATCTTCCAGGTAGGCAACTTTTTCCAATTTCATCATATGCAACTCTTGAAATATGTCATATGCAACTCCTTGCCATGATCACCTACATGCCTCAAGGTTCTAGATCCTATCTAGGTCACTTTGTTAAGTCCGACCCAAAGCCAACACGATGAATATGCACCCTGCTAGGGCAGACCCACATATCCATCCTTCACATTTCCACGACATAGATGGTGCACCACGCTCAGGCGTGCCCACACTTGGTCGATCAAGCTTTTCACATGTGTCACATTTGGAAGGCAACTAAAACTTTAATATTTAATCAGGGATATGGTTTTTATATATACATATCCAATCACCACAATATAGTAAGTATCATATACATGCTATATCCCATAGAAAACATGTGAAATGATAAAAGCAATGATTATGGCCATCCTAATGTGATTCCTCGAGCCAAGAGGAATCACGGTCATCTAGGTCCACATTACATGCAACCTGTATAAGATGAACTTTGTGCATTTCCATCTTGGGTTTTATCAACTCATCTCCATGATTGATCGGCTCTCCATCATGCCGATCATTTAGGTGCCACCAGCTGATCGACCGGCGCCTCCAGCTGATCAATTCACTGGTCGTCGTGCATCTCTTCAAGTCACCACCCGCTCATCTCGCTCCTCGAAACGGTCATCTGGATCGCCAACCAATCAGTTCATGCCTTGAACCGATCGTCTCAGTTGTCGTCAGATTGTCCTCCGTTCTTTGACATAATAGGAAATAAAATATCAATCCTATTTTACATTTGAAAGAGGAAACCCCGAGTTACATTCGGGGGGAGCAAAGGTAGGAAAGAAATCTTGAGTTATCTCGAGTTACATCAGGAATAGGAGATAGGGAATTGGTGTGCAGACCGAGATGCAAGCAACCACATTCAACCAAGCACACATGCATAGGGTTTATTGGCCATAACAACGCTATACACCCACCACAAAACTCGTTTAAGGGTGACGCGTATCGAGTGCATTCATATTACATATCATATATGTATATTAGGATTTGTGGATTTAGTATTGGACATGCATAAAGCCAATTTTATTCGCATTGTATGCAATAAATAAAGGCGACAAACCAAAATCGATCACATCGATAATCCTAAATTATAGAGAAGTTGGTGTGGATCTGATACCACTATTGGGTATTATGGGAGACAGAGAAGGCAGCGGAAACAAAACTTTTCTCTCCCCAAAACCCAGAATGAAGGAATCGCGTCAACATTTATACAGTAGGAAGGATGATTTGTAGAGGTGTACCTTGTCCCGACGCTTGCTCGGTGACGTTACCTCGTGACTTGTGCGGTCTTCACCTCCGGTCTTGGACGGTGTATGTGTCGCTCCTGGTCTCACCGAGACTGTCGGGATTGACAGATGTCCTCCAAGTGGAAGAAGTCTCCCGCCTCTGTAGTAGTCTACACGGACCACCTGGAACTCCGATCTCCTTGTCCCACAAGGAATCGGAAGGAGTCGCACCCTCATGTCAGCGCACTAGCCACCGACACACTCTCCTGTAACCAGTCGCTTTTCTATAGTTGTCTTTCCCTTGTTGTGCCTCCCTTATCGGGTAGCACTTTCTCGGGCTCTCCTAGTTACCACAACCAGAGAGAATGACAACTTTGGAGAGCAACTGATATTCTGAGTTGTACTTTGAGAAGCCCCCAATACCCCTATATATTTAGGAGGGTCATGGGATAGGGTTCTCTACCCTGGGCAATGTGGGATTAAAGCAGGAGTAGAAGGGTTTGAGATTTTCCACAAAACAACCAACTACGACAGCTGAACCGATTGTTTCAAACATGAAACGGTCGGTTGGGGACCTGAACTGATAGGTTCACACCTGAACCGGTCGGTTGGGACACTTGAGCCGATCAGTTCACCTCTGATCTGATCGGTTCGTGGTTCTGGTCCAACTCAAATTGACTTTCAAATTTGTTTCCAACTAATCAAATATTAATCCTTGTTCAAATCGAATTTGTACAAGTGAAACAAATTGTATTTGCAAAATAGTCTTCTGACTTTCCAAACGATCTCGGTTGGACCAGTTGAGCCGATCGGTTCAACCCTTGAACTAGTCGGTTCACCCTATCTTGAGTCTATCAGTTCGTCTCATGAGCTGATCGGTTGGGGCAGAAGACTTGTGCAAATTAGTCAATTGCAGTTTCAATCAATCTGATACTCTATTCAATCGGTCCAACACCTTGAACACTATGATACTGAGATATCAATTGATTGAGTGTTTAATTGAACTACTAAACTCCTTTAGCAATCAATCTAAACATCGTTTGTGGATAAACTCCTCTTCCAGGTTAAATCCTATGTGTGTGACCCTGTAGGTCCATTTCACGTTGGTAGTGAAAGTCCATAACACTTATGACTTCACAAGCAAAGAGAAGTGCCTAGTCACACATCAGTGCTACCCAAGTGAAATAGAAAATTGGAGAACAACTTTCAATCCTACAATCAGTGAATGGTGTTACAGTGAATGTATAATTCCTTTGTCACTAATGTCCAGAATGAACTCAAGGCATGGTGCAGTCATCCTTTCAACATTCATTCATTTCCTTGATCTCAGAGCAGACTGGGTGAGATGTGTGTGACATAAATATCATATATTGATTCACACATGCATGTGCATGCCTTTCTCAATCCTACTCATCAAGTGGACATGGAAATCAAACTCCCTTAGGAGGGACAAATCCCATATCTATCACTCACCCTTCAAAAGCCCCATGTGTCAAACTCACCCAATCATCACCTTTATAACAACCCATGTTTCAGGACTACGTTTGATGATGTCAAGATGTACCCAACAACATGTGTTGAGTGAAGTGATTTCAGGTCGAAGAATCACACTCACCACCATCACTTTGAGAGCTGACTGTGACTACCAAATCATGGTTCCATGTGTCACTATCACGGTGGGTCTATCTGGTACACTTGTTCTCTAACAAGTACCTATGTTCTTGGTTTGATATCAATATATCATGACTAATGAGATTCATTCATCAACCAACACACAATCTAGTCTTTAGTGTTATTGATGTCTATGGTTATTTCCATAATAACAACTGACTAGGGACTAAATAAGAAAGTGTACTATTGACATCTATATGATCTCATCGTTTAGGTCCTCAACCCAAAAGTATACGTCATATAGTAAAACAATTCTTTAGACATCTATCATGTTTCACTATCATCTCAGAAATAGTTAAAACATATAGATTGTAAATTGCCTTTATTATTATTCAAATAATTTACAAAGTATCACATTACAATCATCACATGACTTGATCTATGGGCATACATACCAACAGTATGAACCATGATATGTTTGGATTCAATCATTTTTATTCTTTTACTCTTGCCTAATCATCAAGTTTACATTTTTATTAGATTTTAAGTGTAGAGAATCTTGAACCCGGGATCTTGGATGTCAATTGATTCTCATTAAACCCATAATGAGAATGATGTAGTGGGAGGTTGAATGATAGGTAGAAGTAATGAAATCCATTCCATTCTAGTGTCTCCATTATCTGATAAGTCTAGAATTTAATCTGATAATTTAATTGATACAATCTTAATATAAACAAACGACCACCTTTTTGATAAGTGCTAGTTTGTGTCATTTACATTGATCAGAATAATTCATAAAAACATTGTGCTTTGGGATTGATCGTAAATTATACTATGATAAAATCTATTTTATTGTGGGTGGCATTATTGAACACGTAGTTGAGGTAAAATCAAGGAATTCCATACCTAGTGAATTTCCTTGTGTGATAAACAACACCTCACTACCACATGGTGGTCTTATTCTAGAAACTACTTCAACGGCCATAGCAATGAGTTGGTGGCTCAGAAGATATTTGCATGTTCCTTCAGCATACTCTAAAATACAAGCTCCAACCTAGCCAAAGCTATAGATGTGTCAAATATTCGATGTTTATCAATCTCTATCAAAGATCTAGTGTTTATCAATGCTAGGGGAATTTTCAAAGTAAAAATTACCAAAGTTTGGGTAAGTGCACATTTTGTGATAAGTTAGGGGATATCATGTTTTAGTCATTTCTTTTTTTTCATTTCTTATTTCTATCTATCATTAAAGGTGGGCATGTGATTCTCCCATGATCTAGCTTGTAGGGGAGTGTTAGAAGTAATTTTCATATCATATCACATGATATATGGGTCAGAGTTTGTAGGCTCATATAGAGTTGATTGAGGTCAGGAAGTCACTAGCATCATTTCTACTTTCTCCCTTACAAAGGAGAGGGGTTCTCTTGTGTCCATCACATTGTTAACACACTATTAATATATCATCCATAGCATTCTCCTTCTACATATTCTAAGAAATTCATTGGGTTGGACTTGACAAAAGGAACCAAGGAGAGATAATAAGTAAATGTCACATTTATAACCATTATGTGTAACCATGTATCTGATCAAAAGTAAGGAATATATCTAGTCATGTAACAAATATATTCAACTGCTTAAGAAAAAATCATGTGATTGAACCAATATATACATAGACATATTATGGTACATTGTATGGTGAAAACCAATCATATACAAAAATTTGTACAATGTACTCCCTTGTATAGCTAACACATCTAACTAGGTGTAAGGGACGCAAACTATACTTGATCTACTAGTTGAAGAAACATTTTTAGTAGAAAATGAGTAGTTAGACTTTTAAAGATAAATAGTTGTGGCAATAGAAATATAATATTGGAGTTAGTCAAAAGGTTGATGTGCATCATTGGATTTTCAAATGATGAAACCAAACGTCAAGATATCAAAAGTATGTTTAAGAAGAAAGTGACTGACGAATGTGAAAATTATTGCACTAACAAATTTACCGAGAGAAAAGTTCCATGATTTTTACCTAAGCTATGTACAATAATTCCCACCCTCAAGTAAATTGGTCTTATCATAGTATATCTAAGGATCGAACCCAAGAGAAAAAATTATTTAGAATTGTTATAAAATCCAATAGGTCAAAATCAATACTTAGGAAAAGGTTGGTTGATCGATGATCAAGTTAATGTAAGAGAATAAAAGTAATAACAAATAGACAATTGAAAATAGTATTTAAAGAGCATGGGGACATATGGATTTAACACCACTCACCTATATAATCATTCAAACTTATTACAAATTAATTAAAAGAGAAATAGATTAGGACCAATGGAATATGCCTCCTTTTTTAACACAGACTAGCACAAGTATTGAATTTCCAGTGGTCTTGAGGTATACTACCCACAGATCATTATGAATTGTCCTATAGAAATCTTACTGTGATCTCATCTAGAATCCTACACATTTATTCGATGATCTAACCCTAAACTTTTTTATATCTACATTTAGGATTATATCAAACATGAAAATCAAGTGAAAAATTCCAAGAGAAAGCAATAAAGAATGAAGAGTAAACTAGTTGTCTAAAGTACTAAGTTTGATAACATCTTAGAACAAAATACAGGCGATGGGGATACTCCCCATGCCCCAATGATGGATTCTACTCACTCATTTCTATATAGAAAGAGGATAAAGGTAGAGAGAAGAGAGCATCTCACTGATGATCATGAAGTAGCACCCATAGTCTCGAACTGTAGCTCTTTGCTCCAGCAATAGTAGGTCCAGCAATCTCCATGAAGATGATGATTTCCCTTTCTCTTTTCTCTAGATCTTGCACTAAATATAAATTTAGAAATGAGTGTCAATGACCCCCCCAATTGTTTTTTTTTTTTTGGTCGAGCAAAAAACCTGTTACTAGATAACCAAAACTTTGGGTACAAGGGTGCCCCGAGGTGAAAGCTAGATCCTTAATTGTCCCCATGCAGGGGGAGAAAAACAGGGATCAGAAACCAAAAGAAAGACTCCAAACTAAGAGTTAACCAGGAGAAAGAAAGATCAAACTAAGAGAAACAGATTTAGGAGAAGAGAGGGGGAATCGTACAGGACCAATAAGCACACCCACACATATGCCTGTAGAAACAACAACTCAACTCCCAAAACAGAATCACAAGGACATCCCTTTTCACATCTCCCAATCAAGGCCCAGCTGGATCACTAAAATAGAACCAACTTGAAGAAGGCAAGCCTGTGACTCTGACCTTCTCCCCCGAAGAGAAGAAACACTGCCACTGCTTCCAAACTTCATCCGAAATAGGCCAAAAAACACAGCTACCAAAGCCAGACCAAATAACACTATCAGGGGCCTTCTTAGATATCTGCAGTTGTATAAAGATCAAGCCATGAAGCTGTTACGATCATCTCACCCACAAATATGGCTTACACAGAAAGATTCATACATCCACATGTAACCAAAGATCGACCACCTCAGTGGACAGAAAACTTCACAACCTAAGCTTAGAATATAGCTGTCAAAAGAAGATCATTTGCCTTCACATATGAGCTGTATTCCAGAAACAAGAATGACAGGGGACACAGCCACCCATGGACACAGCCAACCACACCCAATCTGACCAACTTGCATTAACCCACAATTCTGAAGATGTGGTGGAGAGGGAATAGAGCCAGCTCTATCGTCAGGGTTGTAGAAACGACCTGTTATTCTGTGCCGAAACATTGGACATCACCAATTGAGCCATTGCCCATAGGGCAAATCGTCGAGCACGTTGCGATCGGCCTGGTTTGCACCTGGAGCTGCAACAGCAGGAACGGCCAACACCAGGCTGGAATCAACCACTGCCTTGACTTCATACCCCCTGTAGAGGGGCGATGAGACGAGGAACCCCGGTCACCTTAGGACAGAGCCAGGAACCTGCCATCCCGAGGAGCACCAGGGGAAGGTCGGCGTCAATGAGACCCTCCAAGCTCCTGGCCAGAGTCCGTGATGGAGAGGCCGCTCTGCCACATAGGTCGGACACCAGGAAGCCTGGGGTGTCGCCGGACGATCGCCCTCTCACAGCTGACAAGCCACTCGATTAGGAAATCCAACCACCATACAAACTTGATCGCAATCAGCCGAGTTCAAGGGAGGGCATCACCTCAACCAGTGGAGCTAGCAGATGTTGGGGAGGAAGGTGGCGTAGATCCCACCTAGGATCACCAGCTCGGATCAGCAACACAAGATCCGAACACACGACCGGGACCGGTTCCTATCTCTCCATCTCACTTGAATGGAGAGATTCGACAAGGTCGAGACGCCACTCCATCAGTCGGGTTTGGAAGCTTGCGGTGCAACCAACTGCTTCGAACCAGGGCGCGATGGAACCACAACGGCGGCGCAACCAACTGCTTCAAAACAGGGCGCAATGGAACCACCACGGACTCGCTGATACGTCGGGTTCGTGCTCCAGAGAAGACCACCTTCAGGATCAACCAATCGTGGTCTTGGAGGCCAGGGGGAGGGAGGCTCCCGGAAAGCACACCCCTCCCCCCAGCGGCGACCTCCGGGGTGGAACCTAGAGAGAAGGTGGAGAGAAACCCTAGAGAGAGAGCGGCTCTCCAGCTTTCTTGATACCCCCCCCCAATTGTTAGGATATATATATATATATATATATATATATATATATCATTGTGTATGTGTTTTGCAATGGACCCACCAGACTAAATATGTAGGGGTCGAGGCTATTTTTCTTTTTCTTACTACCATGCTAGTCACTCAATTGGCCTTTAAGTGGGGTGTGTGTTGAATTTCCAGTTAACCAATTTGGATGGTAGGTTTGAAGAGTCACTTCTAGTAAGCCTCCTTGGAGACATTATGGGTTGCTCAATCCAAAGGTGAATCGGTGACTAACTTTCACTTATCAGAGACATGCTATAGGAAAATTGACAGACTCCTAGAGTGAGTTGGCCAACTGGCGGGTCTCAAAAACATTTATGGGCCACTAACTTTTAAAGTACTTAATTCTAATCTCCCGGTTGTCTAGGTGGCTTAGACGATTGGCAGGTCACCAAAAACCTGATTGGTTATTGACTTGGAGATCATAAGTTCCTATTGTGCACTTGTGTTTGGTAGGCTAGTTTTTTTGGTCTGGCCAATCGATCGACTGGAGAACCCAATTGCCTAACCAACTTGCCCAAGAATGTTGATTCTTTTTTGTCTAGTCCTCCAACATCTTTTAAACTTGAGATATGTAATCAAGAATTGATCCATAATGTACTTTTGAGTTGGGTGGTGATTTTCCTTGCACAACAATGAGAAATTCTATCAAAATTATAATCACTTTAGAAAAAAAGAAAAAACACAAAACTAAGAAAACAACAAGAAATAACTACTTGAAATGAGAAAATTTGTCCAAAAATTGTGGTGACATGGGATGAATATGCATTCATCGGATAAACAAAAGTTAAATATTTCTCATTATCTAGTAGCACATAATAAAAACCAACTTGTCATATACTACTATCAGTTTTTCTCCTCTTTGTTAACATCATTTTAGTACATACCACAGAACATGGCGAAGCTACCCCCCCCCCCATTTCCTAAAATCATAAAATACAACTTTACATTTTCTATCTTGACTTCACTTTGACAAACATGATTCCATACCAAAACATGCAAAGTCGAAATCATATATCATCTATGTTTTAGAAAGTTCTATGTACTCCTAAAATATTTGCATAAGAAAATGATTTAGGTTGGAGGGAATGTTTTTGGGGTGGGTGATTTTCTAGCCCTAAGAATAAAACAGAGTGAATGGGGTTATGAAGGAAGAATTGTGAATCTCTCCTCTATTCAACTCAACATTTCTTTCTATTTCTAGAATTACATTGAATTCATGTATTTCATTTTGTTTGCACATTGGCATATTAAATTTTGTGATAATACATGTAGGGGTTTGGAGAAGCGGTGTAGAGAGAATATCACTACTATAGAAATGGCTTATAATGTCATATTTATAGGTTTCAGTTGTATACAACAAACTGACACCTAAACCATAAAGTGTCAGTTATATATATAAACCGACATCTATCTGTGACGAGCGACCAGACATGGGTATCGCTTTCTATTTATAAGCAACCGAAGCCTAAAATTGACCACCAAATCCAAATTTTCTAGTGAAAAACATTACCTCCAAAATTTAACATACAGCGTCGATTTTTAAAATAGAAATCGACGACTAAAGGTTTTTTGCGAGATAGAAATTTGGCCCATTGTTATCATCGGTTATCTTACAAAAATTGACGGCGATGTGTTTTTGCACGCTTAACTACGAAACGTTTCACCTCCCTTTGGCGTCGGTTTTTTGATGAAAACTAACGACTATGGTCATAATTCGAGAACATTTATTTTTGTCAACATATATAGATAGACATTGGTTTTTCTATTTGGAACTGATGACTATCAATGAACATAAGTGTCAATTTGTTGGTGGTAACTGACGCCTAAAATTTTAAGTGTCGGTTTAGGGTAATAACTGACGCCTATTGTTAACTTAATAGAACCCACGTGAGCCAGGCTCTTCCCCTTTCTCTGTTTCATTGTCGATTTCACTAGGGTTTAGCGATTAGCGATTCTACTACCGTCTGCTGTTGTTCCACCTTCCCCGCCGCCGGTCTGCCTTCCCCATTACCGCCGTTGCTATCATCGCTCCTGCTTTCCACTCCTACCGCTGTTGTTGATGCCTCTGCCTGCTCCTCTGCTTGCTCTTGCTGCTGGTGCATCCACCTCTTCTTCCTGCTGTTGTCTCCTCCTACTTTTCTTCTTGCTGTTGTCGCCACCACATCCTCCTCTTCTTCCTTCTACTGTTGCCGCCACCGCAAGGCTCTGCCTCTTCTTCCTGCTGTGCCATTGCCGCCTCCGTCGCTGCCCGCCTGCCGATCTCTGATAGGTACCAACAACTAACCAAATAGTGTGTAGACTGTGTAGTGTTACTCTTTGTTGATTCACGAACACGAGCACCCACTTAGTTTTATTTGTTGCCGTGGTCAATAAGGTACCACCCACTTTTAAAACTGAAGGATACTTGTTCGCTTGCCATAATTGAGATCTTCTACCTAAACTTACGCAAGTAGATCAGAGTACAGAGCATATAGATGCCGCTCTTAAATAGCATATACTTATCTACTCATTCGTTCATCTAATGATTTTGTATTCATCACATTATTTAAATTTAGGGCTTTGTATTTGTTCATCTACTTTTTAAAATTATTGAATCATCTACTGATATATATTTTTTTATCAACAGAGTTGTACTTTTTTATTTATTGCTTTGTATTTATTTATCTACTGATTATATTTATATATCTAATGCTTTGATTGTACTTATTTATATGTTGCTATTGTAAATCAACCTAGGATATGAACAAATCTTGTGCTTACATATATTTGTGCTTCTAATCCTCATGCTTGACCTAATTCAGTAAATTTTGATGCATGTTGAAATTAGATTTAAACTTGTCCATTCTAGCATCCTAATTTGATTTGATTATGTGCTTTGAACCTTGAAACATGTGTGTTAAAGATACATTGATGTCTCAAACTTAACTCACATGTATTTGTTGGCCTAGAAACCCGTCTAAGATTTACTCATTAGGAGTAAATCTTAGATAGTCCTCGGTTTGGGACTATTCTTGAACACCTAATCTCACTTAGGATGTAAGTGTATAATGTGTATTGGTTTTTCAAGAAAATTTCAATAGCATTTCCCCGTTTGTTCTCTAAGTACATATGTACTTGGAGAATAGCGGGGAAATGCTGCCGAAATTTTCTTGAAAACCCAATACACTTTATACACTTACTAGTGAGATTAGGTGTTCAAAAATGGGATAAATGGTACACATTTATTATATATAAGAATGACAACACATGTATTTGTTGGCCTATAGTAAATCTTGGATAGTCCCTGGTGTGGGACTATTCTTGAACACCTAATCTCACTTAGGATGTAAGTGTATAATGTGTATTGGTTTTTCAAGAAAATTTCAATAGCATTTCCCCGTTTGTTCTCTAAGTACATATGTACTTGGAGAATAGCGGGGAAATGCTGCCGAAATTTTCTTGAAAACCCAATACACTTTATACACTTACTAGTGAGATTAGGTGTTCAAGAATGGGATAAGTGGTACACATTTATTATATATAAGAATGACAACACATGTATTTGTTGGCCTATAGTAAATCTTGGATAGTCCCTGGTGTGGGACTATTCTTGAACACCTAATCTCACTTAGGATGTAAGTGTATAATGTGTATTGGGTTTTCAAGAAAATTTCGGTAGCATTTCCCCATTCATTCTCTAAGTACATATGTACTTGGAGAACAGCGGGGAAATGCTGCCAAAATTTTCTTGAAAACCCAATACACATTATACACTTACTAGTGAGATTAGGTGTTCAAGAATGGGATAGGTGGTACACATTTATTATATATAAGAATGACAGCACATGTATTTGTTGGCCTAGAAACCCGTCCAAGATTTACTCAATAGGAGTAAATCTTGGATAGTCCCAGGCTTGGGACTGTTCTTGAACACCTAATCTCACTTAGGATGTTTTAACCATTAATTATATATAAGACCTTAAACCCTAAAGTTTTAACCATGCTTAAACTCTAATTTGTTAACCCTAGACCCTAATCTTGTTGTAATATATACTTGTTTTCTCTTTGATCATAGAATGGATAGATCATGGATGTCCATTCGCAATCAATGCACCCCAGAGTTTATTTCTGGCCTTGATCAGTTTATTAGATTTGCCGAGGAACATAGGAAACAACCTGGAGATAGGTTCTATTATCCATGTAGGCATTGCAGTAACAACTTGAAAGTCAGCACTGGTGGCGAAATCAAAATTCATGTCATGTGCAACGGGATTGTACAAGTCTATACAGAATGGCACTGGCATGGAGAGATTTCAAACTTGAAACCAGTGGATGTCGATAGAAGTGCTTGTATGGAAGAAGTTATTGCCTCTGATGACATAGATGTGAATGAACCAACTCTAGTAGACATCGTTGATGCGATGCTGGATAGTTGTGGGGTAGAGCACACCAAAATGGATCCACCTCCCATGTTTAGAAACATTGTGCATGATGTTGAGATATCGTTATACATAGGTTGTACTAAGTTTGTGAAGCTTAGCATGTAAGGTTTGCAATCACCAGACTTTGTTTCTTTTTCAACAGTATGTGCAACAAAGTTATAGACCCTGACACGCTCGATACTTTGCAAAGAGAAGTGTTTGTTACCCTATGTCGGCTTGAGATGTATTTCCCTCCTTCGTTTTTTGATATCATGGTACATCTTATTGTCCACTTGACTAGGGAAGTGAAAATGTTGGGACCAGTTTTCTTGCATTGGATGTATCCCTTTGAACGATACATGAGCATTTTTAAAAGTGATGTTCAAAACTGTTATCGGCCTAAAGGGAGTATTATTGAGGGTTATGTGGGGAGAGAGGTTATGGATTTTTGAAATGACTTTCTGAGTGGTAATGACACTCCTGGTATTGACAAGAATATTGAGGAGCAATTTGGCAAAGGAATTTTGGGATCACGGGTGAAAGTAATCAGTCATGAGCAGTTGGAACAAGGTCACTTGTATATTTTACACAACATGGATGAAGTGAGTGTTTATATCGAGGAACATACCAATTTCATTAAGAGACAATATCGTCGATCCAATTCAATGTGGCTTGCTAGATCACATAACAAGACATTTATTAAGTGGTTTGAAGATAAAGTCTTACATCAACTATCTCAAACACCAGATGATATTACTGAAACTATCAAATGCCTCGCCTTTAAACCAAAATTGAATGTTATGTCTTATGAAGGGTATGACATTAATGGATTCACATATTACACGAAGTGCCAAGATGATAAGAGTGTCGTCCAAAATAGTGGGGTCACCCTTCAAGCGTCAACTATGTTTTTTTTGCAAGTGCAAAGGATAAGAGTCCACGTGAAGCTAAAATGTCATATTACGGTTTCATTGAAGACATATGGGAGTTTGACTACATATATTTCAGAATTTCGCTCTTCAAATGTAATTGGGTTGATAACACCAAAGGAGTTATAGTGGATGAATTGGGTTTCCCTTTAGTGAACTTTGAAAAGATTGGCGAGAAGGGTGAACCATTCATATTGGCATCACAAGAAAAACAAGTATTTTATATCGATGATCCTGCAAATGATAAATGGTCGGTTGTTCTTCATGGTAAAAGACAGTTCATTGAAGATCCTATAGATGAAGAAGAGTACTATGATAAGTATGATGACTCCAGTCCATTCTCAGTTGGGTTGCCAACGCCACAAAATATTGAAGCTAATGATGACTTGTATGTGCATGGAGATCACAATGAAGGATTGTTAATTGATAAATGATCACAATATTAGAGGCATGCATGTTTATATTTTTTTATATGTTTCATTTTTCAATGTTTCATTTGTATATGTGAACTATATAATGTTTCATTATCTTCTAGTTATGTCAAATGCTAAATGTTTGATTTTTTAATGAAATTTTCATATGGCTGAGCATGGGCACGATGACCATGATGTCCATGATGAGCATGGTGAGGATACCAATGCACTGCCTCACAATGTAAGTTTTAAAAATATATCATATATTTCTATCTATATGTCCATTTATAGTTATATCTTGTAAGTGTGTTTATTTTGTCAAATTTTAGGTTGATGATGCACATGTACCCTCTGAAGCACTTGAGGCACTTGATGAGTAGTACCAAAAAGTTGACAAGAGAAGGGTCATCACTATGATGAAGAAGTTAACAGTGCTAAGGGGCAATAGAACAAATTGGTTGTGGATTTTAATAATGTAGGAAATACAATTGGAGTGAACCGCAATTCATTTGTTTCATATCTTGGGTTTGTTACTCGTAGCCATTGTGGTTGTAAGATAGATTATTGGCATAAAGTTCCTAAGGGTAATAAAGACTCAATATGGAAGGATTTATGCATGAGTTATTATTATTTGCAATTCTATTTTGTAGATTACTAATTTTTTGGATACTAGTTAATAGTAATTCTATTTTGCAAAGTATATTTGCGTTGGATGAGAAGTTGCATCATAAATGCATGATGCAACATTGTAGGAGGGTCCTAAGGAACTATAGGACAAATCTCACTCGATAATACATAAAAGATGGTGAGAAGAGGAAGAAGTCAGCCACTGAACAGTGGAATTGATGAATGCATATTCATCAGGAATTTCAATTACCATGTTGGGTCAAATTTGACTCAATGCATTCAATTTCATTTACTAAATATCAATATGTGAAAAATTACTTAACTAGTCCAACTATCATGATTTTAACTGAATTTATGTTAATTTGATGTAGGTCTTGACAAGGCTTAACAATCGTACCATTTTGAGTTGGACCCACCTTTCTCATCTTGGGTTTCAACCTTTTGGTCTCACCATTCGGTCCTAGTCAAACGGTTTCATCCATTCGGTCTCACCATTCGGTTTCAACCTTTTGGTCTCACCATTCAGTCCTGACCAAATGGTTTCATCCATTCGGTCTCACCATTCGGTTTCAACCTTTCGGTCTCACCATTCGGTCCTGGACAAACGGTTCCATCCATTCAGTCTCACCATTCGGTTTCATCCATTTGGTCTCACCATTCAGTTCTGGCCAAACGGTTTCATCCATTCGGTCTCACCATTCCATTTGGTCTCCCCATTCGGTTTCGTCCATATGGTCTCACGACCGAATGAACATGCTCACCACAAAACCATTTGGAGCTGGGAATATCAAGATCATTTGAGTAATACCGGTCTGCGAGACTGTTTGAGTAATACCGATCTGTGAGACCGTTTGAGTAATACTGGTCTGCTAGACCATTTGAGTAATATCGGTCTACGAGACCGTTTGAGTAATACCAGTCTACAAGACCGTTTGACGAGTATCGGTCTGCGAGACCATTTGACGTAGCTGCGAGACCATTTGAACAACCGAGAGATGAAGACCATTTGGATTTAGACTGGTTGCGAGACTGTTTGCAATTAGCAGCAAGATCGAGCAGTGCCAAAGACCGTTTGGCATACAGAGGTGTTGACCGTTTGAAGCCCAGCATCGCAAGACCGTTTGGTGGCGTTCCAAACCATTTGAACGCAAGGCATGCAAGACCAAATGAAGAACAAGACTGTTTGCTCAAGCCGGTCACAAGACCGTTTGCTGTGCAAGGAGTGAAGATTGTTTGCCAAAAACGCAATGCAAACTATTTGAGCAAGATTCCACATGAAGATCATGCAAACCGAAAGAGCACCTGACCGTGTGAGCTGATGAAATGGATCAAACCGATTGATGGCCACTTGAAGAACGTTTGATCTAGGAGAACACAAGACCGAATGGAGCCCTACAGCATTAAGACCGTTTGCTTAATATTCATGCAAACTGAATGAACATACCAAACTGTTTGGAGTGGCTGCATGGAAACTGTTTGCTTGGCATCACGTGAAGTCCGTTTAAGCATATACATGCAAATCGAATGAAATGCAAACGGAATGGAAAATGAAACTGTTTAAATGAGATATTTATCAAACCGTTTGATGCCAAAGCCACACAACCATTCGGTCTAACATCACACCAAAAATGTGAGGACCAGTCCAGTGCCTATAAATAGGACCAACAGGGTCCTCATTTGGGGCATCGGCTTCGGGACGCCGACAGGCTGCCTGTACACTGGTCCGATCCATATCCAGTACCATCCATGCCAGTTTCACTCCACCTACTGCCCATGTTGCAATCAAGGAGACTGAGAAGAGAAGGAAGATGGAGTGAGAGAGACTGTCTGGTCTATCTTGACATCTCCCATTTCGCATCCATATCTGCTCCGACACAAAGTAGAAGACTGCATCATCTTCACCGAGTTGTGACTACCTTCTGCACCGTGCTCATGGTGGATTTCTCTCTCTTTCTCATTCTTATTGTTTCTCGCATCATGAGTGAGTAGTTCCTTTTCACTGGGGTGTGGGGACTAGCACTGCTACCCATGCAATCATGTTATTTTATTAAACTTTCCATGTCAATGTATATAACTTTTCATTTCGTTGATAATCATTATGTTCGTAGTTAGATTAATTTCTTGATTTCATCTTTGTTCTTCCTATGTTGTGAGAACTTCTATATGTAGTATTGAATGTCGTTTAATAGGTTAACTCCCAAACTAGAAATAGAATGTGATTCCTTGAGGTCGTAAGTGTATAATCCGCGAGGGGACGAGCCATCTAGCCTTCGGTGACGATTCTGTGCACCTAACGCCTGTATAGGGGGTTCACAGCCTTAGTTGGATTTTGTATCTTCTTGTTAATCGTCGATGTTTGCTCGTATATTAATTGCATGCTTGCTTATCGATTAATGAGGTTGACTCCCAGACTAGAAATAGAATGGGATTTCTTTGAGGTCGTAATTGTATGATCCACAAAGGGACGAGCCATCTAGCCTTCGGTGACGCTTCTGTGTACCTAATGCATGTATAGGGGGGCACAACCTTCATTGGATTTATGTATCTTTGGAGCCGTAAGTAAGTGATCTGGATGGTGACGAGACATCTGATGCCTAAGGTGATGCTTACGCAGACCTAACGCCCATATGGGGGGTTTTGCAGCAGCTCTTTTTGGATCGTTATATCTTGCCTGGATTGTTTGTGATCGAATCTGTTTGCAAGTGTAGTGGTGGTGAAACTCGATACCATCCCAGCGATTCCATATCATTGATCTATATCCAACTTTATTTCATCTTTTACTTTCTTGCAATTAGTTTAATTAACCTTAAATCAACCAATCGTTTTAAATATTAGTCTTAACTCGAACTAGACTAGACTGACAAGGATTCTTAAAAACATTGTCCTTTGAGTTCGATCCTTAACTATATTGCGATAAGACTCATCCACGTGCGGGTGGTATTATTGCACATTGGTTTTACTAAAAGCTCGGGGATTTCAACCCCGAGTGAGTTTGTTAGTGCGATAAAATCCCACGTCAAATTCTGGCACCGTTGCCGGGGACAACAAAATCAGTTAGTCAAATCTAGTTCTTTTGAGGCTAATCTAGGATTTTAATTTTCTTTTGATACGATCGATCATGTACTTGAATTTGACTCTACTTTGTGGTTCTCACTTTTGAAATCTTTCTAATTCAGGTACAACCCAAGTCATAGTGCATGAGTCATTCGGATAGCCCCAGACTAACAGCAAGTTTTGATCCCGAGATAGACAGAACTTTTCATCGTCAGATCAGAGAGAATCAAGCAAGGATGGCTCAAGAAGAGGAGATATATTGAAGGGTGGCTCAAGCCCTTAATGCACAGAGATAAAGATTCATGAAAGAAGCTAGAGTTGCGGTTCAAGAAGATATTCAAGCAGCACAAGAAGCGGTACAAGCAGCAGAACTACAAAAGGTCCTTAGAGATTTCTCGATCCCCAAAGCTTCTAATGTTCATCATCCAGTACAACCTCCTCCCATCAATGCTACCAATTTTGAAATTAGGGCACATTAGATCACATTGTTTCAAAACAGCCCATTCTATGGCAAACAAGGAGAGGATAGTCAGGAACATCTTTTGAGGTTTATTGATCTATGTGCCATGACAAAGCAAAATTGAGTATTTGATGATGCCATTCGACTCCGTCTCTTCAAGTACTCTCTCGCTGATAGAGCCATAAGTTGGTATAACTCATTGCAAAGTGAACCCATCACCACTTGGGAACAACTTCAAAATGTATTTCTGGAAAAGTTCTACCCTCCTTCTCTCACCTATGAAATTAGAGGCCGAATAGAAAATTTCACTCAAGTCCCTGGAGAAACCCTTACTGAAGCCTGGGACAGATACAAAGAGCTTCTACGCAAGTGTCCACACAATGGAATTCCTAAGAATCAACTCATCGAATTTTTCTGTAGGGGTGTGGACGATATCAAGAGGTTCTTAGACTCCTCATCTGGAGGAAACTTCATGCGTCAAAGTTATGATAGCGCATGGAGGGTTGTAACCCTTGGAGCTAAAAATCAAGCTAATTGGGGTAGATCTGTAGGTAAAGGAGTCTTGAAAGTAGTTATGGCTGAAGCTACTCCTGAGTACAAGTCTATCGCTGAAACCCTAAAACTCTTAGTTGCCAAGCAAGACCATATTGAATCATCTCTTGCTGCAATTGGAAGAGGACGTTCGCCCACTCGACAACAAGAATAGGTCAGGTCTGCCTCACTATTTTGGGAAGCATGAAAGGGCACAGATCATTCCAGTTTGGCATGTAATGTTCTCTATGATGTTGTTCTAAGCAATGTATGTGGCCAAGGAGATAATAATCAAATGGAGAACATGAATGTTATTAATACCATCCCTGGTCAAGGTTATTACAATCCGAATCAGAATAAGAATCATCCAGGTTTTCAATATGGAAAACCCTCTAGAGCAGTGAACTTGCATCAATTTGGTTTGAACAATCAACCATGAGGCCCACTAGGATTTTAGTATAATTAACAACAAAATTTTGGAAATTAAGGAAACTTCAAGGGAAACTTCCAGAATAGGAACTTCAATAATTATCAAAACAATTCCCAGTACCAGAGTCTTAACCAAGTTCCTTATCAATAACAAGGACAACAAGCAAGTCCTGTAGCACCTGATGACAAGCTATCATCCATTGAAAAGATGTTGCAAACTCAGCAAACTAAGATAGCTAACCAACAAGCTCAGTAGAAGGCTATTGAATCCCAACTAGCTCAACTTGCAGCTAGCATCAAGCCACCAGCTGGGGTTTTTGCTGGCCAACCCAAGAATAATCCTAAGGATCCTGAACAATTGAAGGCAGTCACCACCAGATCAGGAAAAGACTATTATGATCCTCCTATCAAGACACCTGTGGTTGCTACAGATGAAGATGAACATGTGATTGTCCAAGACTCAACAACACCAGAGTCTCAACTGAAAGAACCAGTAACTACTGATAAGACAGACAAGGAAAGTCCTAAGAAACCTATTGATGAAGAAACTGAAACACCAGAACTTGATATCCATGTATACAAGCCTCGTATTCCTTTCTCTGCTCGTTTAAGGCAAACCAAGCTTGATACTCGGTTCAATAAGTTTAAAGAAGTTATGAAGAAACTTCATGTTGATATACCCTTTATGGATGTGATATCTGAGATACCAGCTTGGACAAAATACTTAAAGTCACTCCTCACTAGGCAATATATAACTGAATAATATGAGACAGTCAAGTTAGCTAAAACCACTTCAGATATCATCCAGAGTAAGATGCCAAAGAAACAGAAAGATCCAGGATCTTTTGGGATTTCCTGCCATATCGGTGATTCTTCATGCAAGAAAGGACTAGCAGATCTTGGTGCCAGCATCTCTATCATGCCACTCAGCCTTTGCAAAAGGATAGGGTTTGTTGAACTTCTTCCAACTGGCATGACCATACAACTCGCAGACAATTTGATAAAACCCCTGTTAGGAATTATTGAGGATGTACCTGTCAAGGTAGGAAAAGATTCTTATGTTCCGTGTGACTTTGTCATCATGGACATAACAGAGGATGCCAGATATCCTCTCATATTTGGACGTTCATTCCTTGCCACTGCAAGAGTTCTAATTGATGTTGAAGCAGGAACTTTGTTTCTCAAACTTGGTAAAGAAACTCTCGAATTCAAGGTTTTTGAAAGCATGAGAAGACCAAGTATGCAAGAAGAAGTTTATTTGATTGACTGCATCGAACAAATATCACTCCTCACACAAGAGGGATATGAACAAGACGATCCTTTAGAAGTGACTCTAACAAACCCCTCTACTGATAATTCCATCAGTGAACGAGTTCAAGAGTGTGTTCTTGACCTTGACACTACTGAAGAAGATCCCGAAGCTATGTTTGAAGGACTCAAGGTTGTGGAAGCTATTGAAGATACATGCAAAAAACTAGAGGCCCCCGAAATGAAGCCCCTGCCTGAGGGACTGAAGTATGTGTTTTTGGATGATCTCAAGGTTTGTCCTATAATAATAAATTCCGATCTTACAACCGAACAAGAAGATAAACTCCTGAAAGAATTGAAGGAGAGGAAGAAAGTGATTGGCTACAAAATGAATGACCTAACTAGGGTTAGTCAAGCGATGTGTATGCACAAGATCCCTATGATGGAAAATCACAGGCCAACTATTGAGCATCAATGGAAATTGAATCCAAATATGAAGGAAGTAGTTCGTCGTGAGGTCATTAAACTGCTCACAGTTGGAATAATCTATCCAATATGAGACTCGCCATGGGTGAGCCCAGTGCATGTAGTCCCGAAGAAAGGTGGAACAACTATTATACGAAATGAAAACAATGAACTCATCCCCACTCGAACAGTCACACGGTGGAGGATGTGCATAGATTATAGGAAGTTAAATAAGGCAACTCGAAAAGATCATGTTCCAATGCGCTTTCTTGATCAAGTATTAGAGAGGCCGGCTCATCAAGAATACTTCTGTTATCTCGATGGGTACTCTGGATTCTACCAAATACCTATACATCCAAATGACCAGGAGAAAACCAATTTCACCTGCCCCTTCAGAACATATGCATTTAGGAGAATGTCATTCGGCCTCTGCAATGCACCTGCAACTTTCCAGCATTGCATGGTTGCCATATTCACTGGTCTTACTGAAACAATTATGGAAGTTTTCATGGACAATTTTTTTGTATATGGAGATTCATTTGATTCATGTCTAATACACCTCTCCCTGGTCCTCAAACAATGTGAAGAAGCACATCTTGTGCTGAATTGGGAGAAGTGTCATTTCATGGTAAAGGAAAGCATTGTCCTGGGCCATAGGGTTAGTAATCGAGGAATTGAAGTAGATAAGGCCAAGATTGAAGTGATTTCCAAGCTCTCTGTCCCTATCAATGTAAAGGAAGTTCAAGCATTCCTAGGTCATGCAAGATTCTATAGATGGTTTATAAAGGACTTCTCAAAAATAACCAAGCCAATGACAAATTTGTTACTAAAGGATGTTGAATTCAATTTTGATGAAGAATGTGTTAAAAGCTTCAACACACTAAAGCATGCCCTTACAACCACACCCATCATTAGAGCTCCCAATCGGGACCACCCTTTTGAAATCATGTGTGATGCAAGCGATTATGTTGTAGTTGTTGTCTTGGGCCAATATATAGAAAAGAAACATTATGTGATTTATTACGCATCTAAAACCCTCGATGAAGCTCAGAGGAATTACGCTACTAATGAGAAAGAACTTTTAGCAGTCGTGTATGCCTTTGACAAGTTCAGATCCTACCTAATCGGTTCAAAGGTCATTGTCTACATAGATCACGTTGCCATTCATTACCTTCTGGAAAAGAAAGATGCAAAACCTAGGCTAATTAGATGGATTTTCCTATTGCAAGAATTTGATTTGGAGATAATAGATAAAAAGGGTACAGAAAATGTGGTAGCATATCACCTCAGTCGCATCCACACTCTGGATACCGAGAAGATTCTGATTAATGATTCCCTTCTGGATGATCGCTAATGAAGGTCTCAGAACCTATATTGTGGTACTCGGATTTTGTGAACTACCTCGCTGCTAGGGTTATTCATCCTCAATGCACCGAAAATGCATTGAAGAAATTTATGCATGATGTGAAACAGTACTACTGGGATGAGCCATACCTTTTTAAACTATATGTTGATGGTATATATAGACGATGTATTGCCAAAGAAGAAGCTCAACTTATTTTGGAACAATGTCACTCAGGACCAGTGGGAGGACATATGAGCTCTAAAAAGACTGCCTTGAAGGTTTTGCAATGTGGATTCTTCTGGACAACCATATGCAAAGATTCCTATGACTTTGTCCTATCATGTGACAAATGTCAAAGATCTGGCAATATAACAAAGAGAGATGAGATGTCGTTGAATCTATGGCAAGAAGTAGAAATATTCGATGTTTGGGGGGTGGACTACATGGGTCCATTCCCATCTTCTCATGGATTTTCATACATCCTAGTGGCAGTGGATTATGTCTCAAAATGGGTTGAATCCATACCAACCGTCACTAGTGATTCCAAACCAGTCATCAAATTATTCAAGGACATTATTTTTCCCCATTTTGGTGTCCCACACACGGTAATATCTGACGGAGGTTCCCATTTTCTTGAAAGAAGCTTTGAAGCATTGCTAAGAAAGTATGGTGTTACTCACAAGGTAGCCTCACCTTACCATCCACAGACAAGTGGATAGGTGGAGGTTTTTAATTGTCAACTCAAGGGTATCTTGGAAAAGACAGTAGGTCGCAATTAAAAAGATTGGTCAGTGAAAATCAACGACGCATTATAAGCCTATCAAACTGCTTATAAAACTCCCCTCGGGACTACACCTTTTTTATTAATATATGAAAAGGCTTGCCACCTGCCAGTAGAATTGGAACACAAGGCATGGTGGACAATAAAACAACTGAATTTTGATATGAAAGAAGCAGGCCAATCCAGGATTCTGCAACTCCAAGAGCTGGACAAACTCAGGATGACAGCTTATGAGAATGTATGAATCTACAAAGAACACACCAAACTTTGGCATGATGGTCATTTGAAAAGGAAAGACATACAAGTGGGATACCAAGTTCTGCTATTCAACTCAAGGTTGAAGTTATTCCCAGTGAAACTCCGCTCTCGTTGGTCTAGACCATACATTGTCAAAAGCATCTCCCCACATGGTGCTTTCTCTCTATGGAGCAAAAAGTCAGGTGCATTCGTGGAAAATGGTCAACGTTTGAAAAGATATTTCACCACAGCCGACATAAGCATTGAAGCAACAATAGATTTCCCCAATCCAAAGGAACCACTGTGAAGTTGAAGATATCACGTCAAGCCATCGACACAAAACAAAGGCACTTGTCGGGAGGCAACCCGATAAATAAAATTCATTTTAATTTTGAATTAGAAATTTACTCAATTCTATTTTTAAATTGTAGATAATTTTACACTAAATAAAAATTTCATCGCGAGATGCTACTTTGAGTTCTGAATGATCTTTTTGTTTGAGATTTTCAGATGGAGGAAACACTGATTGGAACGCAACCACATCCAGTGGTCCAAATGGCATGAACTTCCCCCTCTATCTCAGATTTAGAGTTTGCTCGGGACGAGCAAATTTCTAAGTTCGGGGTGGAGGGTAGGTGGTACGTATCTTACTTTCCCCCTTCACCCATCTAAATCAAACTTAAGATTTCATCGTCACATTTTTTACCTAAGTTTTCAAATTTTCAAATAAAATTTTCAAAATTTTAAAGTTTTCAAAAGAAATTTGAACAGATATTTGATGAAATTTTGACATGTTTTCAATTTCTATGCCTTTATCATTATACCCTCCTTATCCAAAGCAGATCCTCAAAAGGACCTTATTCTAAAAACTAGCCTTTTGATGGAAATCATCTTGTGAAGCTTATGAATCCTAACATCATGATACTTATGCAAAAATGACAAGTGTCTATCAGACAGATAGGGATCAAACATGTCGTGCTTCCTAAGTGACTAGTAGAACAATAATATGGAATCCCCACCAGATCCTCATCAAGTCATTATCTGAGGAGAGTACGATAAAGAGACCGACCCGATACATAGAATTGTAAATCAAGTTGCATTCTGATCTGAACTCTCTTCTACACTTCTTCTATCATCTTCGTACCCCTCCATCCATCAAAAAGAAACAAAAATAGCCAATATAGTGCCAAACCCTATGCTCGGGGTGGCATGCCACTTCCCTCTATATCTGCTTCTTCCATACCCCTCATAAATTAATAGGGGCATACCACAAAAAAATACAATCTCGAGTCGAATAGAGGAGCGATTTGCAAACAAAAAGATGCCAAAGCGCACACAAAAAGAAATGCAATCTCGAGTCGAATAGAGGAGAGATTTGCACAAAATATGCAATAAATGAAATTTCAAAAATAATAAAAATATCGAGTTGAATAGAGGAGAGATTTACTTCTTCCTTCCATACCACCCTTCACTCCCTTTTCTACCTAAAGGCACAATAAAAGCCTCCACTACTCTAAAATACACCAGTGTCAGATTAGATGCACACTTGTTGTTCTGCGAGCGACTCTGGACTCTTACAAAACTCTTTGACATGCTTATTGTTGGAAAAAGTGAGGAGGAAGTGATATTGGGAAGAAAACTCAGGAACGAAGATATGGTTATATGTGTTCAGTGGTCTTAGGAAGTTGAGATATTGAGTCGTACTGAGCAGAAGGAAAACAATCGTGATGTGAAGAGGAGGCAATCACACGAATTGAAAGTATTCATTTGGCGATTGTTTCAAATTTTTTGTTACTCAAGGATGAGCAATGTTTAAGTTTGGGGTATTTTGATGAATGCATATTCATCAGGAATTTCAATTACCATCTTGGGTCAAATTCGACTCAATGTATTCAATTTCATTTACGAAATATCAATATGTGCAAAATTACTTAACTGGTCCAACTATCATGATTTTAATTGAATTTATGTTAATTTGATGCAGGTCTTGACAAGGTTTAACAATCATACCATTTTGAGTGGGACCCATCTTTCTCATCCTGGGTTTCAACCTTTTGGTCTCACCATTTGGTCCAGGACAAACGGTTTCATCCATTCGGTGTCACCATTTGGTTTCAACCTTTCGGTCTCACCATTCAGTCCTAACCAAACGGTTTCATCCATTCGGTCTCACCATTCAGTTTCAACCTTTCGGTCTCACCATTCGGTCATGGCCAAACAGTTTCATCCATTTGGTCTCACCATTCAGTTTCATCCATTCGGTCTCACCATTCGATTTTGGCCAAACAGTTTCATCCATTTAGTCTCACCATTCCATTCGGTCTCCCCATTTAGTTTCTTCCATACGGTCTCAAGACCGAATGAACATGCTCACCGCAAAACCATTTGGAGTTGGGAATATCGAGACCGTTTGAGTAATACTGGTCTATGAGACCGTTTGAGTAATACCATTCTGCGAGACCATTTGAGTAATACTGGTCTGCTAGACCGTTTGAGTAATATCAGTCTGCGAGACCGTTTGAGTAATACCGGTATGTGAGACCGTTTGAGGAGTACCAGTCTGCGAGATCATTTGACGTAGCTGTGAGACTATTTGAAGGACCGAGCGATGAAGACCGTTTGGATTTAGGCTGGTTGCGAGACCGTTTGCAGTCAGCAGCAAGATTGAGCAGTGCCAAAGACCGTTTGGCATACATAGGTGATGACCATTTGAAGCCCAACATCGCAAGACCATTTGGTGGCATTCCAAACCGTTTGAACGCAAGGCATGCAAGACCGAATGCATGCGAAGACGAAATGAAGAACGAGACCATTTGCTCAAGCGAGTCATAAGACCATTTTCTCAAGCCGGTCGCAAGACCGTTTGCTGTGCAAGGAGTGAAGACCGTTTGCCAAAAATGCAATGCAAACCGTTTGAGCAAGATTCCATGTGAAGATCATGCAAAGCGAATGAGCACCTGACTATGTGAGCTGATGAAATGGAGCAAACCGATTGATGGCCATGTGAAGAATGTTTGAGCTAGAAGAACGCAAGACCGAATGGAGCCCTACATCATTAAGGTTGTTTGCTCAATCTTCATGCAAACTGAATGAACATACCAAACCGTTTGGAGTGGCTGCATGGAAACCGTTTGCTCAGCATCACGTGAAGACCGTATAAGCATATACATGCAAACCGAATGAAATGCAAACTGAATAGAAAATGAAACTTTTAAAATGAGATATTTATCAAATCGTTTGATGCCAAAGCCACATGACCATTCAGACTGAAATCACACCAAAAATGTGAGGACCAGTCCAGTGCCTATAAATAGGACCAACAGGGTCCTCATTTGGGTCATTGGCTCTGGGATGCCGACATGCTGCCTGTACACAGGTCTGATCCAGATCCAGTACCATCCACACCAGTTTCACTCCACCTACTACCCGTGTTGCAATCAAGGAGACTGAGAAGAGAAGGAAGATGAAGCGAGAGAGACTGTCTGGTCTGTCTTGGCATCTCCCGTTTTACGTCCAAATCTGCTCTGACACGATGTAGAAGACCGCATCATCTTCACCGAGCTGCGACTACCTTCTGCACTGTGCTCATGGTGGATTTCTCTCTCTTTTGCATTCTTCTTGTTTCTCTCATCATGAGCGAGTAGTTCCATTTTGTTGGGGTGTAGGGACTAGCCCCTCTACCCATGCAATCATGTTCTTCTGTTAAACTTTCCATGGCAATGTATATAACTTTTCATTTCATTGATAATCATTATGTTCGTAATTAGATTAATTGCTTGATTTCATCTTTGTTCTTCCTATCTTGTGATAACTTCTACATGTAGGATTGAATGTTGTTAACACTTGATTCTCCAGCTTAGGAAAGAAGGAAGAAGACCATTGATCTCCTCATACGTCATCGGTGTACTTAATTCAAGACAAGAAGTGTGGGCCTCTTCGATAGAAGCACTTTCTTTTCTTAGTCCTTGATTTTCCCAGAGTACAGACTCCACCGGGAAGTTCAGATAGTGAGAGAGTGAAACAAGGTTGACACACAGTTCTCAGATCAATTATAGAAACCATGGTTGACTCCCAAACTAGAAATAGAATAGGATTCCTTGAGGTCGTAAGTGTATGATCCACGAGGGGACGAGCCATCTAGCCTTTGGTGACGCTTCTATAAACCTAATGCATGTATAGGGGGTTCACAGCCTTAGTTGAATTTTGTATCTTCTTGTTAATCGTCGATGTTTGCTCATATATTAATCGCCTGCTTGCTTATCGATTAATGTAGTTGACTCCCAGACTAGAAATAGAATGGGATTTCTTCGAGGTCGTAAGTGTATGATCTGCAAGGGGATGAGCCATCTAGCCTTCGGTGACGCTTCTGTGTGCCTAACGCCTATATAGGGGGCCACAATATTCATTGGATTTTTGTATCTTCGGAGCCGTAAGTAAGTGATCTGGATGGTGATGAGACATCTGATGCCTAAGGTGATGCTTACGCGGACCTAACGCCCGTATGGGAAATTTTGCAGCAGCTCTTTTTGGATTGTTATATCTTGCCTCGATTGTTTGTGATCGAATGTGTTTGCATGTGTAGTGGTGGTGAAACCTGATACCATCCCAGCGATTCCATATCATTGATCTAAATCCAAATTTAATTCAGCTTTTACTTTCTTGCAATTAGTTTAATTAACCTCAAATCAACCAATTGTTTTAAATATCAGTCTTAACTCAAACTAGACTAGACTGACAAGGATTCTTAAAAATGTTGTCCTTTGGGTTCGATCCTTAACTATACTGTGATAAGACTCGTCTGCTTGCGGGTGGTATTATTGCACATTGGTTTTGGTAAAAGCTCAGGGATTTCAACCCCGAGTGAGTTTGTTAGTGCGATAAAATCCCACGTCAGGAACTTCCTGGACCCAAAAGAATGGGACATGTTTGTTGCTTCAAGAAAAACCGATGAATTCAAGGTATTAGGTGTTACTCCCTATTTAATTAATGTACGTTGTATTCACCTATTAAAGATTAACCTTTAGTGTTACTAACCAAATCAATGTGCATACTAACTAGGCTATCAGTGAGGCGCAAAGAGCAAGGCGTGCACTGACTGTGCATGACCACACAATCGGTCCAAAGGGCTATGCAGGCATTCACCAAAGACTATAGGCTGAGTGTACTGCTCAGTCTACTGCTACTCAGGAGTCATCTACTATAGGTACCGCACCTCTGCCTCGCCATGATGTCTGGATAGCTGGGAGGCAAAATAAGAAGGGAGAAATATAGAATCCCACAACTACTGAGGCGGCTGCAAAAATGGTAAAATACAACTCTTAGAGCAATCGTTCGAATATTGATTATTTGTGGTGTTTACTTACTTACCAATTTATGTTGATGGCGAATAGCGGGAGCTAAACGAGCTGAGGAAACCAGGCAAGTTCATCCCTGAGGGCACAAGGGATGAATTGACAGTTGCTTTGGGTAACCCAGAGCATCCTGGAGGTGTTAGGGATGCAGGCGCTGGTGTGGGCATCAAAGCATTCTTTGGGCCATCCCAGTGCAAACATGTCCCAAAAGCGGGAATTTCATAAGAAGAGGTAACCTATTCTTTTTTTAGAATGTTACTGTAAAAGGGAATTCAATAATCAGAAGCTAATGTTTCTTTTATCCATGTATAGGTAGATAAGATAGTTGATAGGAGAGTTGATGACGTAGTTGATAAGAGAGTCAAGGAAGCAGTTGATAAGACACTCCATGAAGCAATGAGCAAGTGGTAAGCATCTCTGACTGCCACTCAGACAGTACCTATGGCATCCCGCTCTACTCCTACTATAGAGGTTGGGAGTAATCATGTAGACCCACCACCTAGCACATCTGCTGTCAATATTTTTATGACATAGTAGCTAGTCCTTTCAATATGATATGTTTTCAAGATGATATGTATATATGTATATAACATTCTTTATGAAAATTTTAGGGGTTGAAGCTATGTCATCTAAAAAGTAAAGAATATGTTGTAGCAGAGGCGTCGGCTTACCCATCCCTTCCAGGGGAAATGTTTCATGGGTCTCCATTACCAGATGGTTGGGTTAGTGTGAGCCCGCTACATATATTCCCCAGTTGGATGGATCTTCCATTGCCATATGCCCACCCATATTATGAAATGCTTGGTGAGGCAGAAGGCAGAGTCATATTGTGGCCAAAAGCGGATGTCATCTATACTGAAATTGTATGGTAAATTTACATTATGTTAAATTGTTAGTATGTATATATGAGGTCAATTGATCTGAAATTATATATATAGGTTAAAATGAAGACACCCAGAGCATGTAGGCCTCCACCTCCACCTCCTACATTACCAAGTTGGGTTCCAAAGGTCCTACCTACCCCGTTAGGTCCTAATTGTATGGGTATGGCAGTATGGTTAGGTGAACATGATATAAATTGCCCTATAATTATTTGTATAGATGCAGATAATGGAGGTCAATCATACGAAAACAAACTATTTATATAAGATATTTTGGAGTTGTTTGGCTATGATTGGCTGAATACATCTATGATAGAGCTATGGATAAGGTGAGATCTTGTTTATACATCCATATACCTTGTGTAGGATCCGGTGATCTGTTTTCTTATATATTAATGCATACATAATGCATGTTTTGTAGCTACTTAGACAAGATATGTGTAGATTTTTCATTTGAACATGTAGGATTTTTTATTCCATCTTTGATTAGTCTAGTAGCTAAAGACCCTTGGTCAGTTCAACAATACTGTTGTGATGCTTTTACAAATTTTGGTCAAAATAAGAAGACGGTGATAATAGGTCCATTCAATGTGGAGTAAGTTTACTTTGCTTATAATTTGGACTTAAGAAAATTACATTTTTATTGTGGATTTCGAGTTATTATTTTTTTACTTTTTTACCACTAGGGGTACGCATTGGGAGTTACTAGTTATTGTCCCCGGGACATTCACTGTCTATTATCTAGATCCTAAGGGGACTAAATTGAATCCAACATATGGACACGCAATGAAAATGGCATTATTTCGGTGAGAAATATTGCATTTTTATATCCGTTAGCATATGTTATTACATTACTATTTAATTATGCAATTTACTATGTTACATTAATGTGTAGGGGTTTACATGAGTTCAAAAAGGCTGGAGGAAAGGTCCCCGGGAAAAAGAACCAGCCAATAATTTGGGAGAATGTGGAAGTAAGTTCCCGACTCTAATGTATATATTATTTATGTGAACTGTGCTTAGTTGTGTTTTTTAATATTTTGTATGTTTCAATTTATAGTGTGCTACACAAGATAACAGTTGGGCATGTGCGTACTATGAGATGCAATTTATGCACATGATTATCAAACATGTCGCAGTGGACATCGATACCATACATGAGGTGTTATATATAGTCTCATTAGATAATATGAAATATATCAATCTTATTTATATATTATTAATTTTATATATACATCATTCTCCTTGCAGGTGTTTAAAATTGACCCCACTACAGGTAAGGCCTTATCAGATGTACATGCTCCCTATACGACGGAAGAATTAAATGATGTAAGAGAAGAATGGGAAAAAGCCATACAAGTAGTGGGGGTTTTAAAATATAATTGGGATGTTCATAGTGATAATGACTAAAGAATGTTTATACGTGTGTGGATGTGAAAATGAATGGAACTGTAAGTTGCTACATGAATGTTTCTACATGTGTCTGAATGTTTCAACATGTGTGAATGTGAAAATGAAAGGAACTGCAGGTTGCTACATGAATGTTTCTACATGTGTGAATGTGAAAATTGAATGGAACTATAGGTTTCTAAATGTGTGAAAATGAATCTTGTTAATTTTGCAGGTTTGTGGCCTATTGTTGGCTGATATCAATAGATGTCATAAACCTACAGTTCAGAACTGAACTGCAGGTTTCTGCATCCTGCTGACCAGCCACGGCAAGCCTACAAACTGATAAGAAAAAAAATCAAAACAAAGGTGTCAGTTATTAGTCAAAAACCAACAACAAAGACTTACAGTGTCGGTTAATAGAAAAAAAATCACCGCCTAATGTGGCCAGACAACACGGTGATATAGCATCGATTATTTCTAAGAAATTGATGCCTATGGTGTCCTAGATGGTGCCCTTTTGTGGAACGAAGGGTTTGTGCGTCGGTTTCCCTACTAATAACGGATGCCTATAGTGCCCCTGCTGGTGCCCTTTTTATGGCATGAAGGGTTCTGGCGTCAGTTTCCCCACTAATAACCGATGCCTATAGTGCCCCTGCTGGCGCGTTTTGGGTGGCACGAAGTGTTCTGGCATCGGTTTTCAAACTGACGCCTAAGGGTTCACCTTTTAGCGTCGCCCACATATGTGTCACTTTTTAACCATCGCCAAAGGCCTTAAATAACCGACACCAAAGGTCGGTTCTATACTAGTGATAGTTTTTCCATCAAAAACATAGGGTTTGGCACATCTTTTTGGATTTTTGATTGTTTTTGGCAAATGGTGGGTAAGAAGATGATTAAGGAAGTGTAGAAGAGGGATGAACTTGTGCATCCTATGTATTATAGTTTTGATCATAGGAACAATTTTAGCAAATAAATCAATTACATCATGTGACTTGCAGAGCAATGACATTTCCTTAAGAAGATATGCCAATAATTAACAGACACGCTACATTTGATTCATGTCAACCCATATTATTTGATGTGTTTTTACAAAATGATATCAATTGAGGTCATGGTGACAAAATAGGTTCTAACATTTGCAGTTCATGATTCAACATTGCAAAGAGCTTCAGTTCATTTAGATGGGTTACCTTCATGAATGATTCTTAAACAAATCGAGATAACATGGAATTGAATCTAGTGAAACTGGGTAATGTCCATTCACATGCAAGTATAATCATGAATTATTTTAGAATAACAAGAAGAAGAAAAAAACATGATGCAAAAGGTGAACCTACAATAAAATCAACAAAGCTAAAGATAGAGAGAGTGGGATGGAGATGTACCATCCACTCCACCTCAAACTTAGAACTTTTCTAATCCTCAAGCAAAACTTAGGTTTAGAATGGAGGATAAAAAAAATTGTGAAATGGTCACTTTCTTCCATGTTGACCAGGTGGTAGTGGCTCCTGCTAATGATGGGATCAGAGGGGTTGGGCATGAAAAGAATCATAGGATGGTTGATTTGACCAACCATGGATTTTCGCTGAATGTAGAGGATCCTTGTATTGTAGAGGGTCGATCTATTGTTGTCTCTAATACCAAAAAGTAGGCGTAGGATAGGACCTTGTAAGTTATGGAATGTGTGTAGTAGTCTCGGCCACATCGTGTTGCTCATGAACATGTTGCATCAGGTACTTGTTATTGAGTTGGTGGCCCTATCTCTATTGCTCCCGTTCCATGGAAGTTTGAGTGGTGTTGATGTGGTCCATCTAGTGTTGTATCTATATGAAATAAAAAGGCCCAAGTGGCCTAACTCTATCCATAACAAGTCACTTCAAGGTGATGTATAGAAGGTGGAGGCAAAAAGCTAGATCTCCTTGTCATTTGATTCCAAGGAAGCATTGCACTACCCAAATGAGGGATCAGGAATCTCACCACAATAGGGGGTTCTCCCTCGGGTAATATTCTATATGTGCATTCAGGTCATCAAGGTTGAAGACAAGATTTGCTATCATGAAATATGCATGAGTAGGCAAAGTGAGCATGGATGGGCCATCCTGAAATGAACAGTAGTAGATGTCATCCTCTTTGGATAAATTGATGAATGTCGAGGTCACTAAATACTTGATTCAATCAAGTCAAGTTTGATGTAGTGTACTCCTTTAATGTGATGTGGATGTAGCCAAGATAAGTAGACATCGTTGTAATTAGCCCACCATGGAGGAATAGGAAATTGATGTTCCGCAACTTTTGGTGGTGTATATTGTCGATAAGAGCACTTCTCTAGTGGAATGACTGATCATTGAGAATTCTCCACCAATAGTAAAGAGTAGTGGTGGTAACAACACCTAGAGTACCACACTGACTAAAAAACATGCAAGAAAGAATGTGATGTAGGTAATGGATCCCTGGGTTATGGATGAAGGACACCCTTGATCCAATTTCAAAGGTAGAAAGTTCATAGGTAATTTTGGCCCAAAATTTGTCAGCAACAAATATGTAATGGTTGTGATTTTTTGATTCATGACAAACTTATCCAACCATTCCTTGTCAGTATCTAATAAGATGTCAGTGAGGTCAGTTTCATCAAGCGATTACACATTTCAAAACATGCAAAAAGAGCAATTGTATGCATGGTTTGTGGAGTAGTGATTCACATAGTTGGTGAAGAACTCAATTGTGATCTCTTTGAAGATAACTCACACTAAAAAAGGGAAGAGAGTGATATGAGAGAAGAAAAGGAAACTCTCTAAAGCCTTAAGGATTTTGAGTGCCTTGAGCATGAAAGGACATGCCTATCAAGGGATCTACACTCCAAGCACTTCATGTTGACCTGAGTATTACACATTGTTAATATTTTGATAATGATTTAACCATTCCATTCATATGTACCTAATATGTTTGTTTGAGATTAATTTTTGGCATTATGTACATGAAAAGTATTAAATCTATCAAGCCTTATCTTTTTCTAGTTCAAGTCAAAAGTAATACAAATGCACTTCTATGAAAAAAAACTCTAAATCACCTTAGATTATTTTTGTAATCATTTGTATTGCTGATATGACTTGTAACTAAGGTGAGAAAAAAATAGGAACCCTTAATTCGAACGTTTGATCAGTCAAAAGGAATTTTTCAAAATTCATTACAAGTTTTTTGTTAGTCGAGATTCAAACTCAATCAATCCCTTGTTGGATTTTGAGAATTTTTTTGTTCGGTTGAGCTTCCACTCATAGAACTCTATTGATCCCTACACTGAGAAAAATTGGTTTCAAGTGGTTGGCCGAGTTACAAACAAGACTAACTTGACCGATGATCCAAATTGGATTTATTACATAGTGCAATCCGTCGAGTTACCTTTATGAAAACTCGACCAACTACATTATATGGAAAGCATAGAAAAAATTATTCTACCATTGGGGAGTTGCAAAACTCGAAATTATATCTGTTGCAATACTCAAAATGGCTAGAAAACGTTCCTAAGTGTTCCTACCCTATAGTAGACACCTACAACTATAAATAGGACCTCTTTGAGTTCATTCCAAGGTTGCTCCTTCATGCTATATAAGCTCCTTGCTATAGTTGAGTGCATCCAGTCACTTGAACCCCTTTCTCTCTCTTGATTACACTTCAATTCATCTTTATGAGTGAGATAGGATATGTGTGAGAGATATACTTCATTGTATGCGTGTAAGCTCTCAAAGCTTCTCTTTCCCTAACCCCTTTCCTCAAAATCAATTTGCTGAAAGCTTCTCCAAGTGAAGGAGGAGGTGCAAACTTCTTCAAGCTGTAGAAGAAGGTGCATAAATTTTCTCTAAGTGAAGCAGGAGGACAAAGATAAAGATCTAGGAGTAGAATGGTAAATCCTTCAAGGCTAAAGACTCGTTACAAAGAGGGGATATCCTTGGTGAAGGTGTCCAGTTGCATGCAAGAGTGGTTAAGACCTTATTTAGATAGAAGACTCTAGCTCTGGATATGTAAGACCTTGGTTGTAAGGTTATTGTCTCCCTTAACCTCAAAGGGAAGTTGGTTATCCTTTTCCTAGAAAAGGATGGTCAAATTGTTTGTTTTATAATGGAATATAATTATACATAGGTTGTAAAATCCTTGGGATTGACCTCTCTAGGTATTGGACTGACTCTCTCCTAGTTTGAGAGTGGAACCTCTTTAAATAGCTCATTCAATTGCTTGTTTCAATCTCTCTCATCCTTGATATGCATGTTTCAAATTCACTTTTTTCAATTGTGCTTAGTTGAAGTAACTTGAAGGTCTAACGAATTTTTTGCAAATGTTTTTAGTTCTATTCACCCCCTCTAGAGACCTTTGATTCAACAAGTGGTATAAGAGCCATGATCTTATCTGATACATCACCCAAGAGATGAGAAGATCGGCTACTTACTTGGGTTCCTCAACCTAGAGGGAGGCTTCTCCATGAGACCTTCAGTCTTGGACGACACTAGTTTCATCTATTAGAAATCAAGGATGTAGTTCTACCTTCAAGTGATGAATTACGACATGTGTAAGTTGATGATTCTTCCATACAAGGAGCCGGTGAGTGATGTAGCTACTTGGGATGAAGCTACACTCAAGAAGGCATAGCTAAATGCCAAGGTGATAAGCATCATCTATGTTACCCTCACTTCCTTCACGTTCAACTAGATCTCATCTTGGGACACAACCCATGAGATTTGGAACAATTTGTGCATTACTTATGAAGGCACACAATAAGTCAAAGAGTCAAAGATCTACATGTTCAATGGACTGCTTGAAAACTTCAAGAAGGGCCAGAAGGAAAGAGTGGTCGAGGTGTACACAAGTCTCAACACCATTATCAATGGGCTTGCTACTTTAGGCCACACCTTGGATAGAGGAACCATTGATTCCAAGATCTTAAGGTCTCTCCCCAAGAGATGGGAACCCAAGGTGACTTCCATTGAAAAAGTTAGAAGTCTTGGTGACTTAGCCACCGAGGAGCTCATTAGCAACCTTCAGGCTCATGAGCCAAGGCTAGACAAGCAAGAAGAAGATGGCAAGCAAAGGAGAAGGAATCAAAGAAGATCAAAGACAATGCCTTCAAATATCAAGTGGAATCAATGATTCTCCAACAACAACTTGCTTTTCAGTCTTCTCCTCCTTCCTCAAGTGAAGATGATGGCCCTGGTGATCATGAAGAAAACTACTCAAAGGGCAAGCACTTCAAGGGAAAGTCTTCCTCATCCTCTACTCCTAGATGTTATGAATATGGAAAAAAGGGGCACTACAGTAATGAATTCCCCAAGGAAAAGAAAGTCTACCATAAGAGAAACTACAAGAAGAAGGATGACTATAAGATGGAAGGCAAGTACAAGAGGAAGGATAAGAAGGACAAAAGGAGAAAGGATGCAGCTCATGCAGCTTGGGAAGAATCCTCTTCAAGTGTCTCAAGCTCTAATGAAGAAAAATGATGTCTCGCACTCCTAGCCTCCACAAGTGAAGACATTGGTGAGGTAAGTGAGGTAAGCTTGCATGAGTTATCTAAGGAAACTCTGATCGATATGGTAAATGCTTCTCATTCCTATTATTTTGAATGCAAGTTTAAAAACAAGAGGTTAGGGAAGATCATAGATGATTTGTATGCTAAAATATATATTCTTGATCAAAATGAGAATTTGCATCTCGATAGCATTGATTCCTTCCAAGGAAAGTTCCTTGACCTTAAGCTCCAATACAATGGAGTTGAAGTAAACAATGGGATCTACCTTAAGAACATCAATAGTCTTAAGGAAGAAAATCAAGCCCTATTAGATAAGCTCGCTTTACTTAAAATGGAAAATGATGATCCTAAGCTTGCTTGTGATGCTATCAGAGATGAGAATATAGTTTATCTAGTTGAGCTTGTTTTGCTTAGAAATGAAAATTCTAGAATTCTTTCTCAAGTTAATGATTTTTCTTCTAGACCTTTATTGCTTAGTCATGAAGTTGCTAGTCTTACTTTAGAAAAAGATTCTTATCTCACTAAATCCCTCCATTTAGAGGCTGACGTACTTCATGCACAAGATGATCTTGCTAGCTTATCTTCTACTATCATTAGTCTTAGTGATGATAATCACAAACAAAGAGCTTCCTTGCAGAAATTCCTCAAAGGGAAGAAATTCCTTAATGAATTTCTAGATCACTCTACCAAACAAGTTGGTACTAGTGGTTTGGAATATGTAGTGGGGATGCAAAGAGAAAGAGCAAGGTCAAGGGTAATAAAAAGAGCAAGTGGCCTCCTATATTCCATGGAGAGTCCTCTGGCTCTAAGAACCCTATAGTTTGTGTGCATTGCAAGAGTGATGACCATTACTCTACTTATTTTCCTTATAGAGAGAAGGGGACCAACCCAAAGATGAAATGGGTCCCCAAGATAACATTGGATCCCAAGGTTTGAATTTGGTTTCGGCATCTTCCTTTCTTGTAGGTAAAAAGAAAATGAATTTTTGATAGTGGTTGCATAAAGCATATGACAGGTTAAATCAACCACTTCAACCAATTAACAAAGAAGAAAGGAGGATCAGTGAATTTTGATGACAACAACAAGGGAAAGGTGATAGGTGAAGGTGATGTAGGTGATTCAATATGCATCAAGAATGTACTTATTGTGGATGGACCATATCACAATTTAATAAGTGTTAGTAAACTTTGTGATAATGGTTATCTTGTTCTTTTTACCTCATTTAAATGCTTGCTTCTATACTCCCTCTCCGACAATGTCATATCTAAGGGAAGTAGAAATGGTAATTTGTATATTATTGTGCTTGAATCTATTAAGCCTATTTTTGGTAGATGTCTTGTTACAAATTTGAATGATATCTCTTTTGGCACCGTAGGCTTGGTCATGTAAATATGCATCAAATGAAGAAGTTGAGAAAAAAGGATTTGATAAATGGACTTCCTAAATTGGGTTTTAAAAAGGATAAGGAATGCCAACCTTGTACCCAAGGAAAGCAAACTAAGTCTTCCTTCAAATCCAAAGGAGTCCTTAGCACCAAAAGAATTATTGAGCTTCTTCACATTGATCTATTTGGACCAATGTGTATGCAATCTCTTCGTAGTGGCAAGTATTGTCTTGTAATTGTCAATGATTTTTCTCAATATACTTGGACCTTCTTTCTTGTTTCAAAAAGTGATACTCTCTATGTTTTCTTAACTTTTTGCAAATGAGTTGACAATGAAGCTTCTTGCCAAATCATCTCTATCGAAAGTTTTCATGGGCGAGAATTTGAAAATGATTTGTTTGAACGGTTTTGTGAGGAATATGGCTATGCATATAACTTTTCTTCACCTAAAACACCTCAAGAAAATTGGGTTGTAGATGGAAAGAATAGGTCACTACATGAAATGTCTAAAACTATGCTTCTAGAGTATGACTCTCCAAAGAAGTTTTGGGTCGAAGCCGTTAGTACTTCATGTTTTGTGGAAAACTAGGTTTTTACTCATCCATCTATGAATAAAAACCCCTATGAGTTATAATGTGGTAGAAATCCTTCCATTGATTTCTTTCATGTTTTTGGTTGTCCTTGTTTTGTTTTGAACACCAAGGATTCCCTTGACAAGTCTGATCTGAGAAGTCTTACAAGGCTTTCTTTCTTGGCTATAGCACTACTAGCAAGGCTTATAGAGTATTTAACATTGATTTGAGCAAAGTAGAGGAATCTATTAATTTTAGATTTGTTGAGACTAACCCCTCTATTTCCAAGAATATTGTTAATATTGGTGTTGTAGATGAGGTGATCCCTCACTTAAAAGAGCTCAACATTGTTGATAAACGAAAAGAGGTGTTGGCTGATGAAGAAGAAAACAAGGATCCAACCCCCCCGCTTTGCAAAGAATCATCCTAAAGTGATCATCATAGGTGATCCTTTTGAAAGGGTGAAGACATGACCTGCCTACAAAAAAGAACAAGTAGAAAATGCCTTCATCTCTCAACTTGAGCCAAAAGATGTCAAGGAAGCTCTAAAGGATGATGAATGGATCCTAGACATGCAAGAAGAGTTGGAACAAATGGAGAAGAATTGAGTGTGGACTCGTGTGCCAAGATCAAGTGATAGAAAGATCATTGGCACAAAGTGGGTCTACTGTAATAGTCTTGAAGAAAGTGGAAAAGTGGTAAGAAACAAAGCAAGGTTAGTTTCTCAAGGCTATAACCAACAAGAAGGTATTGATGTTGATGAAACATATGCATCTATAGATAGACTTTAGTCAATTAGAATGTTGCTTGATTTTGCTATTCATAATAATTTTATGTTGTATCAAATGGATGTTAAAAGTGTGTTTTTGAATGGTACAATTGAGGAGGATGTATATGTTTCTCAACCTCCCAATTTTGAACAAGAAAAGTTGCCTAACGATGTTTATTTGTTGCAAAAATCTCTCTATGGTATCAAACAAGAACCTCAAGCTTGGTATAAGAAACTAAATAACTTTTAGCTAGAAAATGGCTATATCTTGGGCAAAGTTGATTCTACCTTGTTTCTAAAATACACTTCTGGCAATTTCTTAATTATACAGATTTGTGTTGATGATATTATCTTTGGTGGAACTGACCTTGATCTGTGCAAGGACTTTAGTGCTCTTATGGGGAGTGAGTTTGAGATGAGAATGATGATGGAGCTTACATTCTTCCTTGGCTTTCAAATCAAATAAACAAATGACGGGAACTTCATCAACCAAGGCAAGTACACCAGTGAATTACTTAAGTGCTTTAGGATGGAGAACACCAAGACAATGACACCCCCATGTCAAACACCGTCAATTTTGATAGAGATGAGCAAGGAGAAAAAGTAGATGAGAATATCTATAGAAATATGATTAGAAGTCTACTTTATTTAACTACATCTAGAGCTGATATAATGCTTGGTGCTATCTTGTGTTCTCACATTCAATCAAGTCTAATAAAATCACATCTCATACCGGTTAATAGGGTTTTAAGGTATATAGCCAATACTCAACATTTTGGACTTTGGTATCCCAAGTAAAGGGACTTTACTCTTACTTCCCATAGTGACGTTGATTATGCATGTTGCTTGACTGATAGAAAGTGCACAAGTGTCACTTGCTTCTTCCTAGGGCCATGCCTAGTTTCTTGGTTCTCAAAGAAACAAAGCATTGTGGCCATTTCAACTACCGAGGCTGAATACATTGTAGTTGGGAGTTGTTGTGCCCAAGTCCTATGGATGAAGCAAATGCTCCCAAGACTTTAACATTCATTTTGATGTTTCCCCTATCTATTGTGATAATACTAGTGTAATTAAACTATCTTACAATCCTATATTTTGTAGTAGAGCTATACATATAGAGGTATGTCATCACTTTCTTTGTAACCACATTGCCAAGAAGGATATTTATATCACGCATGTGGACATAGAGAATCAGCTTGTGGATATTTTCCCTAAACCTCTAGCTAGAGAGAAATTTACTTTTATTAGATTAAAACTACTAATAACTGCTCTTGATGATATTGACATAACTTCTATCTAGTTGTTCACTTGTTTGCTATATGTTTCTTTCTTAAAATTGATCATCTCTTGCTTTCTATATGCTAATTTTCTATGTTTTCCATGCCTTGTTTCGCTTGTTTTTGGATATTTTTCATAAATGAATTTTTTATCGCAAAATAGTAACCTATGATGAGTAAAATGTGCCTTAATATGTCTAAAATAGTTGGTAAGTGAGAAAACTATACTTATATAGCATCCTAGAGGATTGGAATTAAATTTTCTAGATTTGGCTTAATTGGTCGTTCGGTCGAGTTTGACCTGCTAACAACTTGACTGACCACCATCTGAAAACTAACTTGACCTGCTTGTTTGGCCAAGTTTCCACCCCCCACAGAACTCGATTGGTCGTGGCTAACTTTTCTCCCTCTCAACTAGAGAAAAAGTGATTGATCCAAAGCTCCACTACTCTAGTTCTCCAACCCTAGGTGTGAATCTCCTCTCCCATGCTCCACTTGACTACCCTTGCCTCTTCTCACACCCATCTTAGGTGGTTAAGCAACCTGTTTGTGAAATTTTCTTCATTTTCAGTTACCTTTGCTTCTCCATCCACCTTCATGGCTTCTAACCATAGGAAGAGAGTTGTCCCTATTACAGAACCATTGTCTTCATCTGCTCCTCACCCTGTTCCCTATGATGGCTCCTCTTTCATACCCTCACAAGCTCTCAATCACTATAAGGAACTCCTTCCTAGGAATCCTTTCCCTTTTTGATCTCTATATGAACCTTGTTTCACAATAAGTGAGGATATAAAGGAGGTCGATGAGGTGTTTGAAACTCATAACCTTAGCACATTTGTGTAGAACACCTATTCTACTCCAATTCTATCACTATCACCAAGGTTGTCCATGAGTTCTATGCAAATCTCCAATGGAACTACACTACAATTGTTCTATCACCCAATACTCATTTAGTTTTGACTTCCACGATTTCCAGTACTATGTTTGCCATCTATTAAGATTCCCTAAACAACTTTTCAATGGTACTGAGGTTACTAACTCATGGAGGGTTGACTACCCTGGTTATTATGACCTTCTTAACCCTGAGGCTTTCTACAAAAGCAATGATATTACACTTCTTGATATTTATAAGTTTTTGAAGAAGCCTAATGTCCCATATAGGAAAAGTCCACCATGCCATCTTCTTCCCTCAATATCAAAAATCATCTTATCACATTGGTTGTCAATTGCAATGTCCATCCGAAGAAAAATCAAATGGAGAGAAGAAAACACCACTGTGATATTGTATTGTCTTTTGAAGAATATTGGACTCAATTTTTCTAGTTACATTCTCCACCACATGACCTATTTTGACTCTGGGAAGAATACCTATGGCACCCATCACCCCTATCATGCCTTGATGTGTGGTCTCTTTGCTTTATGACTCAGAAACCCATTTTCCATGACCTCCATTACAAATCCAATTAGAAAGGAGTCAACATTAGTGATACTACCATCAATAAGACCTTTATTCCTACCACTCCTGGAGCCTCTACCTCCACCCAAGAACCTCCACCACCTCATCCTAACCGTGCCTCTTTTAATGTATCAAATGAAACCCTCATGGGATATCTGATGCATCAATAGGCGTATAACCTTTAGGTTCATGATCACCTTCAGCGCTTCCTTTATCATATCATGTCCACTATGAACCTATCCTACAGCCATCCCTACCCTACCTACCAGGCATACCATGTAGCTGACTATGGCTCCTATGCATACAGTCAGTTATACCCTGACCCTTCACCCTTTATTGCTTTCCCTGTCATCCCTACTACTGAAGGTGGACCCGATTCTGCTCCTGCCCCTGGTACTTTACCTATGTTGGCTCTACCTACTGGTCTTTCTACCACTCTACTTGTTGGCTTTGTTGGGACTTCTGCCCCCTCCTTTGAGCAAAAGAATACAGTACATGCATGTGGCATGTCTTGGGGATGCATAGAATGCCAGGTGGCCAGGTCATGGTTTTGGACCTCCTACTGATGAGGAGATGTCTGACCAGGATATTGAGGATGAGATTGATGTTGAGGATGATGGTTCTGAGGATGGTTTGGATGATGGTTTTACTGGTTCTTCTGGTGATGATGGTGAGGCCACAGTTTTTTCTTCTGCTGCACCATCTGATGATGACGAGGACTACCAGCCCAAGGACGAGGTAGATGATGTAATTGATGTCATGGATAGTGTTAATGTGTAGTTTCATAGTCTTTATATTGATATATATATATATATATATATATATATATATATGTGTGTGTGTGTGTCTGTGTGTGTGTGTGTGTATATTTGGAGACTATCATGTACTATACATTTGTCCATTGTGTATCTGAGGCATACTATTTTCTCATCTCATTGATTTCTCATTGGTTTGTAGTTTTTATCTCAAGAGCACATGTTTAGTGTTGTAATCTTAATCTCATGTACAATAACTCTTTGATTGACTATATCTTATGAATTTGTTGTCTGTTACTCCATATTCTTATTATGATATTGGATTTCTTGTTTCTCTATGTTTTGTCTCTATTTGGTGTGTGTTTTATGTCATTGCTTGCTTTATCTTGTGCCTATGGAGAAGACTTGTGTTTTTTAGCTCTTCTACCTCCCTACCTTTTTGATATGACAAAGGGGGAGAATTGATCTCATCCATATTGTTTTATTTCTTATATGATCCTTTTCTTGTCAATTATCTACATATCATGTGACTCGATAGAGTATCATATAGTTGTTGGCTAAATTGGACATTAGAATACCCTTTGTTTTTATTATGACAAACATTTCATCATTGTGGATCTAACATGCTACTTGAGTATTTCAGGGTCCAATAAGATGAGGAGATCATACCATGTGGATAGTGAATATTAATGAGCTTAAATGATCAACAATTTTATGATTGTACTCAATGTAAAAACTTGTTCAAGTATATAATGTACAAGTACTAAGATATCATGTAAATAAAGTGTCACATCTCATTTATCAACTCATAACCCTCAATTAGGATCCCCCAAGAGATTAGAGCCATTATCCTTTATCAGAACAATCATTTATTAGGTGGTTCAAGAACTTGCACCAGTTACACCCTCAGTCAAAGTTATTGTCGACCGAGAACCACCTCAGTCGAGGACTCAGAGTACCAGTTGAAATCGTACACATTTGTGCTCTAAGTCAACCTCAGTCGAAATTATTGTTTACAGACACATCTTTGGTCCAAATCATATGACTATTAGAGTGAGTGGTTGGGAGTTGAGGATAGCCGTTGGAATACACTTGCATTCAACTCAGGCTTGGTCAAAGAAATTCTCGACCAAGACATGTTCAGTCAAAAAACTTGTCGATCGAGTTGGGTTCTGGATTGTCCTGCTAAACTCAAACAATATTCATTTCTAGCCAACTACTTTCTACCTAACTTCTACTTAAGCACTTAGAACATTATAAAGACTACCTAAAACGTCCCTAATCACTTGAAAACCATTACTATAAATAGGAGAGTCTTTAAGATACCCAAAACATACAAGATACACTTGAGCATTCATTCTAGAGAGCAATAAAGTTGTGAATTGCTTGCTATTTTCTTCCTTGAGCTCTAAGTTCGTGTCATATAGCTATAGCCTCTTAGTTACCATCCAAGAAACATCCATCCTAAGTGGTTTGATATGTTTAACGCTTGATATAGGATCAAAGTGCAATACTTCATGGGTGTACTATCCTTCTTCCAATATCCATTCATAGGTTAATGCTATTTGTGTTCCTTGGCTACTCCAAGTGGTGGAGGTTGCCTGAGGGAGTTTGATTGGAGCTACTTCTTGGTGGGGAAGGTTGCTTGAGGTTACTTCAAGAAGGTTGCTTCAAAGCAGGTTTGAGCTACTTCTAGGTGAAGGATACCACAAGGTGGTGGAGCTACTTCTTGGTGGATAAGGCTGCTCCAAGGTTGCTTGAGGTTACTTTAAGAATGCATCATCAAAGGAGGATCGAAGCTACTTTTATGGAAGGCTATCTCAAGGTGGTGAAGGTTTCTCTAAGGGCTTGAGGTTACTTCAAGAAGGCTTCTTCAAGGAGGTTGAGGATACTTTAAGGAAGGTGATTGTATTTTTTTGTAACATCCTTGTGAGGTAAACAAAATAAATCACTTTCAAAATCTCAATTGGAGACAATTGGGTAGTAGACTGACAACCTTTTATTCAAAGGTTGGAACAACTCTAAATCGAAGTGCCTTCCTCTTTTCCTCCTTCTTTGGTTTAAGTTTTTAAACTGAATTTGAAGTACTAAAATCTCTATTCACCCCCCCCCTAGATCTTTCAATTGGTATCAGAGCAGGTATTCTTGGAGCATAAACCAGTCTTGAATGGGGGACGGTTTTCTACACAACCTCAACCTTGAAGTAACTTATGTGAGTCGGCCACCACCCTTTGATGGAAGCAACTACACTTATTGGAAAAGAAGGATGCAATTTTACTTTCAAGGGATTAGTTTGGAGCTTTGGAGAATGGTGTCCTTGCCCTATGCACTTCCTAATATGTAGTATGCAATAAGGAATCTAGATACGGTAAAGCAAAATCTAGTTGAATGTAAATGCAGTAAGCATTTTACATTGTTCCATTTCTATTAGTGAGTTTAATAGGATATCTTCATGTGAAACCACTTATGAAATATGGCATAAACTTTTAGTTACACATGAAGGTAAAAGTCAAGTTAAGAATTACAAGATTAACTTGCTTAGATAAAAGTTTGAACAATTTTATATGCAACCTAATGAATCTATTAGTGAAATGTATGTGTCTTGGGTAAGTATACTAGTGAGGAAGATCAAGTGCCTGATATTCTTATATCCTTTCCTCCTAAGTACAAGCCAAAGGTGACGGCCATCAAAGAAGCAAATGACCTTACCACATTGAAGATGGAGCAACCCATCGGCAATCTAGAGACTCATGAAATTATTCTTGAAGAAGAAGAAAGATTGGAGTTGGAACTTCAAAAAGGAAGAAGCAAGGAAATAGCATTAAAACCTTCAACCAAAGCATAATTCATCACTCAAGAAAGTGACGAGACAAGTGGAGAGGACAATTAAGAAGATTCACTGATTGTAAATGGTAAGAAATATATAAGGTATAAATCTAACAAAAATTCTAATGCTCTTCCTATTCTTCCCTCGGGTGCTTTGAATGTGGCAAGAAAGGATATTTAAATAATGAGTGTCCTAAAGTCAAGAAGGGAAAGGAAACCTCCTTCAAGAAGAAGGACAAGGGAGATAAAGCCTACAAAGCATCTTGGGATGAATCAAGTGATGATAGAGGAAGTAGAGAAAAATAAGTGGAGTGTCTCTTGGCTAAGGAAGATGAAAATGAATACTCAAATGAGGTAGACATTTTTGAATTAACCAAAACTGATTTGGTTAATAGTCTTGAAGAAACTCATGCTAAATATGTTAATTGCAAAAGAAAGTAGAAAAAGCTCTCTAAAATTAATGATGAATTTCACACTAAACTATATAGTCTTATTTCTAAAAATGATAATTTGACATCTTCTATTGATTACTATTATGCCTAATTGCTTGTCTTAGAAAATAATAATGATCTTATTTCTCAAGAAAAGGTTGAATTGGTTGCAAAGATAAATGATTATCAAACCCAACCTATTCTATGCTCTCATTGGATTATGATATCATTGTTAGAGAAATAGTTACCTTTCTTTCTTGTTTAGATGAATCCAAACTAGATATTACTAATAAGATGGATGAAATTGTTAAGTTACAAAATCATGTTGATAGTTCGAAAAATAACAATACTATTTAAATTTTTGGAAAATTCTTGTAGAAATGTTGGTAGAAGAGGACTAGGCTATATACCCAAAGAAAATCATTATCAAAAGCCTCGAGCCAAAAAACACAAGTTCCTAGAACCAAGACTATCTATATACCCAAAAACAATATGGCACATACCCAAAATGTTAAGAAAAGAAACCAAATTGATTTTGTTTCTTGATTCTACTGTGAATGTCTTAGACATTCTTCATTCTCTTGTGAATACAAGAAGAAGAAGGACATCACTTGGGTTCCAAGACTCAAAACTTAGAATTTAGAACATCTCATTTTTGAGATGTGACCTAGACTTCATTAGGAAATGCATATATATAATTTCTCAACTAAATATGATTTAACGTGTATATCTTTGTATGTTTAATTGCTTATTTGTTCTATTCAGAATAAAACAATTGCAAATAGTATGATTTATGCTACATTCACTGAATAATCTACAAAACCTCATCTCGGTTGACAAAGAGTTTGACCGAGGAGTCTTCCGTTAGAAGAAAAGTTTGACCAGAAGGAGTTCTGTCAGAACTGTTTGTTGAAAAGAAAATCATGTGCTTAAAATTAATTATGGTTACTTAATCTATAATAGGCTCTTCATATTAAAGTGTTCTAAATACTTGAGATGATAAAACATTGAAAGTAATGCTTCTAACCAAAAGGACCACCACATGGGTACCATAACCTTCATATTTTTCCAGGATTGGGTGTTTGATAGTGGTTGTTCCAAACATATGATTGGAACAAGAAGGCTTTCCATACACTTGAAGAAAAGTAGAGTGGAACGGTCAAATTTGGAGATAATGTCAAAGGTAAAATTGTTGGGATAGGTAATGTTGGTACAAATCTTAAAATAAAGAATGTATTACTTGTAGATGGATTGCATCATAACTTGATTAGTGTTAGTCAATTTTTTTATAGTTTCTATAATGTTATTTTTAATAAAATCTTACTACAAATTTCTTATAGAAAATACTAATGATGTTGTCTATGAAGGAAAAAGAATAGAAAATTGTTAAATACTTATACCTAATTCTATGCAAGCTATTATTAGAAAATTTCTTCTTACAAATGATGAATCCTTACAATTATGGCATATACATCTAGGTCATGCAAGCTCACATGTTATTAAAAATTTGCTTAAATATGATCTTGTTCGTGGTTTACCCAAACTTTCTTTTAATAAACCTAAAAATTGTGAACCATGTACCCTAGGAAAGCAAAGTAAAACTTCTTTCAAATCTAAAGCATTGCTTAGTATCACTAGATCATTAGAACTTATTCACATGGACTTATTTGGTCCGATGAGGACTCAATCTATTGGTGGTAAAAATTAATTTTTTGTCATTGTTGATGATTATAGTAGATTTAGTTGGGTAAATTTTCTTTCAAAAAAGGATGATACCATTAAAATATTCATTAAATTTTCCTCTAAGACTGAAAATCAACTTCAAAACAAAATATACCCATTAGGAGTGATCATGGGGGAGAGTTTGAAAACAATATCTTTGAAAAAAAATTACATCTAAAGGATATATAAAAATAATTTTTCAGCTCCACACACTCCACAACAAAATGGAATGGTCAAGAGGAAAAATCGGTCCTTATAAGAAATGGCTAGAACAATGCTACTAGAGTATAATACACCTAAAACCTTTTGGGCCAAAGTAGTAAATACAATCAACAAGAAGGGATAGACTTTGATCAGACTTATGCACTTATAGCTAGACTTGAGGCCATTAGAATGTTATTAGCTCTAGCTGCCCGCAAAGATATCAAACTTTTTCAAATGGATGTAAAAAGTGCTTTCTTAAATGGAATCATTGAAGAAGAAGTTTATGTTTCCTAACTAGCTAGTTTTGACATTCGTAACAAGCTTGATCGTGTCTATAAACTTATGAAATCCATTTATGGTATAAAACAAGCACCCCAAACTTTCTATGAAAGACTTAAGAACTATCTTTTTGATAATGGTTTCTCTATTGGAAAATTGGATTCCACATTATTTTTAAAATCATATGAATCATATTTTTAAGTTGTTCAAATATATGTTGATGACATTATTTTTGGTGCCTCAAATGATTCCTTGTGTACTCATTTCAGTGATATCATGCAAAAAGAATTTGAAATGAGTCTTATGGGTAAGTTGACATTTTTTTCTTGGTTTTCAAAAAAAACAAATGCTCGTCAGGGTTTTTTTCTAAGCCAAAAGAAATATACTAAGGAACTTCTAGAACATTTTAACATGGACAATTACAAACATGATACCACTCCTATGGCTACTTCTGCTAAAATTGACAAGGATGAAGATGGTGAACCCATTGATGATTCCTTATATAGAGCCATGATTGGTAGCTTGCTATACTTGACTGCATTCAGACTAGACATTATGTTTGCTAATGGACTTTTTGCTAGATTTCAATTGAATCCTATACATTCTCATTTTCAATCCGTCAAAATAATTTTAAGATATCTTTTTGGAACCATAAATTTTGGTTTGTGGTATCCTAAGGGTCAATCAATGGATTTAAAAGCTTACACCGATGTCAAATATGCTAGTTGTAATCTTGTTCAAAAAAGAACAAGTGGTGGTTGTTTATTGCTAGGAAGAGCCTTAGTATGTTGGTTTAATAACAAACAAAATACAGTTACTTTATCCACCATTGAAGGTGAGTACATGGCTACAGGCTCATGTTGTGCTCAAGTGCTTTATATGCAACAAGTATTGAATGATTATGGTTTTGTATTTTCTTCCACGACAATTTTTTTGCGACAATACTAGTGCAATAAACTTGGCTCATAATCCTATCCTACACAGTCACCAAGCATATTGAGATTAGACATCACTTTTTGAGAGATCATATTGCCAAAAATAACATCTATTTTCATCATGTTGTTACAAAGTAACAATTGCTTGATATTTTTATTAAACCACTCTCTTTGGATCAATTTCAATATATTAGAAAGATGTTACTCATTACTCTACTAGAAAATGGTTTCTTTGATATATTTACTCAAGCTACTTGATCATATTCTTGGTTTTTCGATATTGTGGCTTTCATTGGACATTTTATTCTTACTTTGATTTTAAAACATGGGTTTTTTATTAAGGGGGAGTATCCCATTCAGGAGGAGCTAGTTAGAAATGGCTATCTTTTTTAGATGACAAAGGGGGAGAAATAAAATATAAAGCAAAATAATCCTGAATTTCATGATGGTTTCATGATATTACACTTGGAAAAAATAAACTTGATGATAAATTTCTTTACGAGATGGATATTATGTTCCATATCTCTAAGCATATTAGCACACATTTTTATGGACTCAAGGATATGTTCTTCTCATGTATGAAATTAATGACATTTTGTTAAAATTTTGACATGTTTTCCATCTTCAAAAAGGGGGAGATTGTTGGCTAAATTGGACATTAGCATACCATTTGTTTTGATGATGAAAAATATTTCATTCATGTAGATCTAACATGCTACTTGAGTATCTCAGGGTCCAAGAAGATGAGGAGATCATACCATTTGGATAGTGAAGATTAATGCACTTAAATGTTTAACATTTTCATGATTGTACTCAATGTAAAAACTTGTACAAGTATATAATGTACAAGTACTTAGATATCTTGCAAATCAAGTGTTAGATCTCCTTTATCCACTCACACCCCTTAATTAGGATCCTTCTAGATATTAGAGCCATTATCCTTTGTTAGAACAATCATTTAGTAGGAGAATCAAAAACTTGCACCAGTGCCACCCTCGGTCGAAGTTATTATCGAACTAAGTACCACCTCAGTCGAGAACTCAGAGTATCGACCAAAACTATACACATTAGTTCTATAAGTCAATCTTAGTCAAAATTATTGTTGACTGACACATCTTCGGTCCAAATCATATGATTGTTAGACCGAGTGGCTAGGAGTTGAGGATAGTTGTTGGAATACACTTGCATTCAACTCAGGCTCGGTCAAAGAAATTCTCAACCAAGACATGTTCGGTCGAAAACTTGTCGACCGAGATGGGTTCTGGATTGTTCTTCTAAACTCAAACAATTTAGCCATTGCTAGCCAACTACTTTCTACCTAACGGTTTATTAAGCACTGAGAACACACTCAAGACTTCCTAAACATCCCTAATCACTTGCAAACCATTCCTATAAATAGGAGAGGCCTTAGGAAACTAGAAAAATACAAGGTACACTTGAGCATCCATTCTAGAGAGCAACAAAGCTGTGAATCACTTGCTATCTTCTTCCTTGAGCTCCAAGTTCATGTCCTATAGTTATAGCCTCTTAGACACCATCCAAGAAACGTCCATTCTAAGTGGTTTGAGAGGTCTAATATTTGATATAGGATCAAAGTACAATACTTCTTCTTCCAATCTCCATTCACAGGTTGATGCTATTTGTGTTCCTTGGCTCTCCAAGTGGTGGAGGTTGTTTGAGGGGGTTTGATTGGAACTACTTATTGGTGGGGAAGGCTTCTCTAAGGTTTCTTGAGGTTACTTCAAGAAGGCTTCTTCAAAGTAGGTTGCAGCTACTTCTGGGTGAAGGCTACCTCAAGGTGGTGGAGCTACTTGTTGGTGGAGAAGGTTTCTCTAAGGTTGCTTGGGGTTACTTCAAGAAGGCTGCTTCAAAGGAGGATTAGAGCTACTTCTAGGTGAAGGCTGCCTAAAGGTGGTGGAGCTACTTCAAGGTGGTGAAGGGTACTCTAAGGGCTTGACGTTTCTTTAAGAAGGGTTGCTTCAAGGAGGTGAAGGCTACTTCAAGGAAGGTGATTGTATTTTTTGTAGCATCCTTGTGAGGTGAATAAAATAAATCACTTTCAAAATCCCAATTGGAGACAATTGGGTAGTAGACTGACAACCTTTGATTCAAAGGTTGGAACCACTCTAAATTGAAGTGTCTTCCTTGTTCTTCCTCATTCTTTGGTTTAAGTTTTTAAATTCAATTTAAAGTACCAAAAGATTTATTCACCCCCCTCCATATCTTTCAATAGTAAGTATATGTGCTATGTTTTTTGTGGAAAGACTAACAATGCAGGCTTAGGTAAGCATGAATTGAGGGGGACAAATTAACATTGTTCATTCATGTATCCCCTAGCAATTCACAAGGTAAAGGTTTAACTCTCACATCCTTTCTCAAAGTAAAGGCTTAAATTTCATATCCTTTTTAATATGTTAAAGAATGGTTTGTCATTGTCAAAAAGGGGGAGAATGTTAACTTAAGTGTTACACATTGTCCATATTTTGATAGTGCCTTAACCATTCCATTCATATGCATCTAATATTTTTTTTATATTAATTTCGGTCATTAGGTACATGAAAAAGATCAAATTTATCAAGCCCTAGCTTGTTCTGGTTCAATTGAAAAGCAGTGCAAATGCACTTTTGTAGAAAACACTCTACATCATCTTAAATTATTTTTATAATCATTTGTATTGATGATATGACTTGTAACTAAGATGAGAAAAAATCAAGAACCCTTAGTTCAAACATTTGATCACTCAAAAGTAATTTTCCAAAATTCATTACATGTTGTTTGTTGGTCGAGATTCAAACTCGGTCGATCCCTTGATGGATTTTGAGAATTATTTGGTGTGGTTGAGTTGCCACACACAGAACTCAACTGATCCCTGCACTGAGCAAAATTTATTTCAAGCGATCGGTTGAGTTGCACACAAGAAAAACTCGACCGATGCTTTAAATTGGCTTCGTCACATAGTTCAATCGATCGAGTTACTTTTATGAAAACTTGACCAATTGAACTGTATGAAAATCACAGAAAAAGTGTTTCTAATTGTTGGGGAGTTGCAAAACTCGAAATTATATCAATTGCAATCCTCAAGATGGCTAGAAAACATTTCTAAGTGTTCCTACCCTTTAGTGGACACCTCCAACTATAAATAGGACCTCTTAGAGTTCATTCCAAGGTTTCTCCTTCATGCTATTCAATCTTCTTGCTATAGTTGAGTGCATGTAGTCCACTTAAGCCCCTTTCTCTCTCTTGATTACACTTCAATTCATCTTTATGAATACTTCATTGTATGCCTGTAAAGCTCTCAAAGCTTCTCTTTTCCCATCCCCTTTCTACAAGATAAAGTTGGTGAAAGCTTCTCCAAGTGAAGGAGAAGGTGCAAGCTTCTTCAAGCTAGAGAAGAAGGTGCATAAAGCTTCTCCGAGTGAAGGAGGAGGACAAGGTCAAAGATCCAAGAGTAGAGTGGGTACATCCTTCAAGGCTAAAGACTCGTTGCAAAGAGGGAATCTCCTTGGAGAAGGTGTCCAGCTACTTGCAAGAGTAGGTAAGACCTTGGTGAGGTAGAAGACTCTAGATCTGGATAGGTAAGTCCTTGGTTGTAAGGTTATTGGCTCCCTTGACCTCAAAGGGAAGTTGGGCATCCTTTTCTAGAAAAAGGAAGGTCAAATTGTATGTCTTATAATGTAATATAAGTATACATAGGTTGCACAATCCTACGACTTGAACTCTCTAGGTAGTGAACTAACTCTCTCCTAGTTTGGAAAGTGAACCACTCTAAACAGCTTGTTCAAGTCCTTGTTTCAATCTCCCTCATTCTTGCTATGCATGTTTAGATTTCCATCAAGTTCACTATTTGCAATTGTGCTTAGTTGAAGTAACTTGAAGGTGTAATGAATTTTTTGCAAATATTTTTATCTCTATTCACCTCCCCTCTAGATCCCTTTGATCCAACACTTCCATGGTCTTGAACCTCCCTTTTTTCCCATTCATGACTAGCACCTTATACTTGCTAGGAAAGGGGTGATGTAGGTGGGATGATGGTAGGCAACATCGACGCATGCCATATGATGGTGAAGTTTTCCTGGGTAGAGAAGAGAAGGAGTAGTGGCATGCAAGATGACAGGCCCATGTTGGGCGTAGAGATCCTCTATGAGATGCTCAAGATTAGGTGTGTCAGCTACCGCAACTTCCTCAGTATATGAACTCACCCTCTGTCACACTAGGTAAATCTGGATCATCTGTAGCATGCCTCTCCCTATATTGAATGTTTCTCGTGTGAGCAAGGTGAGTTGATTGAGACCAAGAGATGGAATATTCTACTTTATCCTTGCCTTTAACCTTGTTTGAGCCGAAGAGATTGAATTTATGTAGACAACAGTGACCGGAGCCGCCAAACTGGTTGTCAAACCTACCTTCCCTGAGGAATCACTATCTCCTGTAGGAGTACTAGTCAAACCAATGAGAAATGATGGACATGACGTCGGCATACTTGAGTCAGGTGACTTATAGAGCAAGTCAGGTGACTTATAGAGTGAGTTGGCTCAATGGAATCGGATGGTCCCAAAGTTGATGAAGTTGAATCAGGAAGCTCATTGTGCTAGTCGGTCAATTGAATGTGGGAAGGGGTTGTTGGAAAACAATAGGCAGAAGAATGGTGTGTGTGGTGTCAGACAATCTGCTATAGTGGTGTAATGGTGGTGTTTGTGATAGGGTCACCCAATTCACTAGATAGGAGTTGGGTGACTCACAGTGAAGAAATAGTGGAAGCAAGGTGGTTTAGCAGAGATGGGGGCCTTCATTGTTGGGCATAGGCATGCATTACTGGAAAGTGGCATGTGCATTGCATTATCCTAAGGGCATCGGATGAAATATATGTGTGACAAAGGGGCATGTGAAGGTAGTCTTTTCTTGATCATTGGGGTGGATTATGATTTGGTAGAAACTACAATACACATGCAAGTAATAAAATCACTCTTTGTGTGCAACTCCCTTTGGGATTTGATCATGAAATGGGAGTGTGAAGTGGTCCCTTTGAGTGACATAGTTGATTTTGTGATAATTGATGCACATGTGCCACCCGATTATAGTGTGAGTTAGGATCATCACATTCTTCTTATTAAAAATAACTATTTTTCCTCCCTTCCTCGTCACAACTTGCATAGGAATCACCGATTGTAAATTAGAGATGGGATAGATGATACCAGAAAGTAGATCTTTATTAGTTGCTTGTGCACAACCTCCTTCAAAATTGGGCTCATCTTATGTTGAAGATGGATAAAGGGCTTGTAGTTGTTGGTCATATTAACTCTATACATACATAGGGCTAGGCTAACTCTTATTAGGTGACTCATTTTGTAGCCCAACACCTTCTGCCTCCTATTCAGTTCATTTAACAGCATGCAATCTTGCTCAACTAAGAAACACAAGTTTTAGCACCTGGGATAAAGACTTCATTTTTGGTGTAGTGGGTGCATTGTTTTCTTCTTCAACTATAGAGATATATTTGTGCTCTTCAAACTCAACTTTAGAGTATAACTCACCATTGTCTAAGTAGAATAGAATTTGCTCCACATGTTCATCAGTTAGTTCATGAGCATTGGGGTAGGTGAATTTTTTCTCTATAGGGTCTAAAGAAGTAGATGTCGCCTATCATAGTTATGCCATCTTGTCAAGTCAATGAGGAAACATTGTTCTTCAAAAGAGGGTCCCACAAGAATATCAAAGACATTGAAATCAAGCATATATTTCCCAATCCTCAATGTCAACATTCCATATTTAGCATCGGTTGAGGCTATGGTAGATGCAAGGATTGGGCATCAAAATATGAGAGGATATCTAAGATCATCCTTGACTTCCATGATGACAAAGTCACAGGGGACATAATATTAGGGACCCACACATATAGGAATGTCTTCTACAATCCCCATAGGAGTGGTCATAGAAGAGTTCTTCAATTGAATCACTATGCCAATGAGGAGCATAATAGAGAGACAAATCTCTTGCATGTTGTAGGGCATTATAGAAATACTTGCCTCCAAGGTTATCTAGACCTTTTTGGCATTTGGAATCCCAAATGAAGCATGAGATGTTGAAGTATCACAATTCCTTGAGTTTCTATGGCATCTTTATTTGGATAATGTCAGATCATCTTGGCCATCTTCATGATATCATACTCCATTGTTGTGTATTTTCTAGTGAGGAGATTTTTTAAAATTATTATTTTTAGGAGGGGATTTCTACAAGGGCATCAGGGAAGGACATGTCAATGTGTAGCATCTTCATTGCTTCCTTAAGTTTCATTGATCATGAGTCTATATGCATGTGAGCTAGTCATCTCTGGTAGGGATTCATGGATCGTACATAGGAATCACAGGGTTAGAAACACTTGGTTTAGCTTTTACGGTTGCCTCAAGATTGGATTTGTTGCTTGTATTTTGAGTTGTAACAACCTGTTCAACTATTACATCCACTGGATTGACTTCTTCATTTTTGTATTCTTTGAGATTTAGCATGTTGGTGATTGAGGATTTTGATTTTGGTAGAACATGCCTAGAATGTGCGGTTAGAGCTTTCAACTACTCAACTCGATGCATGGAGTTGTTTTTTAGTTGAGAGACAAATAAACTCATTGGAGGGTGAATGGAAGTAGCAATCTATGCTATTTGAGTCTTCATGGATTTGTTGTATGCCTTCTTATTTTATAGCATCTCTCAATAGCATTAGACATCCTTGATTGTTAGAGATAGACACATTGTGTTGGTTTCCTTGCCCTAGGAGAATTTTCTAGAGTTGTTGCCATGGATTATAGTTCTTTCCCCTATTGAAATTGTTGCAGTATTGTTCATGATTGAAGTTGTTCTGGTGATAGCTTTGGTTCTATTGGAAACTAAGAGGATGCTAGACTTTGCATCAATTTGGTCCTTGCTTTAGCTAATGTATGTTTGTGCTCTATCAGGATTCCAATACTGAAAGCTTGGATGGTTCCTTGGTTGATTGGGGGTCGTAGTAGCCCTGTCCCAGAATAGAGTTGGTAGCATTGACTTCTTCAATGATTTAAGCAATTATGACTTGAGGCTAGTGCCTATTCAATGTGGCATTATATAGGTTATTGCACTTTAGACTTGTGTTTCTTTATGCACTATAGACCTAGAAAACCTCATGGGGTATCTTAGATTGAAAAGAAGATAAACCTATCTACCCATACCTCTGGATAGATGACTCAAGGTTGTATTTTTTAAGAGTGAGGGCCTTTAATGATTCAACAATAGCCTTAAACTTAAATTTTTCTTCTACCATAGAAACGTTGAGAACTCCTCTCTTGTGTGATGAACCCAATTAGCTTGGTTTTCTAGTCCCCTACTTATGAAATTCCATGTTTCATCAAAACTCAATCAGATGAAGTCTCCATTGGAAGTGACGTCAAAAAACTCTTTGATGTAAGCATTCACATCCCTATACAATTGCTCAATAACTTGTTTATATGAAATGTTGTGATGAGCTTACATAATAACTCTTTGGATCATTCCCAAGCTTCAAAGAAAGTTTTGGTTGGAAGTTCTTTGAATGGTGTTATTTTCCCTTAGATTTGGTAAGTATATGAGGACCAAAAGAACTACTCTAGGAATTTGTTCAGAAGTTCCTACCAAGTGGTGATGCTACTATCACCTTTGGAGTTATACCACACCCTAGATTTGTCAATGAAGGGATAGCAGAGTAGTTATAGCATGATGGATTTATTGGACTCACCAGCTTGCTTGCTTAGTCCATAGATATATATATATATATATATATATATATATGTAACTTTTGTAAATGGTCATGTACGTATTCACGTAAGGAAAAAAATTGTTGATTTGCATCATCATCACCCATTATGGCTTGATTTCAAATTTTTGTTCTTCCATGACAGGTTGGACGATTACGTGTGGAATGTTTGTAGATTTAGGGATGCATAACTCTCATAACTATATTTGTCTTTCTACTTCTTCGACTGCTCATAATTATTCCTATACATCGTCTCTAGCTTGTGCCAAAATAATGTCCCTATATCTTACAAGTGTTACTTCCACTCTACTATTGATCTCCTCTTCGACCATCTTGTCTAATCATTCACGAATGAGCCAATTGTAGGTTCATTTGATCTCAGGGCTAAACTATAAGATGGGGTCAACGCTATAAGAATGTCACATACCAGGGATAATTCTTGAGAAAGGAAGACTACCACAAATAAGATGATTGAAGTGGATTTGAATTCAAGAAGATATTCTATATTATCAATTGTAAAGGAAAAATCCTAATTAATTCAAGTTAGTGAAGTTGATTGGAAAATCCCATTGTCCCTAAAAGTGTTGCCAAATTTTGATGTGGTGATTATCGCACACCAAATTTCCTAGAGACAGAATCCATGGGTTACCTTCAACAAATGTATGACAATCCCACTTGCAAGTGGATGAACCTTATCAAAGTTTAGTTCATGGAGGAACCTAAGAATAATGTATTCAAGAAGTGATTTGATCAACATATGTGTATAAGAACAAGCACTTACCATAAAAGATGGACTTGGTTTATTAAGATAAGATTGTAATGTTCAAATGGATAAAATAAGGTTTTAATTATTGTTGGATGGAACAACTAGGGTGGATGGTTTTCTCCATATATACTTTATATTTAGTCCCTCATTTCATCATATAAAGTATGAGCAGTTATATTTTGAGGTCAAACAAATCTCCTATTGGGCATTTGGATTGAAACAAGGTAGATATTACTCTCAGCTCTTTGTCACCTTACATATAGATCATTTACATGTGGCCTCAAATAACACCTATCAAAATCTATCATCAAGGGTTTAACATGTAACAAACAATATCATATATCTTAGGTTAAAAATTCTCTACATCCAAAATATGATATACATGCAAAGTTGTCAGTTCTCCTTGTGCCCTAGCATGAGGACTATTTATTCATGCCAACAATAACAAGTATAATATGGAAAAAGAGAGAGAAAGTCATCATTATAGTGAAAATTGGAATCACAATTGTGGTGTACATAAGTGTTTGTTCAAACTTGGAGATGAAGGTGTCAAGCAAGAAGCAAGAATAGTTTTAATGTTTGTTAAATGTGAATTGTAAGTTGTTGATATCCTTCTTGTATATTGGACTTGTCACTGTGAGAATGGAGTCGGTGGATGGTGATGGAAGATGGAACATGTCTTCCTTCTATGTCTCTTCATGTTGAAGACCTTGGAGCTTTGGTAGAGATAGAAGCTTCTTTGAGCAATGGGCCATAACTAATGGAAAAAACCAACAGAAGTCGAGTGTCGATGATATGCAACAATTTTGGCAGCATGTGGGCATCGACATCGCATCCTTTTCATGGAGAACATGGTCATGTATTTATGAATGGTTTCTAGAATTTGGAACACTCCCATCCATCTTGTAATTAGGTCATCAGATGCCATGAATGTGAACAAGATGGTTGCACAAGGAATATGAAGGGTGTTGTGACTCCCCGAGTCCCCATTGAAAGTTGTATATGTGGAGGCTTCATAGATAGACAAGCATATGGCATCATCAACTATCATGGAGGAAACTTTATTGGTAGGGAAAGTGAAGATTTACATTTGTGGTTTGATTCTACATTTTCATTGATGGGTGTAGTGCATACCTCCCATCTGAAGCCATATGTTGTAATTCCATCCGAAGGTGGAAGCACGTGCAGCTTCAAAAGATAACTGGTTAGTTTTGATTGGTAGGCAAAGTTAGAGTTTTCATCTATTTTTATCATGTAGGATCTTCATCATTAGGTGATGATTAGAGTTTCCATCGACTGTGTACCATTAGTGGAGTTATGTAGGAATTTCATTGGTAGATGGCATGTAGGATATCCACCATTAGAGTAGTCCAAGTGGGGGTTCCATAGGTTGACTACTAATGGAAATTCTGCCTATGTGACTTGATGATAGTTCAGGCTAGAGATAACTCATTTGGGGAGTGATATTGGTGTGTGAAGAATAGCCCTCTAGTTAGTTAGTTGGACAGCCGTATCCTAGGCTACTTCATAGGATATGAAGTGTGAACACGCCATGGGAATCAAATAATTGGATTGAAACCTTAAACATTAATATAAACTTAAGAAAAAAACTACATGCAATCTAACTAAAGTAAAATGAGGATAATGAATGTAAAACTAAGCCAAAAATGCAACTAAAACTAGGATGAATATGGATTTATCAGTGATTCTGATAAATGATCTCTCTCTTCATATGTCCTTATATGAATTTTTCCTCATTGTGGTGCTAGATCACAGACATATCTAGGACAAAATAGGTGTATTTGGCTATCTTTAGCATGACTTGACACCTTAATCATCTTGCATATGTAGTGTTCATAGGGAATTGAAGTAGGTTGTTGTTTTCTTTGGTATCCTCTCAGTCAAAAATTCAACTTTAGGGATGTTGTGGTGAGTGTGGAAGACATGACCAGGATAATTTGTCTAAATCTTCATGATAGTTGGTCGATTGTCCTAAAGAAGTTGAGTTGGTCTATTAAACTTGTTGATCCTCTTGGCATGAAGAATCCTAGATCTGCTTAGTGGTAGTCTAATATGGTTTTTTCATCAAATTATATCTTCTATGGTAGTTATTGAAGAGTGAGGTGTGCAGGGGTACATGTTCTCTAGATATGCTTGTCTGTGAGATTATACCTTGACCCTTTTTTCAAAAAAAAATATTTATAGAAATAGTTGATCAGGTATCAATGTCACTAGTAGGCATCATGGTGGATGCATAGTGTGTGGATTGTCGTACCCATGATCTTGGGTAAGTCATATCCATGCTTGAATAAGGCCAAGGTGACTATGAATATGTGAGGACATTTCAAGATCTTTCTTTTTTATCTAAGGATGTATATCAATCCTCTTGAGTACCAAGAGATTTTAAATTTGCATCATTATCCTTGTTTGGATTATGTATGGAAGCATGTCAGGAAAAGTGGTGCTCATGCTCAACAATATGGTATGGTGTCCATGTAGATCTCTCATTTGACACATAAGTATGTCTATTGCGGTTAGATGAGGTTGTGTTCACTTGGGTTGTGGGATATGATGCTATTCTTTAGGTGGATGATGATTCTTCAAGGGCTTGAGTTGTATGTTACTTACTTCCCAGTGTTGGTACATAGGAAGTTCGGCCATTAGCAGTGCACATATGATGTTGTAGAGATTATCATCTTATGTTATTCTTTATGAGGGTTCTTTCAAGGTTCAATATTTGGTTGCAAGAATGTGGTTTGATTATTATAAGATAATTCTAAAGGTGTTTCTTGTCGACAGTGATTGCACTCTTGAGTACTTTGAGTGGATATCTTTGTCTCCTTGACCATTGGTAATTTTGGATTATATGGGTATCTTAGTAGTCTAGTGTGATATTTCTTGCTTCCATTAACTTTTTTAGATTTTTCTATTTAGTACTTTTTGTTAGCATAACGGTGCGATTTTTCTTTTTATGTAAGAATTTCATTTTAAAATTAATACAAAGCAATTCAGAGGGGGAAAATGTGGAACTAGACTTAGGTAATCCCTCCTTGATGTGCGTTGTGTGTATCCCTTAGCTGGTAGCTCAAACCAAGCAGTGGTGAGGTTTTTTCAGCTAAAGTCACTTCTTACCAATTAGGTGATCTAGGTCAGTCAAGATTTCCTGACTTACACATTTGAGGTGTGAAGGATGGTTATCAAAGTTATGGACCTAGAATGACATTTGTCTACATTTTTCTTATGTCCTCTTTTCTCATTAGAGTTAGAGGGTTGAGTCTAATAGTGCTTACATTTGTCTAGTCATTCACCCTATACTTGTATCTTGGCCTTCCCTCTAGATGTTTGTTGCCTTATTCTACCACAAGAGAAACCTTCATCTAAGGAGGGAGATGGACTAGAGGCTCCAATGGCCATGGATGTCTCTATAAGGAATAAAACTATGCCATGAAGTAGGCACATAAGTAGAAACTCCCTACCCAATTGGATTAAGGTTGTAGGTTGTTAGAGACACTCAAGAGGGATCTATTTTGGACATGCTTTAGTGTAGCAATATATCATAAGCATGTATTTTATTTTAGAGTGCAATTTTGGTGATTGATTGGGAAAGTTTGAGATGTGCCTATGTGGGGAAGGTCTTTGAAATATTGATTGTACGGTGCCTACATTGTAGGGATGATTTTGATAAGCTATATTTCATTGATGCTCAAGGCCTCAATATGGAATCTTGGATTTTTTTTTTTGTTATAGAAAGAATGGGGTCAGCCTAATGAAGGGTTTCCCACATTGTGGCTCCCAAGTTGTTCCATGAGAAGTTTGGTTCCACTATATTTTTAAGGGTGAGGTGTGGATTGTATATAGAGATCTAGACCTCTACTCCAATCTAGTAGACATTATTGTGTCCCATGACCTAGGCATATTTCATATCCCAACATACAAATTTAGGTGAGTTCTATTCTAGTAAAGGTGGTAGGATATCTCATTCTTGTAGATTAGGTATGAACTCATCTATGGGGACTTATAGCTTTAATAAACCGCTTTTCTCAAGCAATGTATGATGACCATATAGGGTTATTCTAGCCATCCGCCTATCTTTGGAGAAAATCACGATTTTAGTCATGGGATTTTCCATTGCTCAAGATGCAACCATGAATTTTTTAGTTAAGCTTTATACATTTAGGGATGAATTTAACTTTAGAAAACTATTTGGACCTCAGGATAACCATCATGTTCCTTCCATCATTGATTCTACAGTTCTAGTATTTGACCCTCATTGCTTCATGTGTACATAGGATGTACACTAGGGTATCTAAGTAAACTGATGGTATTATAGAAGGTGAGGTTTCGCCCTATAGTTTTCCTTATTGGAGACATTATGTAAGTGCATCTTGCTCATCAGTAGTAGTATATGACAATTTGTCATTTGTGTGTTGTAAATGAATATCGTTATCTATGTCTTTTAGGCACAAGATGCCCCTATTGTAGATACTACGGACAATGTAGGGTCCCTCCAATGTGGGTTTGAGCTTGCCCCTTGTATCGGTGTTCTAAACAACATATAGTACCAAGTCACCCTTCTAAAAATTTTGGGGATGAGACCTCTTGCTGAATGCTTGAACTGATATCACGTTGTAGCATTGTGTGTGATGATGAGCTCACATTCATCATTCTTGAAGTGTGCAAAGGCATTATCTCAGTCTTTGACCCATTCTGCCTCGATGATTTCAGCTTCTTGTATAATGCAAAGAGATGAGATCTCAACCTTCACTGTTAGGTCTACCTCCATACCATCTACAAGATAGTAAGGTGTGGCTCTTGCATAAGTTCTTGTATACATTTTATACGCCCACATATCCATCGAAAGGTTCTTGTGCCAGTTGGAATTTGATTTGAATGTCTTATTTAATATCTTTATCAAGTTCTTGCTAACAACTTCTACAACTCCATTCATCTGGGTTGATACAGTGATCTCTATTGATGTTGATTGTAAGGATCCCAAATACTACTTGATAGATTTGACAGTGAAGTTTTTCCATTTTTGGAGAAAATTTCATGTTGTGTTCCATATTGGCTTATGATATTGTTCTTAAAGAACTTGATTACCTGTTGAGATGAGGCATTGGTGATGAAGACTTTTTCCACCCATTTGGTGAAGTAGTCACTCATGACCACTATGAAGAATTCTTTGTTCAATGATTTAGCTATATTTTTTTATTCTCTAAGTAGAGAACTACAAGGCATGTCTATGTCATATAGTTGGTTAGTTGGTGCATGGATGCAGTCACCATGGATCTGGAAGACTTGGCATTTTCAAATGCATTAGAAACAATCTATCTCGATAGTGTTGTAGTTGTATCCTAGAAGTTGTATATTCTTTGAGGTCATGACCCCACTCATTTGTGTGCCACAAGATCCTCCATGAACCTTCTTTATCAAATATTTGGTCTCAATCTTGTCAATGCACTTGAGGAGTATTTGATTATATGATTGGCAGTAAAGGTGTCCAGCTCCTAGGATGCATTACATGTCTTGTTGTTTAAGCATTTATTAATCTCATCAAGATAGAGTCTTAGGGATGACTCGGTTCTCAAGATATGATTTTATGTCAAGGAACATACCTTTTATTTGTTGTCGATTGCATTGTTGATGATCATGCAAAGGCTGGATCAGATATTTTTTTAACTTCAATGGAATTGATTTGGTCACCTTGGATATCAATTCACAAGGCAAGTGTGGCCAAAGTGTCCACAAATGCATTGTGCTCTCATTTCATGGAGTTGAAGGAATTTTGTTCAAAATTGTGAGTGAGAGAGCACAAATACTCCTCATAGGGAATTGTATATTTATGGTGGGTTCTCTAATTGTTTTACCTATGAGATCACAAGTTACCATAGACATGAAGTTGGGGTAACCTTGTTGCTTTGTAAGTTGGAATCCTAGGATTCATTTTGTGTATTCAGACACATTGTTAGTGGAACTTAACTATATCATATTTCCGCATGTAGTTGTTCATCATGTGGGTCTTAAATACCACTCTTCTTCAAACTACTTTTCTTTTGAAGGCTCTTCAAAGAATATTGTCCACAAGTTTGGATCAAAGGGGATAGTTAATCGATCATTTTGATGCATTTTTGTGTAAATCATACTCATGTGGTTTCCCTTTGGGAGTGCAAAGTTTACTAGATGGTCTACTAATGATTTTTCTATTACGTCTTACATGGGAAGATAAGTCATGTCAAACTTAGATAATACTACTTGCCATTTTTTAAATTTCCTAGTAAGGGTAGGTCGTTCAAACAAGTAGTAGAGTGCATCATGTCTTGTAGTAAGTTGGAGTGAGTATGTCATCAGGTAGAGACATGGAATATTTGTCACATACATCGTGTCCAAGAAATAATTTTCAACATTTACTGAGGCCTCAGTGTGGTTGAATTTCTTGGAAAATAGATGACATGTTTGACATTGGTCATTTATTGGCTCAGAACTCCTCCCAGTGATGTTTCACATGCATATAATTGAAAGGTGAGGGGATATCATGGCACTATATCCTTAGAAATATTGGGTAGAAAGGTATTCTTTAAGATTCTAGAGTGCCTCTTTGCACTTTTCATTCCACCTAGAGTAAGAGATTTTCTTTAATAGTTTGAAAATTGTCTCACAAATGGGTGTGAGTTTGGTGATGAAGAAGTTGTGTACTAGATTTGACTAAACAGGGCTTGGATATCCTTTTATGTCTTTGGTGAAGTTATTTCCCATATGGAACAACATTTCCATCATTGATAATTTTATTCCTTTTTGGTTGATAATGTATCCTAGTAGGTTACCATATGTAACTTTGAAGGTAAATTGTACTAGATTTAGTGACAATGAGAATCTTCTTAGTTGTTGAAAGATCTTTTGATACTTATATCTAGAAATTGTATTGTCCACGTATACCCTCACCTCTTTGTGCATCATGTCATGGAATATGGCAACAATAGCCCTTTAATAGGAGGATCCAGCATTTTTAGGGCAAAAACTTGGAGAAGAACACTCTCCAAAGTGATTAAGGCATTCTTCTCCTTGTATTCCTTAGCCATCTTAATTTGATTAATCCATGAAGCTCTAGATTGCATGGCTAGTTCTCTTTTTTACTAGTGCAATAACATGTTGTAGTAGGCAGTAGTCTTCAAGAGACACCTTGTTGAGGTTGTGGTAATCCATGCATATATATATACTTTGACATATTACTTCGTAACAGTTACAATGTTGAAAAGCCATGAAGGATAGTTGGAGGGCTCTAAGAAATTTGTAGTGTACTACTGTCAAACCTCTTCTAACCTTGAGGCTCCATTTTGGTTTTAGTCGTCTCTCTATCTACTTGATTTGGAAAGTTTCAGGGATGATTGTAAGGTAATGAATCATGATGTGTTCATATAAACATGGCATGTCTTAATATCTCCAAGAGAATGTGTCGAACAAGTTGTATAGGAACTATTTGAGTTGCTCTTTGATAAGTGGTGGTATAATGCACCAGATTTTGTATGTCTAGGGGCTAGAGCTGAGATTGATAGTTTTTGTCTCATCTTTAATGTATTATGATTGATGCTCTTTCAGCATGTATTCTGGGATGGGAACATCTTCAAACTATGTGTCATGTTCATAGTAGATTTGTGCTGATTTTAATGAATAGTCATCAAGCTCATGTTTGGAAAGTGCATCTTTAATTCTTTTTTCATGTTTTTTATTGTGTAACTTATTTTTATTTGTTAGTAGGTAGATACATCGTGGATCATGGAAAAATAACCATTCTGAGGGTCTCCACATAGTAAGAGTATTGTTTTTTGACATTCATTTTTTGTGATAGGTGGCTTTATGCTCATGACAACCTTCTCCTCCCTTGTACCAATTTCACATAGCATCCCCTCTTTTTCATAGGAACAATGAGTTGATACATAATTTTGGTAGTTCCTACTTCAGGAATGGTGTTGATTCCCCATCTTTCAAACATTTTGTATGCATCATCATTGTCATCATAAGGGGATCCATGGTCCTCCTCCATGTTCTTATGTCTCCTCTTATTGTACTTCAGTGAGTGTATAGATTGAATGATGGGTGTGGGAGTTGTGAAGTTAATCAGATTAAAATATCTCCACATCTATTAATGAATCAGATCAATGGCTTCCTCCCTATAGTCAATAAATTTCCCTTTCCATAAGGGACCCCATAATCATACTTCATACCCTTGTTGATCCACTTGTTGGAGTTTGGTGAGTGTGATGAGTTGAAAACATATGAGGGTTTTATGGAGTTGGCTGGCAGGAACAATCTCCTCATATCTTTAGGAGTTGAATATGTGGCTTCCTCCATGTGGTCTATGATGTGCTCTTCTGACAAGATGACAATTACCTCAAATCATAGATTATTTTGGGAGGTCTAGATGTTGTTTTGACCTTTAACGATGAGGAGGATTTATCCAATGTTGGATATAATATTGAGGTACTTGTCATATTCTTCATTGTCAACCTCATAAATGAGGTAACTAATCACCATGAGAGTGATGTATTTTGTTGGATCAGTCCCTTTACCTTTTTCTTGATTTTATAGTATCACCACATGTGCCAAGGTACTTGTCATCTTCTTCATTTTAAACCGCATAAATGAGGTAACTAATCACCATGAGAGTGATGTATTTAGTTGGATCTATCCCTTTACCTTTTTCTTGATTTTATAGTATCACCACATGTGCAACCACCTTGAGCTGAACTGATTGGTGTGATGATTGGTGTTAAGTTGGATGATGATGGTGCTTTCTTGGGTATCTAGAATGGCTGAAGATTTTTATGTGGTCGTGTCTCTGGTATGATGACTAGTGTTTGTATGAGTCTGTGAAACATTGGCCTTTCTTCTTGAAATGATGGCACTAGCTCTTTTATACCAATTATTGATAGTCTCTTAAAAGTTGAATAGAACATGTAATAGGATTGTCAACTATAGTAAGGGATACAATACCACTAGATGATTAGTGGTTTGTCTTCAAGAGTGGCCATCTAGACTTGACTTGCCTCTATCAGGTCCTCTAACGCATGTTTAAAATCCAAGCATGCATTTTTCTTGTGCCCCTTTATACAATAAAAGTCACAAATGGTGGTGGTGTTGTATCCTTTTGGTAAGGGATTAGAAGGATCCCTTATGACTGGGAACTTCAAAATATGTTCAATAGTTGGAAAATAATATAGATAGAGTCTCCTAAATAAGTGCACTTCCTCTAAAGGTTTGTAGGTTCTTGTATGGTTGTGAATATTACTCATACATCTTATTTTGGTGATGGATTAGATGTAATTGGTGGTTGCATTTGTGTCGAAAATGGTGGTGGTACATACCCATATAATTTGTTGGGTTAATATGGATATTGTGTTATTATGTATTGCAATCGATTTTAGAAGTATTATGGGTTAGGATAGACCATATGCAAGAATATGTGCTTGTTGTTACTGCCAACATATAAACTGTGTTGACTTGAGGTTGTTGAGCCTTATTGTGAGCTACTATAGTGGATGAATGACCATGTCTATCATTGTTATTATTAGATGGGAGAGTAGTGCCCCTAAAGTAGAGTCAGAATTCTTTGCATTGGCATTCTTCATCCATATTAGCTTTTGATTTATCATTGAAGGTTGTGATAGAGATTTAAAGGTTGGGTTGCATTCTAATATACTCTTCTTTTAATGGAATTTTTTATATAAACTCCATCTTGGATCAGATCGTAAAATGAAAGGAGTGAAAATGAGGCTTCCTTATCACCAAATCAAGTGATTTTTTGTCTGTTGGTTAGCATTCTAGCTATGTCACATGTTCTTTCCATTACCCTACAAACTCTAAGAAGATTTCATATTTCTTTTGTTGTATGAGCCTTCAAAGCTTCCTTATGTAGTGTTTGATCAGGTTCTAATCATATTGCAAGATAAACTTTTTAGGAAGTCGCATCCAAGTAGTGAGGGATGCCAATTCATTTTCATTGTACCATGATAGGGTAGGCCCTAACAGGGTTTGAGCTAAATAATGGATTGAAACTTTTTCATCATCTTGTACATCCACTATGTCATAGCAATAGGATTTGACATGAGTGAGAGGATTTCCTTTTCTCGAGTACTTGTTGAACTTTGTCATGTCAAAGCTATTTGGTAGCTTTGCATCACGAAAATAATACAAGTCACGGAAAGTTTGTCCCCATATTTTTCCCCTTTAAATGTTTGAGTTTGTGAAGAATATACAACATGATTGGTCTAATTAGGAAGGTGTCTAGAATGGGCTTATTTTGAACTTCTGTGATTTCTGGTATAACTGATGGATTGATTTTCGGTGGTGATGTCGTGTATATTAGTGGTGGGATATTGCATGGTCATCCCACACACGAATTGTACCTTGGTAGAGGTAGTAATTAGAAGACAAAATTGTGGGCATTGATCCCATCTGCAATCCCATGTTGAACATTGCGTAAGTAGTTGGAGGTGTTACCCGTTCCTGCTAAATTTGGTGTCTTGTTCTCTACCTTTGAATTCCTTAGTTTAATCTCTTCTTCATTTTCCCATACAGGGATGACAATAGGGTTCTTTTGCTCACATAGTGTCTATCGTGAAGCATTTTCTAAGCTTGTATGTGGAAGATATTGCTACTACCCTAGATAGAAGGGACTCAGTCGATGTAGATACATGTTCCATGAGATGCATGGATACATGTTAAATGATGAGCTTGCATAAGCCCCCTATAGACTAACAATCTAGGATGATAGGCACCCGATTGGTATTGGAAGTTGAATGGGTGTATGAAGGCAGTATCAAAGAGCTTCTTGGGTTGAACCTAAACTAGAATCTCTAGTGTAGTTTTAGGTATCTCTAATGCCTAAGTGATGCCTTTTGGGATCTCCTATCCAATAAGATTATCCATGTCCTCCAAATTGGAGCCTCCCTTAGGGGTATCTTGAGTTCCTTGTCAAGAAAGCTTGATTTATCCACTCCATTGAGAATTTGTGAGACCACATGTAGTATGGACTCTTGGCACAACCCGAAATGACCTACAAGCCAAACAAGCATATCTCAAATAAAAGATTTAGTCCAAGCATACAAGAATGTAGAGGTTTTGTTACAACACATACCTTGATTTCATGGTAATGAGAGGATTAAGCATAATCATCTAGTTAATCATATTTATATAAATGATATGAATTATTTTTTGGTTGATTTTATTCCAAATGTTTATATCTAGATAACGAAGAGATAGTTCAACTAGGAGTGAATATCAGTTTTCAAATCTAAAGAAATAATTTTAAACAAACGTATCTTGTAAGATTTTGCTATGTTTTCTATAGAAATATGAAGAATTCAATTATGAATCCAGTGCAAAGAGAATTAACCAAATTAGAGTTAGTAAGAATGGGTTATTTCTAATTTGCATGTAGAGAAACCACCAGTTTCCCAATGGTGGTTTTATCTTTGGTTGTCAATTGATAGTTTGAAGTTTGTGTGGTATATGGTTTGGTGATCGAAGGTTCTTTGGTAATGCTCATGAGAGCCATTAACTCATAGATTGATGGTTCCTTAGAGTCTTAGCATATTGAAGGTTTTAAACTAATGGTTTTGTATGGGAGTATCCTTCTGATGGTTTTATAGGGAGGCTACCTTTTGATGGTTTAGCAGGGTAGACACCTATTAATGATCCAGCTAGACAGCCACAAATAGAAAGTTTGTCAACTAAAGGTTTGGCTAGCAGATGTTAAAAGATGGTTGAGAAGGTTCATGGTCCACCTACCAAAAGTGCTAATAGAAGGATTTGCAAACCGATGATTGTGCAAACCATTGGATATATGAACTGATGGTTAGGTAATAACGTATGGTTCATCAACTTGAGGTTTCACCTTATGAAGGCCTATAGCAAAGAGTTTAGACGGACGGAATGACAATCAAAGGTTTCCTTCTATTGGTTTCACTATGACACCACCCAACACTTTCAATCATGAGAATGCTCAGATCTCTATATATGCTAGATGGAAATTGATGAGTTGGGCTTGTTATCTTCAATTTTTAAGATCTTTTACCATCATGTAACCCTAGATCTATGAAAAAGGGAAATTACATAGGTGATCTTAGGAGAAATGATGAGGAAGAACAGGGAAGTGTCATAAGTCGATGGTTTCTTTTTCAGATTTACCTTGGTAAGTAGTTTTCAACTATACATATCTTCTTCTCTTTGTTATTCCTTGAGTGGAATCCTCTAATTCACCAACTGAAGTTTTTGTTGATTATCTTAGTTCCTCTTCAACCTCTCTCATGTGTCATTTAGATCTATTTACCTAGTGTTTGACCATTCTAGATGAGATCATTAGTTCCTAAATATGAATCTAATCTGTGGAAGCTAGATTCCAAGCTTATCTAGCTCAACGGAAAATCAGTAAAGGTATTGAGGATATTTGTAGTAGCAACTTAATTAGTTCTAACAGCTAGTTGCATTTGTACAGTTGATGATTACAGTGTGTTCATGATGTATTGAGGATATTTTTAACTCTATAATAAATGTTTATGCGACATGGTGAACTTTAAAGGTATATTTAGAAGCACTAGAGTTATGGGTTTGCCCTATGTTCCTAAATTAATGGATAATATTGTGATAGTGTGGATAGATAATAATTATTGTTACATGGGTATATATGTATATGATGTTTAGTGAAAATTATGGTTTAGCAAATGATTAGAATGCTCAAATTATCATTTAATCTGAATCATCTATTATTATTGGTAGTTTTTTTAATATCAAAATTCAGATGTCCTAAGTGTAGGGTTAATATAAGAAGTAGTATGTAATGATGAATTACTTGTGAAACTTATTAATCATTAGACATTAGATTCCCTAAATAGTGTAGAATCCATCATGGAGGGTTGCACCGTGAAGGAGGACACATGCATACCAACTGATAGAGTCCAAGATGAAGTAGTATGAGCATACCATAGGGGTACAACAGTCTAATCCTAGTGTGGAAGGACTCCTAAAATAGAGGGGTATTCAACATTAACCAAAGATTCTGGTGATACCCATTATAGTACAGATGTTCTGGTTAAGGTACCCAACACTAACTAGAGATATTGATAGTACCCAGTTCTGTTATTTCATCAAATGGTCAACCCTTTTATGGAACCACTGATGTAGGTTGATAAGCCAGAATGATTTGACTCTCCACCTGAGCACCCAGGTTTAGTGGAGGATTCCAATTAATTTTTCCACTCCCATTATCCATAGAGTTAAGACATGGTGAGGCTCATTGCAGACCAATTAGGTAGTTAGTAGACTTTCTTTGAGTATGCTCCAAGTCTTGCATAGTGAGATCGTAGTTTGTTGTGAGTCTTCCGCATGTTTTGGTACACCTCATGTGAATCAATAGCATATAATAAAAGGAATAAAAGGAATTTGAATAGATTTAGTTTATTTACTACCTTCAATTCATAATATATCCAATGCTTTGTTGAATGGTTTGTCATTTCTATCTAGCATGCATATATTTTTTAGTGTGCGAAATCTTATTAATTTCATTCAATTAAATGATCATGGTTTCATGATGATGTCTTACGCACTAAGCTAGTATCTCTTTAGCCTACTAGAATGTTTTTTTTAGGCAAGGGTCCAGTTCGTAAGAGGAGACAACTCAGCTACAATCATGACTAGTTTTGTTGAGGTCTCGAGAGAATTAGCTCAAATAGTTAGATGATATTTTATGCTTCCTCTACATTCTGAGAATGAGTGAGTGATAAATGAGAGTAGTTGTAATAAGTTGTACTTGATGTACTTTAAGAAAGAACTCTTACTTTTATGTAAAAGTCTAAATATGTTGTAACCTTTATTCCATAAATAAATCAGTGTTATCTTTTAAGTCAAAATGATATTTCATTAGTTATGTTAAAATAAAGAAGGAAATATTTTAAGGTTATTTCATTTAGTAGTTAAAAGTAGATGGTTTGTTTAGTTCCTCTTTGGTGGACTTAAACCCTGGTTATTGGGGGTGTAGGTCGTGTGAAACAACTTGGTATCAAAGCATAGGTTGAGCCTAGACAGATCTTATAATGGAACATGGGTGATAAGTGACCAATTGGATTAGGATGTAGATGGTAGGAAGAGGAAACTTTCTAACATATGTATCATGTAATGGATATGTAGATGGTAGGAATAGGAAATGTTCTTGGTGAGGAGCAAGTTGAGATCCATTTTGAACTTGATCCTTGAGTGATATCTCAAGGAGGAGAAGATAGAGATGAGGTGGCTAGGATGTACTACATGTTTCTGGAGACAAATGAGAAATATAAGATGGACATGAGGTCTACTTCCTCTAGTAAGGACCTAATGAGATCCTATGAGTTGGTAAAGAAGCTTGGTGTGACTGGTTTTCTAGAACTATAGATCCAGTTGTGGCAGATGTGTGACTTTGATAGATGGAAAAGGTTTTCCATTTAATGGAGTTATCAGAGGACTGGAAGACTAATAATGCAATTTATCTACTCAAGGGAGATGTTATGGTGGTGTGTATTGGGAGATAAGAAGAAATGCAGTAATGACATGGAAAGATTCTTTGGAAGATTTCACCTTGAATGTTTTGCTTGTACCTTCTAGAGTGATAAGATCAAACAGTTAGAGAACAATAGATAGGGAAGCATGACAATTAGTTAATGTGAGCCATACTTCACAAGGTTTGCTAATTTTTATTGTAGCTCATGTCGGATGAGATCGAGAAATGCAAGATATTTCAAGGGGGTTTAGGACCAGAGATTAGACATACATATCAACTATTGGTAGGAGAGACAGAGAGAATTCTAGAGAATTTATGGAGGGACCAAGATGTATTAAAGAATCAGTTAATGCTGATAAGGATTCTGAGAGTAGGAAAATATCGTGAGATTTTGGTAGAGGTGGAAAAAATAGTTGTAGATATAGATATGGTGGTGGGTTTTTCTCCAAGTTGGGATGAGGTCTTGATTGTTTTGGGAGACATGGATCTAACTCATATGATGTTGTATATTCTCATAGTAGAGGGAGATATAGCACTAGTAGATGGAGTGCACCACCAAGATGGGCACCCTCATCAAGTCTTTTAGGATCATCAACATTAGTGATAGGTCCATAGAGACAAGACACATCAATATGTCAAGATTTTGGCATAACACACTCTTGTCAGTTTAGGGGAACTGATTTTCAAGGATGTCACTATTTTTGATAGATTGGACACTTTAAGAAAGATTGTTCAAAACTTTAGTTCATTCTAGCATAAGGTTCTTAACCCTAGTTTCAGACTCCCTAGAGGCAAGCCTCAGGTAGAGTAGTAGGATCTTCAATGACTTAAGGCTCTAGAAGGGGAGCACCTAGTAGTAGTAGTGGATAGAGAGGAAACAATGGTAGAGGGAGAGCTACATGATGTTTCTTCTCTATGACTCAATTTTTAGATATAATTTTGCTTCTAGTCATTACTAATGAGATGTTTCTCTTTAATAGTATTCCAATTACAATTTTGATAGCTCCTGGTGCAACGCATCCATTTATTCAGAAATCTAAGTTAGTGGACTAAATCTCTTAACTTGGAATTTTTCATACGAATGGATATTAAGACTATTGTTAGGTGAAGCAATTGTTTTCATAGAAGTATGTCCTGAGTGTCTCTTCAGTTTTAGTGGGTATACCATAGCGGTTAATCTCATACCCCTGGATGTTAATTCTTTTCAAATAATTTTGGGAGTGGATTGCCTTGAGACATATCATATTCAATTAGATTGTTGGAAGAAAGATGTTGTTTTTAAATAAGGTGATTTTTCTGGCATCTTTAGCAGACATATGAAAGTCTTACCCATGTGCATGGTATCAACTAATGTAGTTGATAAGATAATGAGAAAAGGGTGTGAAGCCTTTTTAGTATAATTGGTAGATGTGAGGGTAGAGAAAAGAATAGTTAATATAGAGGATGTTCTAGTAGTATGTGAGTTTCCAGATGTATTTCTTGATAAATTCTCAAGTTTACCACCAGATAGAGATGTTGACTTTGAGATAGAAATTCTACCTGATAGTTGCCCATAGCATCTGCCTATAGAATGGTACATGTGGAGTTAAAAGTACTTGTAAACTTAGTAATAAGAGTTGCTAGATAAGGGTTTCATTCAACCTAGTATGTCAACTTGAGGAGCTTTAGTGCTTTTTGTAAAAAAGAAGGACGTAAAGATGATGTTATTTATAGACTATAGGCATCTACATAAGATAACCAACAAGAACAAATATCCTTTGGCTATGATTGATGACATGTTTGATCAGTTATGCAGACCAACAATATTTTCAAAGATAGATCTTCATTCGAGTGATCATCAATTGAGGATAAAGGTATTAGATGCACTGAAATCTGCTTTTAGGATAAGATATGGGCATTATGAGTTTTTAGTTATGTCTTTAGGACTAACTATGCCTCTTTATCTTTCATTGACTTTATGAATAGAACTTTTAGATCATATCTAGATTAATTTATATTATTGTTTATATATGATATCCTTATATATTCTAGATATGCACAACAACATGAGCAACACCTAAGGATAACCCTACACTTATTGAGGCAACATAAGTTATATGCTAAGTACAGTTAGTGTGAGTTCTAGTGTCTAAATATTTGTTTCTTGGACATATCATATCAAGAGAAGTACTAAGTATAGACCCTAAGAAAGTGAGATATGTTCATCAGTGGGAGAAACCTACAACCCCTACTGAGATCAAAAAAATTCTAGGGTTAGTTGGATATTATAGGAGATTCATAAGGAACTTTAGTGTTTAGCAGAACCTCTTACATGTTTAACAAGAAAATATGTGGATTTTATTTGGTCTAAAATTTGTGAGAAAGGTTTTCAGATACTAAATAAGAAATAAACCTCAACACCAATTTTGATCTTACCAAAAGAAAAGAAGGGCTATATTGTGGCACCCCGCGCCACAAAGAAAACAATATTACTCAAAACAAAACCACAGAAGAGAGATTAACAAACTTATTAGCATAAAACACGAAAAATTAAAACCTTTTTCATAGAACAGTCATATAGAAAGAACCTTTACACATGTGTCCTTTCGTGCCTCAAAGCAGTCACAAGGCATGTTGTCAACCTATAAAGAAAGCACTGTTCTAGAAATATATACATGATTCTTCCATATCTGATATATAAAGGGCACTTAAAGGAAACACATTCATGAAACAACTATAAATCATTCCCAAAGACTCGAGCGTATAGGGACGACTCTAGGACTCTATCAATTAAAGGCATCTAGTAGCAATTCCTCTTGTCGGTGCTCAACCTCCTCTGGACGATCTCTACCTCTTCGTGCTCGTCCACCTAAAAAGGTTGTTAACCAATGGGGTGAGACACACAGTCCTAGTGAGAGATATAACTCTCTACCAACTCTATTATTATCATAGATAAGATAACTAAGCAGTAGTATAAATGTAATTATTGTTAAATTACGAAACATATTAATAACTAAAAAGGAATATGAAGAACATGTAAATTTTCTATTAACAACATTGTATAAAGATCAAGCAAGGCCTCAACCAACGTTTTTGTATGTGATCCTATACAATTATACTTCACAGCTGATTATGTATTTATTATGCCCTGAGGATTTGAATCATACCATCCAAATCCAACTGACCACTATATGCATATATTCGAATTCCGTTCCATACAAGGTCTAATGGAAGAGTTGGAATCCACAACCTCACCGCACCTCTCGGTTAGCATAAGAGAAAACACTGTAGAGACATATCAGTCAACTAAAAAAATGGTATATAGCCAAGATCAGGGATTGGCTCACGCATGGCCATCCACATATATAATCATAACTAGCCCACCTTAGTACAGGTACAGTTTAGAAGAATAGGCTCATGCATGGACGTTCTAACAAAAGGAGCGGCTCATGAATGGCCATCTGTATCACAATGAGATCGGCTCACACATGGCTGTCTCACACATCATGTATTTAAGGATATAAGGAATTACTTGACTTGTACCCTGCATATTTAAGAATATGCGCTTCGAGTTAAACTTGTTTCACCATCTAGAAATAAAGGTGACACTGGAATGGATCTATGGCACAGGGAAACTACACTATTAGATTTTACTTGATTAATTAGATCAATTTCATATCTTTAAGCAGCAATCAAGTTACAATGTATAATCTCTAAACAAGATCTACATAAATAGGGCATGGCTCATCACCAGAACATATTGACTCACATTCAGTGTCATCTCCTCACATCATATCTCTTTATGCTTATTGTTCACCATATGTCCATCACAAGAACCACATGTCCATCTCAAGGACCAAATGTCCATCACAAGGACCAATATCCATCGTAAGGACCAATGTCCATCACATCCTAACCACCATAGCTCAGACATGGCTATTTACATCAATTAGTATCACTTGCATGGTTAGAAACTAATAACAAGAAAGAAAAACATCATCATTTCATAGAACTCATACTATACATTTACATCATGCACTTTACATCATAGCAATTAGGGTTTCACTTCTCCTGATTAGAGTTTACAAGGTTGGATTACCAACCACGCTTAGGTCATCACTCTCCTCATCATTATGGAGATATGTTATGAGACATAAAAGCATGTTTCTTATCATTATTATAAAACATGTTATGATTATGTAAACAGAACCATCACATCATGTGTACCACCATTCCATAGGATGCCACACCATCACTATGAGACACCAACATCAACATGGTATGTCTCAACCATCACATAGAGTATCACATCACACCATGTGACCCTAGCATCAACAAGATGAATCACTACACATCACATAGAGTATCAGTTAGGGTTAGGGTATCGAGTATCATCACTTTGTATTGGGCTCAACACCTCAATAGAGGGTGTCGGCCAAGGCACAACAAAGGATATTGGTCTAGAGTTGCATGAGAAAGTGTATCACTTACACAATCTCATAGGGTATCAGCCTCACCATTCATTAGGGTATCGGCCTCACCTTCAACTAGAGTATTGACCTACCCATCAATTATGGTATCGGCCTACCCATCAACTAGGTATAAGCCTATGTGCCCTTTGTGTATCGGCCACATAGATCTCTATAGGATGTCAGCTATAAGAGTTTGGTTGTATCAGTTGAACCTCAAGGGAGATTTTTCTCACCTATAAACAAGATGTGTTGGGTTAGGGTGTATCGGATTGCAAGGTGTGTCAGGTTGCATGTGTGTCGGGTTGCATGTATCAGATTAGGGTTACCCATGTCGAATTCCATACTCAATTAGAAGCATGGAGATTTAACACTCCTCCTCACTAGACACCACTAGATCATAACAAACTCCAACATAATAGATGTCAGTTTATCAAGAAGCATATCGACTTAGCATATTGGATTGCATGCATATCAGATTGCATGCATATTGGTTTAGCACATCATATTGGTGTAGTCATCTTCCACCTCTAGATGACAATACTATCAAGGCAAAAGAAAAGTGCATTTCCTGGTAGCAACTTAGCAAGGTTCTATTCTCAAAAATAGAATGTAAGCCTACCAAGAAAAATTACTAACATGCAAGCAATAATGAGATAAAGACAACTAGCAAGGTAACAAGTAGAAAGGTGATAATAACAAAGCAGGTTTAGGGTTATATAACCTGCCTCAAGAACAACCACCAAGCTCTAAGCTCCAGGGTCAAGCTCCAAGCTTCCCAAGATCAAGGTAGAGGAAGATCCTCTTAGATCAATCTCTACAACACCTCTAAGAAGGAAGATAGAACTATGGTTAAGAAAGCAAAAGAGACAAAGGAAGGTACCAATGTCCATGGCTGAGAAGAAGAAAGAAGGAGAGAAAGAAAGCTAGAAAATTTTGGCTTACCAAGGAAGAAGATGAAAGAGAGAACAACAAGCTTTGGCTCGCCCACCAAGCTCCAAGGGAGAGTGCTCTTTAAGCTCAAGGTCAGCCACCAAGGAGAGAAATCAAGGATCACTAAAAGGGTTCTCTTGCATGGGAAGAAAGGAGTATATATACATGGTCGATGAGAGAGAGAGAGCAAGGGGAAGATGTCACCACCTTAGAACCCTAGATGACACATGTCCAATAAAAAAAGGCCACATGCCACACCGTGCAACAAGGTTATAGGACCTATGTCTCGCCCACTTGGTCACTAAGAAAGGTCAAGGTCGACACACCCATCTACCCCCTTCATAAACTGATAGGGATGAAACCCTAGGTCACAAACTGATATGGTGATCCTCAAGATGCCACCAAACTGATAGGATGTCCCTCAAGACACCCTCAACTGATACCAAGCCTCCTCAAGACAACCACAAATTGATACAGGGTCTCACCAAGGCTCTCAAGCCTGAGACAACACTCTTATGAGCAAGGCACACCTCAAACATGTGCCCAAAACATCACCAAGGATTTCACCACTCAACCAAGGCCAAAACAAGGTGCCCAACATTTCCTCTCTCTTCTAAATGATGCCAAGAGAGAGAATAAACACACTAGAGTTGGAAAACTTGCACATCAACCCTACTCTGGGTAAATTGACCAAAACCTCTCCATAAAACACAAGAATCAAGCAACAAGCTCAAACAAGGAACACAAACATCCAACATTCCCTAATTGCATCTTAGATAGAGCAAGGAGCTAAGCAACACAAAGCATAACAAATAGGGTTAGCCCAAAACGTGGGTCGGGGTCCTTACAAGCCGTAAACCCCTAACAGGGATTTCGCCTCCGAAATTCTAAGAGGAAAGAGAAGGGTATTTCCTCCTCATCTCCCCTTCGAGCTCCCATGTAACTTCCTCAACACCACGATGATGCCAAAAAACCTTCACAAGTACAAGGTCCTTCCTCTTCAACTTCTTCACCCTCTGATCAAGGATCAACACTGGACCTTCCACATAGGTCACATCCTCATCAAGCTCCACCTCCACAGGCTGTAACACTAACTTTGTATCTGGATGGTACTTCCTCACCATACTGACGTCGAACATTGGATGTAACCTATGTAACTCAGGTGGCAACTCCAACTTATAGGTTACCTTCCCTACTCATGCCACAACTGGATAAGATCCCATAAAAATGGGAGCCAACTTACACTTCTTCCCAAACCTCAAAACACCTTTCTAGGGAGAGACCTTCAGATAAACTTTGTCTCCCACTTGGAACTCCAAAGGTTTGCGATGATTGTCTACATACGACTTATGTCTGTCTTGTGCTGCTTTCAATTATTTTTGTATCACTTTGATCTTCTCTTTTGTCTGATGCACAAGCTCAAAACCTATAAGCTGATATTCCCATGTCTCATATCAACACAACGGAGACCTACAACGTCTCCCATACAATGCCTCATATGGTGCCATGTTAATACTACGTTGACAGTTGTTATTGTAGGTGAACTCTATCAGACTGAGGTGTATATCCCAACTTCCTGAGAACTAAAGAACACAAGCCCTCAACAGATCTTCCAAGATCTAGATGGTTCTTTCAGACTGACCATATATCTATGGGTGGAAAGCAATGTTGAACTTCAACTGTGTACCCAAAGCTGTATGTAGTTTCTCCCAAAAGTGACTTGTAAACTGAGGACCTCTATAAGATACGATAGTATCTAGAACACCGTGCAAACGCACTATTTCATCAACATACACTTGATCAAGCTTCTCTACTATGAATGTTGTCTTCATGGGAAGTAAATGTGCTAACTTGGTCAACCAGTCAATGATCACCCAAATGGAATCATAACCTTTAGCTGTCCTAGGTAGACCAACCACAAAGTCCATAGTTACATGATCCCAGTTCCACTGAGGTATAGGTAACGGTTGCAACGTTCCTGCAGGCTTTTGATGCTCATATTTGACTTGCTGATACACAACACATCTTGCAACAAACTCAACTACATCTTTATTCAAGCCTGGCCACCAATACATATCATTTAGGTTGTGGTACATCTTAGTATTACCTGGGTGCATATCATACATAGATGTATGAGCCTCTTCTAACACCATCTTCCTCAGGTTATCTACATCAAGAACTACTATCCTATGATGATAACATACTATCCCATCTTCTGTCTCGTGAAAACCATCATGCTTCTCACTGTCTAACTTTGATCTAATCTCCTATGTCACAGTATTTGTCTATTAAGCTTATTTGATCTGTTGTCTCAGAGTAGGCTTCACTTGTAATTGTGCCAACAGACCAGATAACAAAGAGACTTCCAACTTGACATTCATCTGACGTAAGGAGACCAACATGTCTCATTTGTGACACATCAAAGAACTCAACTGACCTTTAGCCATATATGAAGACTTCTTGCCCAATGCATCTGCTACAACATTCGCCTTTCTCGGGTGAAACTCAATCGTGTAGTTGTAATCTTTGATCAACTCCATCCAAAGAAGCTGCCTCATGTTCAACTCTTGTTGTGAAAAGATATACTTCAGGTTCTTGTGATCTGTGAAGATTTAACACTTCTCTCGATACAAATAGTGCATCCCGATCTTCAAAGCATGCACTATTATAGCTAACTCCAAGTCGTGGGTTGGATAATTAATCCTTGTGTTTCTTAAGTTGTCAAGAATCAAAATAAACTACTTGCTTGTCCTACATCAACATGCATCCTAAATCATTCTTGGATGCATCACAAAAGACAATATATCCTTTTCTTTTCTCAGGTAAAATCAAAATCAGTGTACTTATCAGCTTCTCCTTCAATGTCTAAAAAGCATGTTGACATCTGTCATCCCAAATGAATGGCACATCCTTCCTCATTAACTTAGTTAGGGGTAGGGCAACATCGTCAAAATCCTTGATGAACCTCCTGTAGTATCCTGCCAAACCTAGAAAACCATGCACTTCTATCAGGATCTTCAACTGCTCCCATTCTATCACAGACTCTACCTTCTTAGGGTCCACGCGTACTCCTTCTACAGATATAATGTGTCCCAAAAAATCTACCTCTCTCAACCAAAACTCACACTTGTCGAACTTAGCATAGAGCCGGTGCTATCTCAACACTGGCAATGCCTGACGCAGATGTTGTTCAAGTTGTTGACTATCCCGACTATATATCAAAATGTCATCCATGAAGACAGCCACAAACTGATCAAGGAACGGTTGGAACACCCTTTTCATAAAATCCATGAATGTTGATGGTGCATTGGTCAGCCCAAACGGCATAACCACGAACTCGTAGTGACCATACCTCATTCTAAAAGCTGACTTTGGTATGTCATCCTCCTTGATCCTCAACTATTGATAGCCTGATCTCATATCTATCTTTGAGAACATCATCGCACCACGCAACTGATCAAGCAGATCATCTATCATCGACAAAGGATACTTATTCTTTATCATGACCTTATTCAACTTCCTGTAACCTATGCATAACCCCATAGACCCATCCTTCTTCTTTACAAACAACAATGGAGCACCCCACGGTGATGTACTCAGCCTAATGAAACCTTTGTCAAGCAGTTCTTGCAACTATTTCTTCAACTCTGCCATCTCTTTTGGTGCCATCATGATTGATCTTGAAATCAATCTCATGGGGTGGGGGAACACCTGGAAACTCTTCAAGAAACACATCCTCAAACTACCTAACCACCAGAACTTCCTAGATATTAGGATTCCTCACCTCTATATCCACCATGTGTGCGAAAAATGCCTCGCAACCTTATCTCATAAGCTTCCTTTACACCATAGCTGATACAAGACATGTCATGAGAATCTTCCTATCTCCTTGGAACATCCACGTATCACTACCATCTACAAACATTGTTTGCTTGGAACTGCAATTAAAGACCACTCTAACTTCTCCAGGGTATCCATTCCAAGGATCACATAGAATCCATGCATGTCAAGTGGTATGAGATCCACTTCAATGATGTGTTCCAAAAAAGAGAGAACACTGGAAGGACACACATCCTGCAACACTACAGAATCGACCAATGATGTTTCTAGCAACAAGCTACTCTTCCTATGACTAATAGGAAAGGAACAACTACTAAGCACTTCTTGTGCAATAAAAGAGTGTGTAGCACCCCGGTCAACCAAAACAAATATAAAGCAAGAAGAAGACAAATTAGAATGAAATAACTCCATCTGATATGTCACCACTCGAGGGTTGACCACCAACTCTGGCTGACTCCTGGCATAGAATCTAGTCGTTGCATGTTGTCATCCCCATCCTCTTCTTCCCTGAGTACATGATCCATCTTGGGATGCTTGGCCACATCCTCATCCTCTTGCACCATTGTTTTGCTATCTCTGTGAGCCTTGTTGGCTATGCCTCGATTGTTGAGTCACTTTATCATCCTTCACTAGATAGAATTGTCTGGTATGGACAACTTGTCCACACTTGTAACACATCTTCCTCTCATACCACGGCCTAGGTGGTCCTGTCACTGATGCTGATGCAACACTATAGGCTCCTGAGGGTAGAAAACTACAACCTCTGCCCTTACTTTGTGACCACTGTGTTGAAGCACTAAACCTCTATGGTGTTGGCAGTGAAGAAAACATTGGCTTCTTGAAGCCAACTGACGACTATCCTTGACACTGTGCAGACTGCTTCTTGGTACTTGCCTCTCGCTTCTCCTTCACTTATCATTCTATCCTCTGAACAAACTCTACAAACACAGCAAGGCTCTCTCGATTCTCTAAAGCAGCATCTGGGGTAGACATCTTAGCATTCAATCCCTTCTCAAAATGATGAATCCTCCCATCCTCCGTCACATCCATGTGAGGACAGAACCTCAACAACTCCAAAAACCTTACCTCATACTCATTGATCATCATGTACCCCTGTCAAATCCTCTCAAACTGGCTGATCTTCTCATCTAGATATGTTTGTGGAAAGTATTGACTAACAAACTCTCGTCGGAACTCCTCCCAACCAACCACCACACCAAGTCTCTTCTCCTCCTCTATGGCCCAGCAATGGCCAGCACTCCCTCTCAATAGGTACACCACATGCTTCACCTTAACCTCTTTAGGGATACTCAGGATCTTAAAGGCCTTGTCAAGCTCAGTCAGCCATTGATCTGCATCCACCGAGTCAGTTGTTCTAGCATACTCAACTGCCCCAACTTAGCGAAGCTTCTCTAATGTCTTCCCAGTACCCAAAGATTTAGCATGGGGAACAGGTGCCCTAGGCAGAGATGCAAGCATATTGTCCGCCATATGAGTCATTGTGGCCATAAACTACCGAAAAAGTGATTGAAAGGTGGGGTTTTCTATCATGGTTGGGTCAAACTGGGGGACTTCAGGCACCTGATCTTCTCGTGCCTGGTTCTTTGCACCACCACCTGGTGCAGCAACGCTACTCTCACCAGCATGTTCTTCATGTTCTTCAGACATCTTTCAGCTTTTCTTCTTCTTCTATGTAAGAAGAAGTGACTATAAGATAGACTGGAGGACACTAGAATAGACACAAACCCTAGTCCTAGGTCCCTGTAGACACAGTGAACCTAAAGCTTTGATACCAACCTAAATTATGGTGCCCCATGCCACAGGGGAAAATGAGATTACTCAAAACAAAACTACGGAGGAGAGATTAACAAATTTATTAATAGAAAACACTAAAAATTAAAACCTTTTTCACAAAATAGCCATACAGAAAGAACCTTTACACGTGTGTCCTTTCATGCCGCAAAGCATTCACAAGGCATGTTGTCAACCTATAACAAAAGCACTATTCTAGAACATATATACATGATTCCACCATATCTGATATACAAAGAGCACATAAAGGAAACATGTTCGCAAAATATCTACAAAATGTTTTCAAAGACCCGAGTGTATAGGGATGCCTCTAGGACTCTATCAATAAAAGACATCCAGCAGCATTTCCAACCTTATCAGCTATTGTTCTTCTTGTTGCTGCTCAACCTCCTCTATATGATCTCTACCTCTTCATCCTCGTCCACCTAAATAGGTTGTTAACTAATGGGGTGAGACACACAGTCCCAGTGAGAGATATAACTCTCTGCCAACTCCATTATTATCACAGATAAGATAATTGAGCAGCAATATAAACATAAATAATATGTAGCATGCAATGGTTATTAATAGGATGAGAAATTATTGTTAAATTACAAAACATCTTAATAACTAAAAAGGAATATGAAGAAAATGTATATTTTCTATCAACAACATTTTATAAAGATCAAACAAGGCCTCAACCAATGTTTTCATATTTGATCCTATATAATTATACTACACAGTTGATTACGTATTTATTATGCCCTGAGGATTTGAATAATACCATCCAAATCCAACCAACCACTATATGTATATAGTCGAAGTCAGTGCCACACAAGGTCTAATGGAAGAGCCAAAATCCACGACCTCACCACACCTCTTGGTCAGCACAAGAGAAAACACCACAGAGACATATCAGTCAACTGCAAAAATGGTATATATCCAAGATTAGGGATTGGCTCACGCATGGCCATCCACATATATAATCATAACTAGCCCACCTTGGTACAGGTACAGTGTCAGAAGAACAGGCTCATGTATAGCCATTCTAACAAAAGGAGTGGCTCACGCATGACCATCTGTATCACAACGAGATCAGCACATGCATGGCCATCTCACACATCATGTATTTAAGGATATAAGGAATTACTCGACTTGTACCCCACATATTCAAGAATATGTGCTCTGAGTTAAACTTGTTTCACCATCCAGTAATAAAGCTAACATTGGAATGGATCTATGGCATAGGGAAACTATACTATTAGATTTCACTTGACTAATTAGATCAATTTAACACCTTTAAGCATCAATCAAGTTACAACATATAATCTCTAAACAAGATCTACATAAATAGGGCATGACTCATCACCAGTACATATTGGTTCACATTCAGTGTGATCTCCTCACATCATATCTCTTTATGCTTATTATTCACCAGGTGTCCATCACAAGGACCACATGCCCATCACAAGGACCAAATTTCCATCCCAAGGACCAATATCCACTGCAAGGATCAATGTCCATCACATCATAACCACCATAACTCATACATGGCTATGTACATCAATCAGTATCACATGCATGGTTAGAAATTGATAACAAGAAGGCAAAGAATCATCATATCATAGAACTCATATTATACATTTAGATCATGCACTTTAAATCATAGCAATTAGGGTTTCACTTCTCCCGATTAGAGTTTATAAGGTTGGATTTCCAATCTCCCTTAGGTCATCACTTTCCTCATCATTATGAGATGTGTTATGAGACATAAAAGCATGTTTCTTTTTATTATTATAAAACATGTTATGATTATGGAAACATAACCCTCAAATCATGTGTACTACCATTCCATAGGATACCACACCATTACTATGAGACACCAACATCAACATGGTATGTCTCAACCATCACCATAGAATATCACATCACACCATGTGACCCTAGCATCAACAAGATGAATCAATACACATCACATAGGGTATCAGTTAGGGTTAGGGTATTGATTAGGGTTAGTGATGTGCACAAATCATATCATCTTTTGGATCATGTTTGGTTGCATATTCATATTGTTTTGACTCAATTATCACTCTCATTCATGCTAGATTCCATATTTTTAGCTATTCTTACTTGTCTCATGGTTTGGATTGTAGGTACTATATTTTGCAATGAAATGATGAGGAATATATCATATTATCTCTTATTGGATCACTCCTCAAGTATCTACATATTTTGGGGTTCGTAACTACACAAATACCACTTTTTACAGCATGTAAATCGGACCTACACACTGAAAGTTATGAGAAGAATACACAACAGCCCAGAACAGCTAGGTGCACAGTGTGCACCAAAAGTGCACGCCGTGCACCTAGGAGCGTCAAGCAGACTAAAGTTTCTGGAAAGTTGCACGGCGTGCACGCAATTGCGCGGCGTGCACCTGGGAGCTGAAAGTTTATGGAAAGTTGCACGGCGTACATTTCTTCAGCACACGACGTGCACCTAGGAGCTAAAGGTTCCTACAAAGTTGCACGGCGTGCATTTCTTCAGTGCACGCCGTGCACAGTGCATTCTGGGGCAAATTGAAAGTTTCTGGAAAGTTGCACAGCATGCACCTGGCAGTTTCAGCATTTTCAAAAATACGAGTTTTTGTTTAAAATGAAGTGGGAACTTAATGGGCAGTTAGGCTCAGTTATTTGTGTTAGTTCCCTCATCCCATAGCAAGCCTAGAGAAGAAGAGGGCGATTTGGGAGAGATCTAAGGTGGTTTCTTGCAAAAGGAAGTCATTTCTTCTTCTCTTCTTCTCCAAGGTGTAGCAGAGCTTCTTCACTCCACAAGGCTTATTGGGAGGGAAGTCTGTCCGGTTTGGAGTAGTTGTAGAAGTGGAATTTCATCCTCAAGTCATAGTTCTACCTTTCTTTGGTTACACCTTGGGATTACTTAGCTTTTCCTTCTCTAAACCATGTTGAATTCTGAAATTTCTACACATTTTCTGTTGTACATCATTATGGACAAGTAGACTCTTTTTCTTGGGCATGGGAGAGTAACTCACATGTCATAACTTGTATGAACATATGAATTTCATACTAAATGTTAGTTTCTTGCATGTTCCAAGAGTTGTTTCAGATCTGAAATGCTTGTTTGTGTGATTGGCCATCATACTTGCATATTTTATGCTTTCTTTCATAATCTGAGAAGATGTGTTTGAGAGTATGGAGTTACTCTTTTGGAAACTTGTTCTTGACCGCGAGAGTGGCTGGGATTATGTTGAGGAGCAAGGTTTGTGATTTGAAATGAAATACATACACGAGAGTGATGTATGGAGTTAAAATCGTCATCACTTCACCGGGAGGTGAGTGATGACTACAAACCTCCTTTGCAAGTTAATTAACATGTTTAAATTTGTATTTTAATATAAGCTATGGTGTGATAGTGAAATACCAAGTCTAAGATCCTTCCAAATTTGAATCTTAACCTTTCTTAAGTGATAATTTATTGTTTTGTTCTAAATATATAATTTAGTTATTCTAATCCAATCATCTTGTATACAACGATCTAGATTATTGAAAATCATAACTCTTGCGCCTAACTAACCAATGCTCCTTGTGTTCGACCTCGACTACAACTACTCTTGTATACTTGCGGGATATACTTGCGGGATATAACTCTTGCACCTAGATATATCCCGCAAGTATACGAGAGTAGTTGTAGTCGAGGTCGAATACAAGGAGCGTTGGTTAGTTAGGTGCAAGATTTATGATTTTCAATAATCTAGATCGTTGTACACAAGATGATTGGATTAGAATAACTAAATTATATATTTAGAACAAAACAATAAATTATCACTTAAGAAAGGTTAAGATTCAAATTTGGAAGGATCTTATACTTGGGATTTCACTATCACACCATAGCTTATATTAAAATACGAATTTATACATGTTAATTAACTTGCAAAGGAGGTTTGTAGTCATCACTCACCTCCCGGTGAAGTGATGACGATTTTAACTCCATACATCACTCTCGTGTATGTATTTCATTTCAAATCACAAACCTTGCTCCTCAACATAATTCCAGCCACTCTCGCGGTCAAGAACAAGTTGCCAAAAGAGTAACTCCATACTCTCAAACACATCTTCTCATATTATGAAAGAAAGCATAAAATATGCAAGTATGATGGCCAATCACACAAACAAGCATTTCAGATCTGAAACAACTCTTGGAACATGCAAGAAACTAACATTTAGTACGGAATTCATATGTTCATACAAGTTATGACATGGGAGTTACTCTCCCATGCCCAAGAAAAAGAGTCTACTCGTCCATAATGATGTACAATAGAAAATGTGTAGAAATTTCAGAATTCAACATGGTTTAGAGAAGGAAAAGCTAAGTAATCCCAAGGTGTAACCAAAGAAAGGTAGAATTACGACTTGAGGATGAAATTCCACTTCTACAGCTGCTCCAAACCGGACAAACTTCCCTCCCAAGAAGCCTTGTGGAGTGAAGAAGCTCTGCTGCACCTTGGAGAAGAAGAGAAGAAGAAATGGCTTCCTTTTGCAAGAAACCACCTTAGATCTCTCCCAAATCATCCTCCTCTGCTCTAGGCTTGCTATGGGATGAGGGAACTAACACAAATGACTGAGCCTAACTGCCCATTAAGTTCCCACTTCGTTTTAAACAAAAACTCATATTTTTCAAAATGCTGAAACTGCCAGGTGCACACTGTGCAACTTTCCAGAAACTTTCAATTTGCCCCAGAATGCACTGTGCACGGTGTGCATTGAAGAAATGCATGCCGTGCAACTTTCCAGGAACCTTTAGCTCCTAGGTGCACGTCGTGTGCTGAAGAAATGCACGCCGTGCAACTTTCCATAAACTTTCAGCTCCCAGGTACACGTCGTGCAATTGCGTGCACGCCGTGCAACTTTCCAGAAACTTTAGTCTGCTTGACGCTCCCAGGTGCACAGCGTGCACTTTTGGTGCACGGTGTGCATCTTTGGTGCACAGCGTGCACTTGGCTATTCTGGGCTGTTGTGTATTCTTCTCATAACTTTCAGTGTGTAGGTCCGATTTACATGTTGTAAAAAGTAGTATTTGCGTAATTGTGAACCCCAAAACATGTAGATACTTTAGGAGTGATACAATAAGAGATAATATGATATATTCCTCATCATTTCATTGCAAAATATAGTACCTACAATCCAAACCATGAGACAAGTAAGAATAGCTAAAAATATGGAATCTAGCATGAATGAGAGTGATAATTGAGTCAAAACAATATGAATATGCAACCAAACATGATCCAAAAGATGATATGATTTTTGCACATCAGTTAGGTTATCGTTTATCATCACTTTGTATCAGGCTCAATGCCTCAATAAAGGGTGTCGGCCAAGGCACAATCAAGGATATCGGTCTAGAGGTGCATGAGAAAGTGTATCGGTCATATAATATCATATGGTATCAGCCTCACCATCCATTAGGGTATCAGCCTCACAGGCCTACCCATCAACTAGGGTATCAGCCTATGTGCCCCTTTGTGTATCAGCCACATAGATCTCCATAGGATATCAGCCATAAGGGTTTGGTTGTATCGGTTGAACAACAACGGAGATGTTTCTCACCTCTAAACAAGATGTGTTGGGTTAGGGTTTATCGGATTGCAAGGTGTGTCGGATTGCATGTGTGTCAGGTTGCATGTATCGGATTAGGGTTACCCATGTCGACTTCCATACTCAACTAGAAGCATGGAGATTCAACACTCCTCCTCACTAGACACCACTAGATCATAACAAACTCCACCATAATAGATATGTCAGTTTAACAAGAAACATATTGGCTTAGCATATTGGATTGCATACATATCGGATTGCATGCATATCGGTTTAGTCATCTTCTACCTCTAGATGACGATACTATCAAGGAAAAAGAAAAGTGCATTTCATAGAAGCAACTTAGCAAGGTTATATTCACAAAAATAGAACATAAGGCTACCAAGAAAAACTACCAGCATGCAAGCAATAATGAGCTAAAGATAACTAGCAAGGTAACAAGTAGAAAGGTGATAATAACAAAGTAGGTTTAGAGTTATATAACCCGCCTCAAGAACAACCACCAAGATCTAAGCTCCAGGGTCAAGCTCCAAGCTTCCCAAGCTCAAGGTAGAAGAAGATACTCCTAGCTCGATCTCTACAACACCTCCAAGAAGGAAGATAGAACCATGGTCAAGAAAGCAAAAGAGAGAAAGGAAGGTACCAAGGTCCATGGCCGAGAAGAAAAAAAAAGGAGAGAAAGAAAGCTAGAAAAATATGGCTTACCAAGGAAGAAGATGAAAGATAACACCATAAGCTTTGGCTCACCCACCAAGCTCCAAGGGAGAGTGCTCTTCAAGCTCAAGGTCCGACACCAAGGAGAGAAAGCAAGGATCACTAAAAGGGTTCTCTTGCATGGGAAGAAAGTAGTATATATACATGGTTGATGAGAGAGAGAGCAAGCAGAAGGTGTCACCACCTTAGAACCCTAGATGACACATGTCCAATAAGAAAGGCCACATGCCACACCATGAAACAAGGTGATAGGACCTATGTCCTTCCCACTTGGTCACTAAGAATGATCAAGGTTGACACACCCATCTACCCCCTTCATAAACCGATAGGGGGATGAAACCCTAGGTCACAAACTGATATGGTGATCCTCAAGATGCCACCAACCCAATAGGATGTCCCTCAAGACACCCTCAACCGATACAAAGCCTCCTCAAGGAAACCATAAACTGATATAGGGTCTCACTAAGTGTAACGCCCGGGCCCACTGCCCTAGGCTCTAGTAGAGTTTCAGGAATGATGACTGGCCCCACAGACCACCACTAGCCTTAACTGCATGCTTTGTCCTAACTCACATGCATGCCAGGATCAACTTTTCGAAAGGTCACCCATCCTAGTATTACTCCAAGCTGAGCATGCTTAACTATGGAGTTCTTAGTGATGGGCTCCCGGAAAAGGAGGTGCACATTGGTGATATGGGTAGTCCAATCATTTGCAATAAGATAATTTTATCCAAGGCCTCAAATCCTGGGATGTTACAATCTCCCCCACTTAGACTCTTGACGTCCTCGTCAAGGCTCAACTATAAGGCCTCATAATCTGACCCCATTTCAGTGCAGACCCACAATGGCCCATGGACACCCAGCTCCCGATCACGGAATACCAGCGCAAGGGTGGCTACATCAACCATGGACAACCCTTTCCTACATGCCTAGACCGCACGGCTCAAGATCGGCATGCCATGCCCATGTGGGCCCCACCTACTGGAGGGGTTATGGCTCTGATACCATTTGTAATGCCCGGGCCCACTACCCTAGGCTTTAGTAGAGTTTCAGGAATGATGACTGGCCCCACATACCACCACTAGCCTTAATTGCACACTTTGTCCTCACTCACATGCATGCGAGGATCAACTTCCCGACAAGCCACCCATCCCAGTACTACTCCAAGCTGAGCACACTTAACTATGGAGTTCTTAGTGATGGGCTCCCAGAAAAGGAGGTGCACCTTGGTGATATGGGTAGTCCAATCATTCCTTATAAGATCATTTTATCCAAGGCCTCAAATCATGGGATGTTACACTAAGGCTCTCAAGCCCGAGACAACACTCTTATGAGCAAGGCACGCCTCAAACATGTGCCTAAAACATCACCAAGGATGTCACCACTCAACCAAGGCTAAAACAAGGCACCTAACACTTCCTCTCTCTTCTAGATGATACCAAGAGAGAGAAGAAACACTCTAGAAGTGGCAAACTTACACATCAACCCCTATTCTGGGTAAATTGCAGGTTGTACCAAAACCTCTCCACAAAACACAAGCATCATGCAACAAGCTCAAATAAGGAACACAAACCTACAACATGCCCTAATTACATCTTTGATGATTAGAGAAAGGATCTAAGAAACACACGTAAGCAAAGCAAATAGGGTTAGTCCAAAATGTGGGTCAGGGTCCTTACATATATAGTATTATGTGGTGCATCCACGAGAGATTTAGGTTGTATCCTTATGTGGGAAGGAAACGTGGAAGCTTATGTTGTAGATTGCTTAAGTAGAATGAAGAGAACCACATACACATTATTTAGAGATAGTCATAGTAGTACATGCCCTAAAAACATGGCATCATTATCTTTTTGGTGAGTCATGTCAAGTCTTTACTAACCATAACATGGTCCCTCAAATCGTCATAACTTTTGCTTACAAACTAGGAATTGGACTATTTCAAATTTATTGGATGTAAAATTAATGTGTACAAAACAAGTATATGTATTTTTACAGGTTGGACGGCTCACCAACTAGTTTGTCTAGTCAATTGGGAAGTTCTAGTAGAAATCACAATAACTACAGAATATATAATCAACACTAAAATGGCTCTACATTCCACATTTGATGTCAAAATTGAGTAAATCAAATTGGGTCAGTAAGATAATTTAATTATAAACACAATGAATTTATTTATTGGATACTTTTGAATAGCTAACTGACCATACATCATCATCATCATCTAAGCCTCAGTCCCAACTATGTTGGCGTCGGCTACATGGATCCTTTGTTTCCATTCAGCTCTATCATGGGCCATATTATTGTTGAGATGTAGGGATTCAAAATCTCTCTTTCTAAGCTCATACCATGTTAATTTAGGTATTCCTCTTCTTCTATTAATTGTGCTTGACTCAATAGCATTGTTTTGTATAGGTGCATTATTTGGTATGCATTGCACATGTCTGTACCATCTGAGTCAGCCCACAGGTAACTTGTTCTTAATGCTCGCCACCCCCACTTTATTCCTGATATAATCATTTCTCAAGCAATTTTTTCTTATCTTCCCACACATCCATCTCAGCATATAGATTTCAGCCATGTTCATCTTGTTGAGACCTTGTTTCTTCACCGCCCAACATTCTCTCCCATAGATTATGACTGGCCATATAGTTGTTCTATAAAACTTACTTTTCAACCTAAGAGGGATCTTTCGATCACATAAAACTCTAGTTGCACTCCTCCATTTCAACCATCATGTAGTAGCCCTATGACAAACGTCATTTTGGACAACCCCATCTATTTGAATAGTAGAACCCAAGTAACAAAATTTTTCACATTTTTGGTATATCTACTTCTTCCAACTTAGCTCCATCATTCACACTACGGGATTGGCTAAAATTGCAATGCATATACTTAGTTTTTCTCATACTAATCATCAATCCATTTGATTCCAATACCTCTCTCCACTATTCAACTTTATCATTTAAGCCATCTTTAGTTTCATCAATCAAAACAATATCATCAGCAAATAACATACACCAAAGAATATCATCTTGAACATTCTTTGTCAGCTCATCCATAACAAGAATGAACAGATATGGGATGTGTGGATCCTTGGTGTACCCCAATTGTGATAGGTAAAGTTAGTGTCTCTCCTTCAAGAGTTTTCACACTTGCAGTAGAGCTATCATACATGTCTTTGATCAAGTCAATGTATTGGATAGGCACACCCTTTTTCTTCAAAACCATCCACAGTACTTCTCTGGGTACTCGATCATAAGTCTTTTCCAAATCAATAAACACCATATGAAGATCTCTTTTACTTTCTCTATACTTCTCCATAAGCCTCCTTATCAGAAAAATAGCATCTGTTGTTGATCTTCTAGGCATGAAACCAAACCGGTTGTTTGATATTTGGGTTATAGATCTAAGCCTCTGCTCAATAATCCTCTCTCAAAGCTTCATTATGTGACTCATCAACTTGATACATCTATAGTTTGTGCAACACTGAACATCACCTTTGTTCTTATAGATGGGGACTATAGTACTATTCCTCCACTCATTCAACATCTTCTTGGTCTTCATGATCTTGTGTAAGAGCTTTGTTAACCACATAACTCCTTCATCCCCCATACTCTTCCATACATCAATGGAAATACTGTCTCGCCTACATGCCTTTCTCATTTTCATCTTCTTCAAAGCATTATTTACCTCAAATGGTTAAACTCATCGTGTGTAAATGATATCACTTGTATTCATGTCACACAAGTCTCTAACATTATTTGCAGTATCTCCATTGAAAAGCATACAGAAGTAATTTTTCCACTAGTTCTTTATATCATTGTCATTTGCCAACACCCTACCATCTTCATTCTTGATGCATTTCACTTGACTCAAGTCTCTTCTATTCCTTTCACTTATACGAGTCATTTTATATATATCTTGTGTCCAACTTCCTTTCCCCTTCTCTTGTTTCCAACTTCTTATAAATATCATCAAAGTATCTAGACATTGCCTCCTGAACAGTCTTTTTAGCTTCTATCTTTTCTTGCTTGTATCTTTAGAGAATTGCATCATCTCGAGGTTTGGGCAAACTCCTATAGATCTCCCTTTTAAGTTTAATAGCCTTCTGTACTTCATCATTCCACCACTAAGTATATGTCTATGGAGGCCCACAACCTTTAGACTCCCCCATAACCTCTTTGGAAATATTTCTTATGTAGGAGCCCATGCTATGCCACATAGTGTTAATATAAGACTCCAAGTTCCAAGCTCCCTCCTTGTTGAGTTTATCATGAAAAGTCAATTTCTTTTCTCCTTTAAGATTCTACCACTTGATTCTGCTATCTTGGTTTCTATTATGCTTCCCTTTATTGATCTTCATGTTAATATCCAAAACCACCAACCTATGTTGGGTCGTGAGTTCTTTGCCAGGAATCACTTTACATTCCTTGCATATATTACGATCCATCCACCACGTAAGGAGATAATCAAATTGGCTACAATTGCTGACCGACCATACAGTTGCCCTAAAATCTTGTGATAGAAATATACAACAAATGGATGACAGTCATTGGACTAATTTGGATGGATATGATATTACACGGGTTGATACAAAAATATTTACAAGACCTCCAAGGTAAGGGTTCACGACCTAATGTCTACTATACACAACATTATCCATTGTGAATGGGAGCTGGAGATGAAAGCCTACGGTTGAATGTGAAGATGTTCTCTATCGTATATTTGGATTGGAACTAAAGTTATCTTTAGGGAGTTGTGGCGAGAAAAGTGGTCTTCTTCTTTATGTTGCTACTTTCTCCATGAGCTTCTTCTCCTTTCTATTTTTTTGTATCATGAATATGTTTAGAGAATAAAACCACTATTGGCACATGTGGATTAGTTATGTTGCTTGTATTCTATTTTTATACATTGTTATAATTATCTATATGAACATATGAAATTATAACCAATTTTGTAATACTTGTTTTATTTCCCAGACATTTATTTTGTATGATTGTTATAATCATGGACATAGAGACCTTGAAATATAGTATTAGAACGCCAAACAATATCAATGAACCCCAAAAAATACTATAGAAGGGTGCTATCTGGAGCGATAGATTAAGGATTTATATATTACGAGACCTTGAGCCGCAAGGGAGATAAGTCCATGTGATTTTAATACTTAGAAAGGATATTAAATTCCTTGACTCCAATCTTGTATTCATATGAATGATTGAAGCAATATTTAGAATAGTTGTGTAGGTAGTGGCGGTGAACCCCCGACATCTTGATAATTTTTTCATAGGGTTAAAACTGATTTTGTTCATAGTTTGATTTCATATCTTTATTTGCTAAATTAGTTAATCATTCAAAAATAAACAATCTATATTTTTTAATTAGTTATTTCTTAATTAGATTAAAAATCTATTTAGTTATTAAACATGTTGTCTTGGGTTCAATCCTGAGCTATACTATAATAATACTAGTCTGCTTGCGGGTGGGATTGTTGTAAATAGGTCAGGTACAAATTAGGAATAGACTCCTAGGTGGATTTCTTATTTTGTGATTTACCACATCAAGTTTTTGTAATGGGACATTAGTATTTTTAGTCTATTGAGATAAAGTTAGGATTTGGTTTCTTTATATTTTTTCATAACTTTAGTCTAATTTAGAAAAATAAATTTTATATTTATTAGTTTATCATCTTGTTTTCATAATTTTTAGTTTCTTACTTCATTGGTAGTTTTTTTATTGTTAATTTGGTTATATAATTTCTTTTAGTTTATATTTTTTTGTATCTTATATTTTCTTAATATACTTTATCTATTCCTTTGTAATGAAAAAAATGCATCTTCACTCATTGAAGAAGTTTGTGACGTCCCCATATTTTCTAAAACTTAATATGATGTGTGACGTCCAAATTGAAACTCTCACCTCAGCGAGAATCCCAATTTAAACATCCCACACGAGGCTAAGAAGGAGAAAATCATAGGAAGTCAAAAGGAACAATCAGTAGCACATGCACATGAACAATAATTAAACCATACACACATGTTCACCATTCAACATATAATTACAACATGAATTGTTACAACATTTGATATTACATATTGAAAGGTAAACTTATACATATACATGTACTACAACTAAACTACAGGATCTTAAGACAACAGGTCCACCTGTACATCAGCTCGCCACACAACTCTCAACTATCCTGGATCTTCAAGAGCATAACCACAACCTATACAAAAGATTACATGCGGTACACGTCAGTACAATATTTCAAGAATATTGTACTGAGTACGCCTACGTGTCTTTTTATATACCTCTCATCATATCTTGGTAATAAGATAAAACTAATACTTGGCAGTTATAACGAAATATAAGAAAAAATGTATACTTGCACAAAGATATTCATCAACAAAAGAGAACACATATTTTAAGCACATTTTCCATTATATCATCCATGCATTTACTACCTGAGAGTTGAATGCATTAAGACCTTTATGATCTACTACCAAAGAGTTGGATCATTTCACAATGTGATCTACTACCAAAGAGTTGGATCATTTCACAATGTGATCTACTACCAAAGAGTTGGATCACTTCCAAGTACTTTACTACCAAAGAGTTGAAGTACTTATTTCCAGCACTTTACTACCAAAGAGTTGAAGTGCTTAGATATAATGGAACAAATATATTATGTTTCATGTGTTCATAGCAATAAGTATGAAAAATCATGCAACATATCATACAAGAACAATCATTTCAATCAATACCATATGCCAAGTCTTTACTACCATATAACACAAGCATATTGTATAATAAGCCAAGTAAGAGGTAATGGCGTACCTTGATCAAGAGATAACCTAATCACATATTCCTCATGTCATCTATATCTTTGTTAAACCTGATCAAGACAAGATCATATACTATCATCAGGTTCTCATCATCTTACAATCTCATCTTAACCCTAATTGTGTTCATTAGGGTTTACTTATCTCATTGGGATATTCTCATCATTACTTGCATTCTTATCTTATATTTATCTTACTGATTTCAGTTTACAGATTATGATTTATTATCTGAACATTAGGTTCCATATCCTTTTTGTACACATATTAACCCTAGGTTACACCATTAACCTAAATTAGGGTTTCAACCCATGTAATAAAGGTGCTCTTCATATAACATGGATTTCGTGTATAAAATTAATATCAGAGTTACATATTATCTTTAAATTACTGAAATGAGGGTATTCCATAAATTCCATCATTTATTGAGTATGTATGTATTCATTATAATATATTTAGGGTAATTAGTACTAAATAGCCACATTAAGCATATTACATAATTTTGTACATCAACATGACCATATCTGACATCATATGTATTTTAAACATAGTTATGGACTTAATGACAGTTTTCCATAATTTTATGTCATCATTTAATATTTATTACTCAAGAACTAAGCATTACACATATTACATGATATAACTGATACTAGTTCGTCAAAATCCTGATGTTATGATTTCATCTTGTTCTATGCATTTTTATGAGAAATTTGGTATATTATATGTATTTTTTTGATATTCGTACTAATTTCTACGGATTATTGAAGATCTGGGAATTTACTAAATTATTTACCTTTAGCACCAATGGGCATGCACCACGTGGCCAAAAGGGGAGCGGCTGCTTCTTGGATCCGCCTGGGTCAGAATCTAATCGGCCGGTTCACTTTTGATAGTAGGCTGGTCTAGGGATTTGAACCGCTCGCTTGCCTCTTTCCCTCGCCGTCTGCGGACAGTGTGCGTTCCCGTCTTGCCGCATGAAGCTGCCTTCGCGATGGAGATCTTCAGCAAGATGATCTGGAGCTCCCTGTCCTTCCGAGAAGCACCAGGGTCGTCGCTGGGCTCTGCTCCGATGATCTCCTCCAAGCCGTCTCCATCCAGTTGCTTCCTTCCTCCAAGACGCTGCTGCTACAGATCGCCCTACTGCTATCTCAGTGTTCCACCAACGCTTGCTCACCGCCGCTGCAGCGAGGTCCTCGTCCTCGGCTGAGGAGATGCGCCCCTCAGATCCGCTGACGATATGCAACCACTCTGGGCCACAAAACTACAAGCCAACTAGTCCTGAGCTCCATGGCCACAAGCCTATTGGCCGTTGCCTACGCAGCCGGCTGAAGGGTCATCCTCGCAGAACGCCGGCGTGCGTGAGGGCGGTGGCGAGATGCTCCGCTTCGTGGACGCATTCACTGCCATGGTTCCATGCTCCGGTGAGAGGCCAATGGCTGTTCTGACCTCAGATCAACCTTCTGTAGCCGCCACTAGGTTCGTCTGCTCCTCCTACGCACCAGCGGCATGGATGCTTGCTTCTAGCGGTCCCTCTTCAGAACTGTAGGAGCTAGCTTTGCCAAGACCTGTTGCTGTAGAGCAGAGGAAGGAATCTTCCTCCAAGAACCCCCGCTGGACATGAAGGTTGCAGCTCCTTTTCAAGAGACCCCGGCTCCTTCTTCCTCGTCTACCTTGCCGGTGGAGAGGCTGAGAAAGTGAAGACCTCCTTCTCGCTGTTCCCTCACCCTCACGCCAAAACAAAGATGATTGGAACTGCAGTTCTCGAAATAGCAAGGAAACTACCTATGTGTTTTCTTCTATAGGGCCACGACCACAATGTGGGCTTGGTTGAGGCTCTCTTTGCCGTTCACTTCATGATGCAGTAATAACCGTAAGGTAGACCATAAATCTGGACTGTTGAGTCCTTGTTTGCGGCTGAGATGGATTCTTCACCATAAAGAATTCGTGGCCACTTCCTTCTCAAAGGCCACGACTGCTGGATAATTAAAAAAAAGCTTATTCTCCATGCATCCGTATGTATATTATTTCACAGATTTCAAATCTAAGTATCTTCCTCTAGGAGCATCGAATTGCCACCAAATTTTAACCATAGCTTCCTCACTACTCAAGGTACCTTATACACGAATTTGATGTCAAAACTCAATTGTTAGACCATTCAATTAAATTTCTCAAAAAGGCATAAAAAGAGAAATCTTAACCATGATATCAACATCACATCAACACACCTACTTTGTCAAAACCTTGGAACTCTCAATATTATTCAACCTTATAATTTCCCTTATGTCATTGGATGATTAAGGACTCAAAAAGTCCACTCCATCACAAAGTTTTTCTCTTTGTGTCAGATAGCAAAGTTTTCTATTTATTAGGAATTCAAATCATATGAAGTGTTTGGTATAGCAAACCGCACAATGTGGGAAATATCTCTCCTTCAATTATGAAATGTGGGGCTACTAGGAAAATACTTTAAAAGCTAAAATATGGATGTGTAGTATCATTGTTGCACAAAATTCTAGGATCAACACTGAGTGTAGGGGTTGTCCTAAATTGACTCTAGAAGATAAGATACCATTCAAAAGATCAACATCGAGCATAATGTTTGACTCCTAAAAATTGGATATGAGCATAACACGATAAACAATATTCAGGGGGTTACAATGAGGAGTCGAGATATGAAGATGATTATTCAGATGAGGCATAATATAATTAGCAATAAAATGGAAGCTATGATGAAAAGACTTACTATGTAGATCAATACTCCTTGTAGAGATGAGAGGATGAATGTCCTCCAGAAGTTGTTAGATGACCAACAAGTAATGATAGATAACCAACGAGCAATGCTACATGATGGAGAAGCATGGGGAAAGATATTAGAAGTACAACTAGCTCAGCTGAAAGCACAATTCTTCCAACCAGTCACGCCATGTGACGGCCTATCAGAGAGCCCCTAGGAAAGATGGAGCAGTCCACATTAATGATAGATGATGAAGATGACACTTGTGTCTTCTTAGATATGAAAAAGGGAGATCTAGAGACAGTGTTGCAACTTCAAGAATTGGACCAAGAGATCAAATCTACACTTATATTCCATCATTATTTGCATTAGGGTACTTGAAATGGCAATATCAAAAGTGTTTGTATGAGAGTTCCTATGACATGACTGCAGTTTCATGTGGTCCACCACATTTTCTTGTTGTTGTCTCAAATTTAGACGGTTACAGTGATTAACTACCCTTGGTTAAATTTATCATGTAAAATAAATAATTAACTTTTATTGCATATCATGTTGTTTCATATGAGGAGGTATCGTCCCAATAGGAGGTATACATTCGACCGCCACCTCCTATTTATACCTTCTCTCCAGTTCTATTTCATGTAAATTATAAGTAGTAGTTTGGTGTGTTCGACATGGAGGATCCAGAGCTACATGTTTACATTATGAAGGAATCCCACTATTTGTATTGCATTTGATGTTGATTGGGTGGTACACTAGGAGGAGAAGTTGCACATAAATATTTTTTAGGATGAGTTTGTTGGTAAGGTATGCCCGGAGAGCCAATCATGTGATGATTGACATGGTGCATATCATAAAAGGATTTGATTAATACTCATAAAGGCAATCTTCCAATTTATTCTATTATATTCAGTTATGAGATAATGAGGAAACATTATTAATGTCTAAATAATGACAATACTCAATGATGTATCTCTTCAATTACGTGACTTGGAGAATGAGACCATATGAATGCTAAGAGTATGTACATTCTCACTATGCCCCTAGTCGGTTGTTACTATGGAACGTAGATACACACTAGTAACACATAAGACTGGAGCATGGGTTGGTTGATGACAGAATCTCATTTGTCATGATATGGCAATATCAAACCAAGCAGACAGATCCATGTTAGAGAATAGTGTATCGGACAGACCCACCTTGAGAATGACACATGGAAACTATCATTAGTGGTCATAGTCATCTCTCATAGTGAAGGTGATAATTGTGACTCTCAGACCTGAAATCAATGCACTCATCGCATGTTGTTGGGTATACTTTGACATCATCAAACGTAATCCTGAAATATCTGTTGCCATAAAGGTGATGATTGGGTAGCTTTAATACATGGGGATTGAATGTGAGTGATAGAGATGGGATTTGTCCCTCCTACTGGAGTTTGATATCTTGGCCACTTGATAAGCAAGACTGAGAAATGCATGTGGATGCACATGTGAATCGGTATATGATATTAAGGTCACAGTATCTCGGATAGTCTGCTCTTAGTCAAGAAACATGAGTTTAATGTTAAAAGGATGATAATTCCATGCCTCCAATTCACTTTGAATATCAGAGACAAAGGAATTGTACAATCACAGCAACACCTTACACAGATTGTTGGTTGAAGTTGTTTTCCAACTTTCCATTCACTTGGGTAGCATTGATGTGCGACTAGGCACTACTCTCTGCTTATGATGTCATAAGTTAGTTATAGGCATTCACTGCCAATGTGATATGGGACCTATAGGGTCACACACAAAGGAACTCATCTAGAAGAGGAGTTTTAATCTTAAACAATGATTGGATTGATTACTAAAGTATTTAGGTACTCAATTCACACAATATCAGATGACTACACTGCCAGTCAATTATCTCACAGGGTGAGATGGCCGTTTGGAGTGCCAAATGATCGCCTCAAATGTGAGACGTCTATTTGGGTTGTCAGGTTGATCAGAAATTGAATTGGCTAAGTTTTGTCCAAACTGAGGTGTGAACCAAATGGTTCATTTTGTTGAACCAACTGGTTCAGCTAGGCTCACCAAATGACCATTTGGGTGAGCGAGACGACCATCTCGCATGTGTGATATTGCTTAGTTTATGGGTGAATTTGATTGCATCAAGGATTAGTTTTGACGTCATGTCGTGCATTAATTGGAATCAAATTGGAAAATTCATGTGGGATCAGGAAACATGGAAAAATGACCATATGCCTATTCCAGATGACCATCTCGTGTGTAAGATGAATGTTTCATGTGTGAAACGACCATTTTGGATGTTTCATGTTGTGAGAATTCAAGATCTTCTTGTCCCTTCCACTCCCACACAAACCCAAAACATATTGGGTACCTTGGCCCTAACCCCGCCTATAAATACAGGGGTGATGGGGGCTTCCCAGAACACAACACAGACAATTGAGAATCAATTTCTCTAACAATTATTGTCCTCTCTAGTTATGGTAACCAAGAGAGCCCAAGAAAGTCTTGTCCGATTAGGGATGGATAGCGATGGGAGAGAACAACTAAGAATCATTGTTGTGGGAGAGAAAGTTGGTGACTAGTATACCAACAGGACAGACAACTCCTTCCTGTCTATTCTAGTTGAACAATAGGGGTTCTAGTTGGTCCATGTGGATTACTCTAGAGGAGGGAGTCCTTTGGCTACTTCTTGGAGGGCAACGTCAGACTACAATCTGTGGAGAGACTGTAGGAGCTGCTATAGAAGTTGATCCAGTCTGTAATCCATGGTGAGATCGTAGAAGCTATCAAGTTTGATGTCTTTGGTGAAGATCAGGAGTTGTAGAGACACTGTTCAATAGCAACTACAAGATAGTTACATCACAATGAGTTGTTGTCACTGGACTTGCTCCAAGACCAGGTATAAACTCGTTAAAACATCCTTCCCATTTCATAGTAGTTGACGTGATCTTGCTGTTATGGGGAATATAGATAGATAAAATTTTGTTTCCACTACCTTACTCGGTGCCCCTATTTCCCAGTAGATTTTACAAATGAAATGATTCATCCTATACCCGCACCATATCTTTTACATACTACCTTACACACAGAAGAAGCTAGTCTGCCTCCAATCTTCATGGATGAGTAGATCCTGAGGCCACCAGACAGGTATCACTCCTACATTAGGTCATTTCTTCATGATCCATACACTGCAACCATACTTCCTCTATTGATGGATTAGTATGGTGGATCATGATGGATGGATTGCATGGTGAAAGAAAAAATTACTTCAAGCATTCAGATAGTACCTTTAAGCTACCACAACCACCTAATCATATTCAGCACAATGGAGCATCATGTTCAAGGTGTCGGTCCTTGTTCACGTTCCATTAAGTTGGATCTTATTTGAGTTGATAGGACCTCTTGGATAAGAATTGAGTATTTCTTCCCCTTCATATTGGGTGTAGTGTTTTCTAGGGGATGAGCAAATTTCTAAGCTTGGGTGGAGGGTGGATGGTATGTACTCCATTCCACCCATGCCTATCTCTTTTATTTTCTTATTTATTCTAGAAACCTTTATCTTTTGCATGCATCCATTGCATTTAGTTTATTTACATTCTATCTAACTTAAAATTGTTTCCATTTTAGTTCTTAGTTCTTACAATGTTAGTTAAAGTCACTATCTAGTCGCTTTAGTTTTAAATTCATGTTGCATTGCAAATGGAATTGTCATACAACCCCCTTGTTCAAAGTAAGTCCTTGAAGTTAACTATATTTTTGAAAAAAAAAATGGCAATGGTTAGAAATCATCCTATGCAGCCAATGAATATAAGCATTGTGTTCCCTAGAAATGATGGCAGGCCGTATGGGTATTGAGCAGAATTGTATGCAATGCAACTCTTTATTGGTTAGTATAGATAGCTTATGGAGATATCTTAATCCTAAATGTGACGTGATGTGATTTAATTATTTTGTAAGATTTTCCATATGCTCTAAATTATAATATATGAGATGTACAACTTCAACTCTCTTATGCATTTCTTATATCACCATCTTATTCCACCATTTGCCAAATATTCAAGAAGCCATAAAGTATGAAAAAATGTAAGCTCAAGATTGCACACCCTCGTTCTCCCTCTATAATCGCTTCTTCCATACCCCTCTCTATTTAATAGGGGTGTATCACCAAAAATAAAGAAAAGATTCTAGTGCACATACAAAGAAAGAAATATGTACAATAAATGCATTTACACTGATAAAAAGCAATCTCAAGTCAAATAGAGGAGACATTTTCAATTCTTCTTTTGTAACATACCACATTTTGGGAACCAAATCTATTATGAGCTATAATTCTTAATTTTAATTGTTTATGAGGTTTATTAAATTGTCTATCGCAAGACCACAAATATAGGAGTTGGTATTGTTACTATTTACTTTAGTGTAAATTAGACCCATGGTTAAATTTGTAAGGTAAAAGGATTTATAACTTGTGAGAAATAAAATTTAGGAGTGAATGTGATTAATAGCAATCAATAGTAACCCTTATCATCAAATGCATACACACCACCCTTGTCAACCTAGCCCATTGGTTATGAGAGATTAGAAAGAGATGTTCCTCCCCCAAGATCTGGACTCTGCCCATGAGTTGAGAACATCACTAAAGAGCACACCTCCAAGATGACTCTGTCGTAGTTGCTTGCAACGGAAGCCATCAAACTCCCCTTGAAATAGTTGAAGGCCATCTGACCTGATTCCTCCTCATCAGTGGGGACACCACCCTCAAAACCCTATCACATCCCAGCATGTATCAACACCACTCCCACACTCCCTATGTTCAAAGCATACTAAAACATTAGCGTCAGTTATAGCATCCACCAAGCAATCACGGAGCTAGCTTCCACATACTTCTTTCCACATCTACTGATTGAAAACTTGCAATATCATTGTTATCAAGACCTTCGACCATTAATGATGCCACCTACCTGACATCACACTGAACTGCTTCAATTTACAACCGCTTCAACTCCTCCTTGGGTCATCAACGGTCGGCATCACCATGTGAATATTCCAGCTGCAATAGCTACAAATCAGGGTACTTGGGTGGTATCCAGTTCCTCGATGCAATTGTAGAATTGTAACACCTCCAACATCGATGCATTTTGGTCATGCTGCCACCTCCAAATAGCCACCTCCTACTCTGTCATATCCCAAATAAACATCCACATAACCATGGTTGCCTTTTACCAAGGGTAAACACCTTGACCGTCTATTCTATTTGCTCCACTCTTTATCCCTTGCCACTTTTGGATCATAGACATCAAAGATGAACCTTCAATATCACGTTGGCCTCAACTATGAGTGATCTACATTATAGAAGATTCATCCTTTTGATCTAGATCATCCTCGCAAGAACACTCATCCTAAAAACATCAACACCACCTTATTCCTCAAACCCCTTACCACCTCTTCAGCATCATGCTATTTGCATTGGCCAACAATTCCCACATCATTGTCTAGCCAACAAAGACCCTCACACCCTAGAGGAATCTCCTTTATCATTACTATTGAAAGTCTAAAGTCTAGAGACTCTTGTCGACACCATGGATGCTAATAGCCAGATCTCATGTCCTGACTACCACCTAGTGATTGTAACTGTCAGTGGCCACCAAACATTGGTTGAGGAATCAATAATGAATTAAGCCACCAAAATCATCAACACAAACTTGCTTAGCATATGTGTTATCCTGTGAGAACTTATTGAGTCTCCTCAAGACATCAATCCATGGTTACAGTTTAGATCTTGACTCTAGGAAAGTTAAAAACAAAAATAACCTCCAAAAAAAGTCAAGGACCTATCAGTGCCCCAGAAGATGATAAATAATATGATCATATGGGATAATTTCCCCCTTTCATCCATGAATAGGTAACTTTGTTACTCTTGCTTTTTCACATATACACTCCTCCTAAATCTAAGATGAATAAATTAGTTAACAAAAGGGAATATAATAGAAATAAAGATGATATCAAACATCAAGAAATGGTTGAATCTACTAAAAGAAATTAGGGACTAGGTCTATTTAATACCTAGCTATGTTTATATGTATGTGTTAATAAGCAAACAAGTTATAAAGTAGAAATTTCGGCTATTATGAAATCTCTATCCTTTTTATTTGTCCAAACACTAGAAATATACATGATAGAGTATAGTTGGGTGCACAATCCTGATTTGTGAAACCCTTTTAACCTAGCCATAGTAATTTTAATACCCCCTATGATTCAAATTTATAATGCATATATATAGCATGGATTATTAGAAATAATAAAAGTATATTTTTTTATTTAACTATAAGATAGGTACTTTGGTTTATATCTAGTAGACATTAATAATATCCTTAATATCATTTTATTAGGGTTAAATATGGAATCACATGAAATTGGATAAAGGAATTAACATCTAAAGACCAAATATTGATGGATACATACTAATTCATACACATATATGTAAAATAGTCATCATAAAAATTCAGTTCATCTAATCAATACATCCCAGACTATGATCATATTGTTATACAATGATATGTTGATCTTAGATGGAGAGAAATGGGCAAGTTTAACAATGAGTCCACCTATCCAAAAGTAATTAAATAAAATAGGTGACATTATGTCACCCAAATATAATTCAATACCATGATACAAAGGAATATGTGTAATATAGGAACAATAGTAAGTATATGACTATGCATATGTCCACATGATGAATGTAAAAATCCTAAAAAGAATACAATGGAAGAAAAATGGAAGTTAAGGGAGAAAACAACATTTGAGGGATTAACCTAGAATATATATTATATATCATACTATGTAAACTAAATATAAATCTAGAAATTATCATGATAAATAATATGGAATAGTAACCTTAGAGGAAAATCAAATTCGATATAATTCAAATGGAACAACACTTGATTCCAATACATATGGTGACAAATATTCCTCTAAATTTGTAGATCCCTCTATTTTGATTAACTTCTTAAATCTGAATACCTAAAACTCACAATTTTGCATATATATATCCAAAGGTATGAAATGCTATCTCCATTAGGGAAGTTATTTCCTTCATTGTTTGCATGCATGATTAGATAGGTTGGTTGGGTTAAAATTGTTGTAAATCTTATCACATTTTTTAAAGCCGCCAACAATAAATCTTAAAAATAATAGCACATTGTTTAAACATCAAAAAGGGCATGCTAGTGCCTCTAGTTTAGTATAATTATGCTTCCATGACTATGATCAGAGAGAAGGACATGAGGTCCCTCACTACATTGAGATATACAATTGGTTTGTTTTCGTTGTCCATGGAGAGAACATATGTTTTCCCCAACAACATAGACATTGACATGTGTTATCTATTTGAAAATTTGAATTACTAGTCTCAAAATTGGATATAGACTCTTATCGAATTTGAAAAATCACATATACCATTTGATACTTGCCTATATTGTTTATTCCTTTGCCTTTTGTCATGAAAAATCCTTTTTAGATAGGTTCATACTTTTACTAATCAAATATTAGTTTTGTACTGATCATTTGACTAACCTATGTTTCCCTGTTTGGGGTCCATGTATGGTTTCATTCCCCATGGGAATTCATGGACATGTGACAGATGGAAGATCTTGAAGAGATGTGTTGGGGTAGTCCTCTATTGAAGAGTAGATACGACTCAAGCCTGTTCTTAACTTTGTAGTCTTATGTAAAGCTTCCACGACTCTAATGTATAGCATGATTGTAAAAAGATTTGTATATATTTTCTTGATGCAAATTTTGTAAAAATTTGATCACAAGGATCAGGTCTTTACAACATGATATCAGATCCTATAAATAGTCTCATGCATGTCTCGTGCAAATTAGGGTTGAATAGTTGTACATTAAGAACATAGGCAAACCCTAGTATGATTGCACAATTATTGGATATACCTAGACTACAAGTAGGATACACTGAGAGAAAAGAATGTGAGGTATGTACCTTAATTTAGAAATTCATGAAACATACTTAGCTCATCTACTAGATTTTGAATCCCCTAGGAATATATATATATGGAGATATTATTGAGCAAGAAGTGTTTAAGACACATGTATGTAAACTTCGAATATGACACTTGGAACATCTAATCACCAATATGAGTATACAAATGGAAAGAATATCATACAATTTCCTTTTAGTTAGGTACAACCACAAGTATTAGAAATACGAAGAAAAAGGAGAATAAATAAATATCGATACCCTAGAATTTTAAGTTTCACATTATCAATAACTTTCATTTGGAACCTTAAAATATATGTGAGGCTGATGTAACATAAATAATGTACTCCAAATAATTGTTAATTAATAGTCCATCATCATGTTAGTGGAATGAGTTGAGGTGTCTAAGGAAGTATGTTTAGTGAAGGGCATGGTATAAAACTCCCAATCCAATGAGGTGGTGGTGAAGTTTCCTCACTTTACATACCAGCTTGGACAAAGCGACATCTACAACTTGGGAAAACTCTAATCTTGAATTTAGTCAATAACCTGATTTAGAAAAATGGGTGTGTGTGCTTGACCGACTTCAATGGATAGGAAATAAATGATAATATGCTAGGACTTAGATGAAAAACCCTACTAATACAAAACTTGTTCAAAAGAATTGCCTCATTGTAACTTTGACATTAACACCTCTCCAAAATATGATGAATCAGATAATTACATGATATGTTCTCCTTCAATATATGTAATTATGATATTTTCTAGAAAAAAAAGGAAGATAAGTTATGAATCCAACATTATGTCCATATATATGCAAACAAAAACTTGATTTCAAATTGCATCCCAATCCATGATAAGATAATTAAATGATAAAATTAAGAAAAATTTATAGCGTGTTACAAAGAAATGGAAGGGAGATGGGCAACAAGCTGCACCTCCAGTCCCTTTTGAATGGAAACTCCAATCCTTCATAAAACTACATCCATAGACCTAGGGATCTTAACATTACTATCCATAACTTTTTAGACCCTCTTAAGAAGATCTACAGTATCTTGTGCCAAGAACCCAAAGGTATCAAATGTGAAGGTGATAAAAACATGTTGATTGTCAATACATGCTTTCTCATACTTGGTCACATTAGCTGAAGAAGCTTTCTGGGCAGCATCACCTGTAGTAAAATCACCATTTTTTAGGCCCACCAATGGAGAGACTCCTGTAAGATCCACACACGTGTGTTTTCCTCCATCCCACCCAAAGATTAAAACATATGTTGGTCCAAGTGTCGATATTCCCTCATGTGGATCAGTCAAAATATTTACAAATGCTTCTATCTTAGAAGCAACTCCAGTGTGTCTAAGTACATCATAAAGAACATCCTTGACAAGATCATGTCTATATTTGAAGCATGGAAGTTCCCTGTAATGGACTACATGCTCCCCAAAGGTGTCTAAGTAGGATTTATGATAAACTGGACATACCTCATCAGATGGGAATAGAGGAATCATAAGATGATACCTGAGAATAGTAAGATACTTCACTGATAAAATGAAATAAATAGGATCTCTAGATTTCTAAAAGTCTCAACTTTTAGAAGATACAAAACTTTGGATAATTTAGGTTGAACTAAGCATTATACTGATGTAAAAATTTAGCCAATGAAAATAGAGAAACAAAAATGAAGTTTTTCTAAAAAAATTGACCCGATAAAACATCACATAAAGATTAGTGACAAATATATTGAGTAAAATTTGATATAGTGCTAATCTTGTTGACTCAAGGTCTAAATTGACTAAACCCTTATTTTGATGATGCTTCTACTTAAGTGATTTCATATTAGGTATAGACACACTCCAAATTCCCTAACTTGTACATCCCAGCTTGGAGAAAAGACAAGTCAAAATCAATTCAAGTGCACTTTTGTGGAATATGATGTAAATTCATTAGAATCATGTTGTAGATCAGTTGTAATGATTTTATGACTTGTAATTAAGCTTAGAAAAAATCAGTAATACTTAAATCAAATATTTAAGCCCTTTAATGACATTTTCCAAAATTCATTATAGGTTATTTTTCGGTCGAGTTACAAACTCGACCGATCTCGATGGATTTTGAAAATGCCCAGGTTTGGTCGAGTTACAAACATGACCGATCACGTTGTATGGAAAAGTGCAAAAAAGTGATTCTAGATGTTGGAGTGTTGCAAAACTCAAAAAAATATTCATTGCAACACCCAAAATGGCTAGAATTCATCCTTAAGTGTTCCCATTGTCTACTAGGCGTCCCCAACTATAAATAGAACCCCTTTGGATTCATCCCATGGTTAGTAAAGCACTATGAAGGTACCTATTATATATTTTAGTGCATCCTACATCCTCCTCTCACTCTCTAAGCTTAATCACTTGCTGCATCCATTAGAGTGAGTAGGAGATTTGTAAGAGAGCTAGTCCTACATGTATATCTTATGAGGCTCTCACTTCCACCACCTCCCAATCTCTCATTTGCACCATGAAGATGAAGATTAATGTTCTCTCTCCGCTAAGTGAGGTGAAGTAATTAAAGGCTAAAGATTTGGTGCAAGAAGAGAGTATGTCCTTGGTGAAGGCAGAATACTCCTTGCTCAAGTGAGTAATTCTTTGCTGGAAGCTTCTCCTTGGTAAAGGTGAAATCAAAGACGGAATATCTAAGAAGAGTGGGTAATCCCTCAAAGGCTGAAGACTTGTGCAAGAGTAGGTAAGTCCTTGTTGAAGGTAGAAGACTCGGTGCAAAGTGGGTAAGTCCGTGGTGAGGTAGAAGACTCAAGGTTGGATAGGTAAGTCCTTTGGTAGGTTTTCAGCTCCCTTCCCCTCAAAGGGAAAGTTGGGTATCCTCGACCCAGAAAAGGAAGGTCATATGTTATAACTCTTATAAGTGAGCATAAGGAGTAAACATGGTTAAGAAATCCTAGAGGTTGACCTCTCTAGGTAGTGGACTAACAATCTCCTAGTTTGGAGAGTGGAACCACTCTACATAGCTTGTGTTCTTGTGCTTGCTTCAATCTCTCTCATCCTTGCTATGTATGTTTATTTGTACTTAAATTCCAAATTAGCAACCTTATCTTGTTAAATAATTTGAAGGTCTAATTAATTTTTTTGAAGTTCATTCAGCTCTATACACCCCCCCTCTAGAGCCCATTCTAGATTCAACAAGTGGTATCAGAGCAGTTCTTATCCAAGCATACTTCCACAAGTAGGAGAAGATGGGCTATTATAAATGAGGGAGATACCTCATAAACATTCCAATCTTTGATGGGAGAAATTTCCTTTATTAGAAAAGAAAGCTACAATTCTAAATTCAAGGATCAAGTCTTAAACTATGGCAAATTGGTGAATTGTCAATACAATCTACCAGAGACAAAGATAGAAGAATGGGATAAAGCTACCTTGAAAAAGCAACTTTGAATGCAAGAGACATGAACACTCTCTATGCCTCCATGTCCCCCGTTGAGTTCAACCAGATTTCCTCTTGTGATACGGCAGATGGGTTATGGAGAAAGCTATGCATCACTTATGAGGGGACAAAGCAAGTGAAGGAAAGTAAAGTCTACATGCTCAAAGGACTCCTTGAAAACTTCAAGATGGGAAAGGAGGAGAGGATAGTCGAGATGTACTCAAGGTTTAACACCATTGTGAATGGTATCACCATTCTAGGTCATCCTATGGGTAGAGGAGAGATCAACTCAGAGACCCTTAGAACTCTCCCCAGGAGGTGGGAATCCAAAGTGAACTATATTGAAAAAACAAAGTCTCTTGGTGATATTCCTATTGAAGAGCTCATAGGAAATCTACAAGCCCATGAAGTCAAACTTGACAAGAAAGATGAAAAAGAAAGATAAGAAGAGAAAGATCTCAATAGAATGAAGAGGGTTGAAATCAAAGCACAAATTGAATATATTATTATTCAAGCCCTCCATCCTCTCAAGTTGAAGAAGAGGCCATGTACTCTAAGGGTAGACTTTGTAAGGGAAAGTCATCCTCCTTCACACGGTGCTTCAAGTGTGGAAAGAATGGTCACTTCAAGGAAGATTTTCCACAAGGAAAAAAGATCCATCATCACAAGAGAAGAGAGGAGAAGTACAAGAAGAAGGAGAAATGACACAAAACCTCAGGTGACTCCTCCAACTCAAGCTCAAGTGAAGAATCTAATGGTGGATCTAGCTCACATGAATATGGAGCATGTCATTTTTCTCTCAAGGCATCAACAAGTGAAGACTCAAATGAGGTAAATCTAAACTCTTTAGATAATGAATATTTAATTACTATTATTCATGCTACTCGTGCCTCTCTTAAGTCTTCTAAAAGGAAAACAAAAAGCTTGCTAGAATTGTTGACAATTTGCATGTAGAAATAGATGGTCTTGAACAAGATAATACTAGCTTGCTAGATGAAAACAATGCTTATCTTAGTCAAGTATATTCTCTTAAACTTGAAAATGCTAATTTGCTTAATAAGATTAGATTTCTAAAAGCTCAATCGCTTAGGCCCAGTTGTAATGAAGAGCATAGTAATATTGTGGATTCTCTCATATTTGATATTGATATTCCTAAAATTGAAAATGGGGATGAAGATTTTGTATTGCAAGGATTAGAATCTAAAAATGGTGTTTTCTAAGATTGCTTTGCTTGAAAAATAAAATGCTTCCTTGCTTGCTAAAATCAATGTCCCTGAATCTTGTTCTAGTTCTTCTAGTAGATAGAATAATGTTGTTGCTATTTGTATTGATAGAGATTCTTATTTGACCAAATCTCTTTGCTTAGAAATTGATCTTTTGCATGCTAGAGATAATATCAATCAATTGTCTTCTACTATTACTTCTCTTATGCATGATAATCATAGTTTGAAGTCTTCTATGCAAAGATTCTTAGATGATAAAAGGTATCGCAATCAAATCCTAGATCATACTACCAAACAAATGGGTAGAGGTGGTCATGGACTTGATAGTAGCCAAAGGAACAACAAAGACAAAGGACCTTCAATTTTTAATGAAGAATCCTTTAGTTTAAAGGCTAGGAGATCGTGTAATTATTGCAATGAAATTGGTCATTATTCTACTTATTTCTCTTTTAGGAAAGCACCCAAGAGAAATAGGACTTGGGTTTCTAAGCTAACCCCTCTGGACCCAAAACATGATTTGAGAACATTTCATCTTTCTTCTTGCAAGTCACTTGCAAATGGATTGACATGAGTGATGGACTTCAAAATTAGTTTTTTAATCCACATAAAACAAGAAAGGTGAGTATGTATGGGGTAGCAACAAGTGAAAAAGAAATGGTAAGAATATAAGTAATGTTATTCTTGCTCATATCCAATCCTAACTTGTTTATGTCAAGTTAGTGTGCACTATGCATGTGGTTTTTGAGTCAAAAGTGGTATTTTATGATTCTCTTCACACTCTTGTTCAAATACTCTTTCTAATTCTTTCATTGTGCATTACTAACTTGCTTACACATGTTTGTATATGGCTTATATTTTTAGCATGCCTCTAAGTATATTTTTGTGATATATATGTGCTTCTTGATAGCAGCTATATCGGTCGAGTTTATCCTGTTAGAAACTCGACCGACAAGCACCAATTGGTGTTTCCAATAGTTGTTTTCAGTCAAATTTCCAAAACACAAAACTCGTCCGACAATATTGTGCATAGAATATACAATTGGCCTGTTGGATGAGAATTTCCCTCTCAACTAGACTTTCTCAACCAATGGTCTTATTCTTTGGCATTCCCTTTGGTACCTTTATATATGCATATTTCCATGCTTTAAATTGTCTATGTTACATACAACTCTATCTTTCTATTTGCTATATTTTGGTATCCCATAAGTGGTATCTCTATATCTTGTAATTACTTAGCTTGAGTTGATGTGCATGTTTTTATGATGATCTCTTTGGATCTCTTGGTTGCCTCTTAAATTGCTTTTGTTTTTCTATAACTTGCTACATCTATATAAGTGTATATCTTGTTTTGATACAACTTTGAGGTTCTTAGTGGTAATCCTCTTTTGGTAATGATGCATATTTGCTTCTAAAATTGCATATCTTTTTTGGATATTCCTCTACATATACTCATAGCCTGTTCTTTGACTTGTGAATCCTTCGCTATGATGTAGATCCTTCTAGTAGTCCTAACTTGTGATATCATCTACTATTATTTCTTTTACATGTAGTTCTAACCTTGTTTATCTTTTTCATCAAGTGGTATTCAACTATATGTTATGCTTGTATCTTGTTTCATACTCAAGCTTGATCCTTGAATTGCACATCTACTATCTTGAGTTACTTGCTTGAATAGGTTTACCTTGATATCTTCTACAATTACATTTAGGGTTGTTCAAATGCATGTTTTCATTTTCTTTACATACTATGATTGGACAAGCCCCTAACGTTGCTCTTCTACTCTCCTTTCTCATTTTTGGTATCTCCTTTTTCTAACATGTTTCTTTTTATCTCTTCAAACGCCTACCTTTTCAAATGATAAAGGGGGAGAAGGCATTTCTTATGTTATACAGGGAGAAGGCATGTGTGAGGATAAATCATGTCTTATGTTAAGGGGAGAAGATATATACGTAGCACATATATGAGTAGAAGACATAGATTCTATAAATGTTATGAAAGCTAACCATGTAGTAGAAATAGCATCAATTGAGAGGGAGTATGAGAACTCCATAAGAATCAATTGAGGGGGGAGCATATGAACTCACTTCTATTGAAACCACTCAGTTTCTCCAAAGGTATGATTTTACTTAAAAAGCTTGCAATACATTTATGGAATGGTTTGTCATCTTCAAAAAGGGAGAGAATGTTAACTCGATGTCTAAATTGACTAAACCCTTGTTGTGACTAACCATTCTACTTAATTGTGTCTAATGCATGTACTTAAGTGATTTCATATTAGGTATAGACATGCTCCAAATGCCCTAACTTGCACATCCCAACTTGGAGAAAATAAAAGTAAAAATCAATGCAAGTACACTTTTGTGGAACATGATGTAAATCCATTAGAATCATGTTTTAAATCATATTTAATGATTTTATGACTTTTAATTAAGCTTAGAAAAAATTATGAGAACTTCAATCAAATATTCAAGCACTTTAATGAAATTTTCCAAAATTCTTTATAGGTTGTTTTTCGGTCGAGTTAAAGCTCGACCGATCCCTTGATGGATTTTGCAAATGCCCAGGTTCGATTGAGTTACAAATTCAACCAATCCGTTTGATCGAGTTACAAACTTGATCGATCGCACTATACAAAAAAGTGATTCTAGTCATTGGAGTGTTGGAAAACTCAAAAAAAATATTCGTTGCAACACCCCAAATGGCTAGAATTCATCCTTAAGTGTTCCCATTATCTACTAGGCATCCCCAACTATAAATAAGACCCCTTTGGATTCATTCCATGGTTAGAAAAGCACTATGAAGGTACCTATTCTATAGTTGAGTGCATCCTACAGCCTCCTCTCGCTCTCTAAGATTAATCACTTGCTACATCCATTAGAGTGAGTAGGAGATTTGTAAGATAGCTAGTACTACATGTATATCTTGTGAGGCTCTCACTTCCACCACCTCCCAATCTCTCATTTCCACCATGAATATGAAGAAGAAGGTTCTCTCTCTATCTAAGAGAGGTGAAGTAGTTCAAGGCTGAAGACTTGGTGCAAGAAGTGGGTAAGTCCTTGGTGAAGGTAGAAGACTCCTTGCTCAAGTGGGTAATTCCTTGGTGGGATCTTCTCCTTTGCAAAGGTGAAGTCAAAGGCAGAAGATCCAAGAATATTGGGTAATTCATCAAATGTTGAATACTTGTGCAAGAGTAGGTAAGTCCTTGGTGAAGGCGGAAGACTCGGTGAAAAGTGGGTAAGTCCTTGGTGAGGTATAAGACTCTTGGTTGGATAGGTAAGTCCTTTTGTAGGTTGTTGGCTCCCTTCCCCTCAAAGGAAAAGTTGGGTATCCTTGACCCAGAAAAGGAAGGTCATATGTTGTAACTCTTATAAGTGAATATAAGGAGTAGACATGGTTAAGAAATCCTAGAGGTTGACCTCTCTATGTATTGAACTGACAATCTCCTAGTTTGTAAATTGTAACCACTCTACATAGATTGTGTTCTTGTGCTTGTTTCAAACTCTCTCATCCTTTCTATGTATGTTTAGTTGCACTCAAACTCCAAATTAGCAACCTTGTCTTGTTAAATAATTTGAAGTTCTAATGAATTTTTTTAAGTGCATTCAGCTCAATTCAACCCCCCCCCCTCTAGATCCCATCTTAGATCCAAAAAATCCAAACTATGATAACTATAGCTTATCCAATAATTTGTGGCGTAACACAAAATTTTGATATTCATTCTTAACTTAGAAATGTGTAAAACATCCTAAAGGAATTAAAGGACCAGGCATCACTAAGTGCTTAGGTGACTTTTTATATTTCATAGAAATATAATTTCCTAAATATCTAATTAATTGGGATGATTGAGTAATAGTAACTAGAATGTAGACATGAGTTCATTGTGACTTGGTACTCACATTAATTTTGACCATGTTTCAATTTTGCACCGAAAAGTAGTCTAATCAAAAATTATTTTCTTTATAATACTAAATGTACAAAGAAAAATGAATTTATGGAATTTTATTGATGATTTCTTGAGCAAAGTCACAATCAAGGAGGTATGATAAATATCTAGAGGAGAATCACACCAAACCTCTAAAACCTATAATTTAGTAATGATGAAGAGGAATAGAGGAATACTAGATATTAGTTGACATACTCTTTACACATTTTTAAATGACTAGTTAAATCCTTTTAAGGTGTTGAGAGTATAACCTGACTAGACTATGGATATACTAATTTTGAGGACGAAATTCACTTCAAGGTGTGGAGAGTTGTAACATACTATATTTTGGGAACCAAATCTATTTTGAGTTATAATTCTTTATTTTTTTTTCTTTCTCTAAATGATCCCATTATAAATAGGTCCTTCAATTGAATCATCATATCCTTCAATATAATTAGTCTTCAATTGTGTTTCTTTTGATTGATTGAGTTAACTCTCCCATCCTAAAGAAAATTTGGCTAATAAATTGTTCTATTTCACTTAGTGAGTCATCTCATCAGCATTTAGTGCAATTCTAGGTAATTCTATGTAAGTATTGATCTAGCACACTCAATATCACAAATAAGGGCTTTGGAATCAAATGAAGATATTAATCATACTATCAAATATCATCAATTTAATTATTTATGAGGTTCATTCAATCATCTATCGCATGACCACATATATAGGAGTTAATATTTTTACTATTTACTTTAGTACAAGTTAGATACATGGTTAAATTTGAAAGGGAAAAGGATTTGTGACTTAAGAGATATAAAGTCTAGGAGTGAATGTGATTGATAGCAATCAAAAGTAACCCTTATCATCAAACACATACGCATCACCCTTCTCAACATATCCCAGTGATTATGAGAGATCAAAAAGAGATGTTCCTCCCCAAAACTCAGAAACTGATTTGGACTTTGTCCTTAAGTTGAATGTGTCATTGAAGAGCATTGATCACCTCCAAGACAATGACTACATATCTACTTGCAACAAAAGCCATCAAACTCCCCTTGAAACGGTTGTAGGCCATCTAACATGACTCCTCCTCATTAGTAGGCACACCACCCTAAACCTAGCACATCCCAGTATATATCAACACCACCCCTGCACTCCCTTGCCTTCAACACAGACTGAAACATTACCGTCATCACTAGAATCCACCAAGAAATTAGGAGTTTTGTTACTCCTCCACATGCTTTGTGTCCCACCTACTGATCACAAACATGCAATATCGGTGTTCTCAAGACCTTTAACCATCAATGATGCCACTGCCCTTACATAATGGTGACCTACCACAGTTCACAATTGCTTCATCTCCTCCTATGATATAAGCAACATGAATCACCATGTGAATAGCCTAGACACATCATCTACGACTCAGGGAACATGGCTAGTACCTAGTTCCTCAACACAATCACAGAACTATAGTACCTTAAATGTTGATGCCTTCTAGTCTTACTAACACCTTCAAACACCCACATTCTCCTCCATCATATCCTAAAGCATGATCTCTAGAACCATGGCAGCTTCCTACCAGTGGACAAACACCTTGACTATCTAATCTATCTGTCCCCTCTTTATCCCCTACACATTTGAATCACAAACATAAAAAATGAACGTTCAACATCACATTGGCCTCAACTATGTGTGATCTACATCATAGAAGAATCATTCCCTTGATCTAGATCATCCTCGACAGAATCTTCATCATAAAAACATCACCACTGCCTGGAAGAATCTCCTCTACCATCATTGGTAGAAGTATGAACTCTAGAGACTTTGGTCAACATTGTGATTGTTATTAGAAGAGGTCTCATCTCTGACTACCACCTAGTGATTGTGACTATCAGTGGTCGTAAAACATTAGCAGGGGATTCAGCAAAGACATCAAGTCATTGGAATCATCATTGCAGACCATCCCCAGCATATGTGTTAGCATGTGAAAACTTATTGAATCTCCTCAAGATATCGAGCCATGGTGATAGTTTAGATCTTGACTTCAGGAAAGTGAAAGCGATAGAGAATGTTGGAACATGGTTAGTCAAGGACCTATCAATGCCCCAGAAGATGATCAATGACATGATCTTTTGGTTCATTTCCCCCTCTCATCCATGAATAGGTAACTTTGTTACTCTTGCTTTTTCACATCCACACTCCTCCTAAATATAAGATGAATAAATCAGTTAACAAACAAGAAGATAATAGAAATAAACATGATATCAAACATCAGGCAATGGTTGTATCTACTAAACGAAATCAGTCGATTAGTCTATGTGTATATATGTGTGTTAATAAGCAAACAAGCTATAAACTAGTAATGTTGGCTATTATGAAAGCTCTATCATTGTTATAAGTCCAAACCCTAGAAATATGCATGACAGATTATATTTAGATGCAATATCCTGATTTGTGAAACCCTTAGTTATAGAGCATGATAGAGTATAATGGTTATATATAGCATGGCGTATTAGAAATAATAAAAGTAGGTTTTAATTAACTATAAGATGAGTACTTTGGTTTATACATAGTGTATAATAATAATACCCTTGATGTCATTTTATTAGGGTAGAATATGGTATCACATGAAATTAGATAAAGGAATTAACATATAAAGGCCTAATATTGAGGGATACATATTAATACCTACACATATATGTAAACTAGTCATAATAAGAAATTAGTTCATTTAAATAATAAAATGCAGAATATGATCATATTAATATACAATGATACATTGATAGTAGATGAAGAAAAATAGACATATGTTACAATGAGTCCACCTATCCAAAAGTAATTAAATAAGTAGGTGACACGGTGTCACCCAACTATAATTCAATACCTTAATACAAAGGAATACATGAAATATAAAAAACCTAGTAAGTCTATAACTATTCATATGTATGCATGATGAATAAAGAAATTTTAAAAAGAATATAATGGTAAAAAAGTAGAAAATAAGGGATAAAAAAATTTTGAGGGCTTAACCTAGAGTATATATTATATATTATACTATCTAATTAAAATGTAAATCTAGAAATAATTATGATGGAAAATAATATGGAATATTAACCTAGAGGAAAATATAATCCTAAATAACTTAAGTGGAACAACACTTGATTCCAAGTCACATAGTGAAAAACATTCCTCTACATTTGTAGATCCCTATATTTTGATTAAATTCTTGGAGTTGAATACTTGGAACTCACAATTTCACATATGTTGATTGTAAGGCACAAAATTATTATCTCCATTTGGAAAGTTATTCGATCATTGGTTGCATGCATGATTAGAGAGGTTGTTTGGTTTAAAATTTTTGTAAACCTTAGCCCATTTTTTTTTAAATCCACCAACAATAAATCATGAAAATAATAGCATGTTTTTTAAACATTGAAAAGAGCATGCTAGTGCCCCAAGGTTAGTAGAATTAGGCTTCAATGACTCTGAACAAAGAGAAGGACAATAGATCCCTCAGTATACTGAGAAATTTAGTTGGTGTGTTGTCGTTATCCATGGAGAGAACATATGGCTTCTCCAATAACATAGACATTGACATGTGTTGTCTATTTGAAAATTTGAATTACTAGTCTCAAAATTGGGTATTGAATCTTATTGAACTTGAAAAACCATTGTTACTCTTTTGATACTTTCCCATATTATTTATTCCTTCATGAAAAATTCTTTGCATGTAGGTTCATACTTTTACTTTCCAAATAATAATTTTGTATCGATCATTTGGATGGCTTGTGTTTCCCTTCTTGGGGTCCATGTCTGGTTTCATTCCCCTTGGGAGTTCATGGATAGATCATAGATGGAAGATCTTGAATATACATGCTTGGGTAATCCTCTATTGAAGAGTAGATAGGTCTCAATCCTATTATTAACTTTGTAATCTTATGTAAAGCTTCCTCGACTCTGATGTAAAGCATGATTGTAAAAATATTTGTTTATATTTTCTTGATACAATCTTATAAAAATTTGAAACAAAGCTCAGGTCTTTACATCTTTCGTACCTCATATTCACTCTATTTTATACCAATGAGAATCAAATACCCCCAAAATAGTCGTCCACAACTAGATATTGTTCTTATACAAACATCTCATAGGAATATGTGGGATTTTCTAAAACAGCAAGAATATTGCATCTTGTTTGCACTATAAGTTTTTGACACAATAGTAGGTGTGTGAATCAAAGTCAGGACAGAGAATATAAAAGGTTATGTGATTTCAAGAAATCAAGATTGTTTGGTCATGCTTGGTTGTAGGATTTCAATCTGATGAGAGCATGAGGCATGCATTGGTTGAAAGTAATTATTTAGAGAGTGTTTTAGATTTTGAGTTACTCGAGGAAGAGCAATGTTCAAGATCGGGATTGTGATAAACATATATTCATCATATTTTTAGTTACATTTAGATTTATTTTTGCATATTTTATTTACATTCTATTCAATATTTCACTTGTTTTAAGATTTGAGTAGTTTATACAATTTGTTTGAAATTTAATCTATTTTTCATGTTTTATTTGTAGGTTGATACTAGAACAAAAAAAGAGAAGAAAATATTACTCCATGAAAGCCAATAAAATGATCAAAAAATACATATCCTCACTCTCCAACTCAAACAGTCAGAGTGAGGATTAGTAAAGTATAGATGGTCATTCAGATGGCCATAGCTTTTGCATACAAACTTAAACTTGGATGATTTAAAATTTGTTAGATGAATAATTCAATTGTCTACAAAATTAAGTATTTTATTCAGGGATGATTCAACTAAGCAATGTGTTGAAAAAAACATGTAAAAATTAAGTTTAAAGGAAACATGATCTTGATTCCAAAGAAGGGATTTTTTGTGAGCCCTATACAAGTGGAAAATGCATTAAAATGAGTGGATTAAATAGTGGAAATATGAGAAATCTTGGAATAAATTTGATAAATTTCATCATTTCTAAACAAAGTAATTAATATTGATTGTTGCATTGATGACCAAAAATAAGGCGTCAACACCAACATTTATTGATTTTAACATATTGGTAATATAATACAAATAGGTAAATCTCATTAGAATGACAACTTTGCCTCGATGAAGTTGTTATTCATGGTGCTATTTGATTACTATATAATACTTGAAATAATTGAAAAAAAATTGGATCCAAATTGCAACAGTTTGGACCAAACAATAATATTTTGTGGACATTAACATTTTGGAGACAAACTATAGCATGTTGGAGACAAACAATAGCACTTTGGAGCCAAACTATAATGTTTCAGACTTTCCCTAGTAGTCTTTCATCTACAAATGGGTAAGAGGTATCTATGAGCATGGGCATGATAGTGTTGCAAGTTGCGAGCGTCATTAATAAGTCACTAGCATGCTTAACCCCTCGTCATCTTGATTTCTCCTCCAAAAACATAACCAACTTTAACCATCATCTTAGATTTTAGGGTATCCTCTCAATCAGTACACATTTATATCATCTATTGATAATTTTATAGTATGTAATGCTTCTTCATGGATGATGTAGTGACATGATCAGATACTTTAAAATTGGTGCAATGCAATCAAGTATACAATATTGTAATTGTTGTATTGAATATTTTAGTAAAATGAAAGAAAAAAATCTTCATCAAGGTATATTGATTGTACATAATGCAATCATTGGACATTAAAAGTAATTGTACTGTATAAAAAGATATTTATCCTATAAAAATTGTATGTGTTTTTCAAAAGTAACAAGGAAGTGAACAAGACAATCACTTAAACAAATATGCTTCTATTATACATTAAATATGAGTTGTGTGCATGGAATGTGGATTGAAAGTGATTAAAGAGAAAATGTGTTAATCACAGTGTGTTTATTTACCAAAGAAACACAAAAAACACCATAAAGCCCGTCCTACAAAATTGATTAAAATAGATAAATTCACTTATTAGAAAGATTAAAAATGCATCAAAATAAAAGCAACATTTTGACATAAAGATGTAACTGTTTAGAGAAGAATGCAACTTTAATACACAAAGCGTATACGATGGTAACAATTTATGTCTAGTAATTTTTATATGCATCAATTCTTAGGAATGTATGCTTATATCTCCAAGTAACTAGACATAGATGCAATATTGAAAAACTTATGTTCTGTGAAAATGTAACACTATAAAATAAAAATTAACTACGTATCAGAATGTGTATTCTCAAAAATAATATTTTTATAACACATGAGCATGAAATCTACATTATAATCAAAGTGTAACACCCCTGGCCTGGGTTATGGATTAACCCTAGAAGTTTTACTTAAGAAAGTTACTTAGAAAACTTGTTCTAATCTTTTGATAAGTAATTAAGGCTTCTTGTGAAGTCTATTTTCGAGTTTGAGCTTAATTGCAAACTATATGTGCATTATATGATAGTCTGAGTGAAAAAGTGCACTTTTCCCAAGATGAGGTGTTATATTGCAAATTTCACATGTTGAATGTATTTATAGGTTTTCTTAAACATCATGAGAGAGAGAATGATTCCAATTGGTGGCTTGTGGAAAGCCTAAATTCTAAGTGAGAACTTGTTTGAATAATGCTAAGTGCTTTGTGTATCAAATTGGAAATTATCTAAAATGGAGGGTTGATATGTAAATTACCACTTTTAGTGTGTCCCTATTCCCTCTATGTATCATTTAGAGGAGAGAGAAAGAAGGGAGTGCCATGATTGAACCATCTTTAAGGGATGGTACCCTTAGTGATGAAAAGACTAAGAAAGAATTAAAGGTGAAGCCCTTACTCGAGCTATATCAAGTTGTAGACTTAGAATGGGAGTCCATATCAGACAAGGGGCCATGGAGGGAGTCTCCTATTTATTTTTTGATATTTATCATTGCCCATGATGGGAAATATACTTCAATAAAATGATATGTATCGGCTTGCAACTTATCTTAGAAAAAGATGGATTTGAATATAATAATAAAGTGAGTGGAAGAAGACTTGTCCTAGAAGATAACCAAAGGAGCCCGACCCTTATCCTTTGCATTATCCTCAAGCTCTTATTTTTGCATGGAAAGATAATGATGGGATGCATGTAAATAATGTGTCTCCCATGCATGGCTAGGTGGCATGTAGTAGCTTAAGATGATGACACCTCTTACACTCCTTTCCATAAAACTCAAGTACAAATACCTTGCCCTTCACTTGTTAGTAGAATTTTCAAAATCTTATTAGCATCCTTCTCTTACATATCGTGCATACCCCTCTTGTATCATGCATGATCAAGAGGATTTGAGTATAAAGCTTGGTATCGGCCAAAGACAAAGGATATCGGCCAAATAGGTCATAGCAACCAAGTAAGGTGATATCGGCCTTTGGTGAAAACTACTAGGGGGGGGGTGAATAGAGTTTTATAGATAATTTAACAATTATTGAACTCAAACAACCACAATGAAAATATTGGACAAGGAGACACAAGGTTTAGAGTGGTTCTAACTATAGCAAATACTATAGCCGTCAGTCAACTACCCAGTTGCTTACCCAACCGGGATTTGAAAAGAAATTTATTTTATTACCTCTCAAGGAATTTACATAAAATACAATCTCTTTTCCCAAACCCTTCAAGCAGCCTTCACCTAGAAGTAATCGCCAACCTTGAAGCAGCCTTCCCTTGAAGTAGATGCACCAACTCCCGTTGCACCAGCCTTCTGAAGTAGCTTCCCTTGCGATAGCCTTCTTGAAGTAGCTTGAAGTCCCCTTCTCCACCTGAGAAGTCAACCCTCTCCAATCCGCAGCCTCCAACCCTAGAAGTAGCAAGGAGAGTACAAAAGATAAAAAGGAACAAGAAAGAAAAAGGAAATTACAACTTATCCTTTAAGCCCAAGGCTTGATATGCCTAGATCAAGCATATAGATCTCCTAGCCAAGTGTGTGAACTTGTGATTGTTGTGGATAGGAGAATCTAGCCTATAGGACACGAAATTGAGCTAAGGAGAATGTAGACAAATGATCACAGTGCTCAAATTGCTTGCAATAGATTGCTCAAGTATGCTCAAGTGTATTCTCAAGTGTAACAAGTGTTTTCTAGTGTCCTGTGGCTTGTCCTATTTATAGGAATGGCTTAAGTATGCTTAAGGACGTTCTAGACAACTTCTAGGGGCTTCTAAGTGCTTAACTAGCCGTTAGGTACAAAGTTGTTGCTTTAACAACGGCTAATTAATTTATTCTGCAGTTGCTGTCAGAGACCATCTCGGTCGACAAATGGTCGACCGAGACACCTACTCGGTCGAACTTTTGTCGACCGACAGGCTCTCTGGAACAAGTGATTTGCAACGTCTTTCTTCAACTACCAACTAACTTGTTTGTTGTGTCTAACGGCTACTTTGGATCTTTCTCGGTCGAGAAGATTGTCGACCGAGAGTGTCTCGGTCGAGGAGTTTGTCGACCGAGAATGATCCTGTTTCAAGGTTTCAATTTAGGCACTAATTATATGTGTGAGTGTGCAAAGGTGATGCTATTAAATGGGATGACATGTCTAACTATGGTGTTTGGCTAGGGAAAATCTAACGCTTGATTTACATGCAATTCTAAGTACTTGTACATTATATATTTGTACAAGTTTTACAACATTGATTACATTGCATGAAAATATAACTAAGTAAGCTCTTGGATTTTCCCTTGCTACTTTGTCATCCTGCACACTCAAGTAGCTCGTTAGATTAATAAGAATAAAATGTTTGTCATAATCAAAACAAAGGGATTTTTAGATGTCCATTTAGCCAACAATCTCCCCCTTTTTGAAGATGACAAACATTTCCAAAATAAATATAAAACATATGAATTTCATACCTTTAGATTGCCTTATGTATCTTTTCCTCTTGTTTATAAAATGTGTGCTTATTATTCCCAATGAATTATGGAACATGAAATCCAGTTCATTTGGGAATGTAGCAACTTTCAATGTAAAGCCAAGAGTATATTTATGAAACTCATTGATTGATTTTTTCATAAATACTAAGTTATAGTTTTATATATCTCTCCCCCTTTGTCATTTCAAAAAGATAACCGTTTTAATAAAAAAAACTCCCCCTTAATTAGATAACCGTTTTGATAAAAACTCCCCCTTAATTAGATATCCCGTCAAATCTAATGAAAAAGATGTCCATTGAAAAGCCAAAATGAAACAAGTAAACGTATTCGTTTTAAGAACCGCAGATATCAAAGAAAACATCTTCCAAAGGAGTAATAAGCAATTGCTTCCTAATGTTGTTGAATTGATCTAGTGGAAGCGGTTTTGTAAAAATATCAGCCAATTGATTTTCCGTATCAACATGATGAAAGGAAACATGATTCTTGGAGATGTGATCCCTTAAGAAGTGATGACGGATTTCAATGTGTTTTGCCCGGCTGTGTAAAATAGGATTGTGTGCTAAGTTTATGGCGCTCGTGTTGTCACAAAAAATAGGTGTAGATGAAAGATTAAAACCATAATCGCTTAATACTTGTTGCATATAAAGCACTTGAGCACAACAAGACCCGGCTGCCATATATTCAGCTTCAGTTGTAGATAGGGCAACCGTATTTTGTTTCTTGCTAAACCAAGATACTAAGGCTCTTCCTAATAAGAAACAGTCACCACTAGTACTTTTGCGATCAAGTCGACAACCAGCATAATCTGCATCAGTATATGCTTTAAAATCCAAGGATTGTCCTTTTGGATACCATAAACCGAAACAAGTAGTACCAGCTAGATATCGAAGAATTCGTTTAACCGCTAGAAAATGAGAGTGCATAGGTTGGGATTGAAATCGAGCACAAAGACCAACGGAAAACATAATGTCCGGTAGAGAAGCAGTTAAGTATAGCAAACTACCAATCATGGCTCTATATAAGGAATCATCAATAGGTTCCCCATTTTCATCCTTATCAATTTTGATAGAGGTAGCCATAGGAGTAGTAGCATGTTTGCATTGATCCATCCCAAAACGTTTTAAAAGTTCTTTAGTATATTTTTCTTGGCTTATGAAAATTCCTGCAGGTGTTTGCTTAATTTGAAAACCAAGAAAGAATGTTAGTTCACCCATGAGGCTCATTTCAAATTCTTTTTGCATAATGTCACTGAATTGTGTGCATAATGAATCATTAGAAGCTCCAAAAATAATGTCATCAACATATATTTGCACAACTAAGAAATCAGATGCATATGTTTTGAAGAATAAAGTAGAATCTGAATTTCCAATAGAAAAACCATTATCAAAAAGATATGTCTTGAGCCGTTCATACTAATTCCTAGGTGCTTGTTTTAGACCATAAAGTGCCTTTTTAAGTTTATAAACATGGTCACCTTTTTCTGGTATTTCAAAGCCAGGTGGTTGAGCAACATAAACTTCTTCTTGTATGATGCCATTGAGAAATGCACTTTTGACATCCATTTGATATAGCTTAATGTTTTTATGGGCAGCAATAGCTAGTAACATCCTAATAGCTTCAAGTCTAGCTACGGGTGCATATGTTTCATCAAAATCTATTCCTTCTTGTTGATTATATCCTTGTGCTACTAATCGAGCTTTATTCCTTATGACTTCTCCTGCCTCATTGAGCTTATTCCTAAAAACCCATTTAGTTCCTATGATAGTTTTGTCTTGCGGTTTAGGAACTAAATCCCATACATCATTTTTAGTGAATTGATTTAACTCCTCTTGCATGGCTATTATCCAGTAATCATCCTTAAGAGCTTCGAATACCTTCTTAGGTTCAATGATAGAAACGAAAGCCATGTTTGCAACATCTTTGAAGGAAGACCGAGTTTTGACTTTATCATTTGGATCTCCAATAATTAGTTCTTGGGGATGATCCTTGATAAGCCTAGGTGTGGGTTGTGTTTCAACTTGGGGATCGGATATAGGAATTTTCTCGCAATCATTGGAAATGGTTATATTTTCGAATTGATTAGTGAGATCAATGATATCTAGATTTTCATATTTCGATTCTTCATGAAAAGAAACATGAATGGATTCCTCAACTTTTCTAGAGATAGTGTTATATACTCTAAAGGCTTTGCTAGAAGTGGAATATCCCAAGAAGAATGCTTTGTGTGATTTAGAATCAAACTTGTCTCTATCATCTTTGGTATTTAAAATGTAGCATGTGGAGCCAAAAGTAAGAAAGTAGTCAACTCTAGGTTTCTTAGAGTGTAATATTTCATATGGAGTTTTCTTCAAATGAGAGTGAACAGTTACTCTATTAAGCACATAACAAGCAGTGTTTACAGCTTCAGCCCAAAAGGTTTTAGGTGTGTTGTGTTCAAGCATCATGGTCCTAGCCATTTCCTATAGAGATCGATTTTTCCGTTCAACTATACCATTTTGTTGTGGGGTATGTGGAGCAGAAAAATTATGAGTATACCCTTGAGATGTACAAAAGGTCTCAAATGTATGATTCTCAAATTCGCCACCATGATCACTTCTGATGGTACATATTTTATGTTGTAAAAGATTTTCAATCTTGGAACAAAATTGCATAAAGACATGAATAGTATCATCTTTAGTTGCAATAAAATGTACCCATGTATATCTACTATAATCATCAACAATAACAAAACAGTATCGTTTACCACCAATAGATTGTGTCCTCATTGGTCCAAATAAGTCCATATGAATTAATTCTAAGGATCTACTGGTGCTAAGTACATGTTTTAATTTAAAAGATGTTTTGGTTTGCTTTCCCATTGTGCAGGGTTCACAGTTTTCAACTTGATCAAAAGACAAAGCAGGTAATCCACAAACAAGATCATATTTCACTAACTTTTTAATAGCATGTGAACTAGCATGTCCTAGATTTTTATGCCATAGTTGTAAGGTATTTTCATTTGCAAGCAAGCATTTACCTACTACTGATTTCATAGAGTTTGGTTTAAGGATATAAAGATTTCCAACTCTATTTCCTTCATAAACGACATTTGTAGTGTTTTCTATCAATAGTTTGCAGCAGGTTTTGTTAAATAACACATCATAACCACTATCACATAGTTGACTTACACTTATTAGATTATGATGCAATCCATCAACAAGTAGAACATTTTTAATTTCGAGATTTGTTCCAACATTACCTATTCCAACGATTTTTCCCTTACCATTGTCTCCAAAGGTGACCGTTCCACTTTTCTTTTCTTCAAAAGTTTGAAATGCGTCCTTGTTCCCGGTCATGTGTTTGGAGCAGCCACTGTCAACTACCCATTCCTCTTGAGAGTCTTCATTTTCTTCTCTTGCCATTAGACATTCCACCTCTTCTCCGCTTTCACTGTCACTTGACTCATCCCAGGCAGCTTTATAGGCTTTTTCTCCTTTCTTCTTATGTGAGCTTTTCTTTCCCTTCTTTGCTTTGGGGCATTCATTTTTGAAATGCCCTTTCTTTCCACATTCAAAGCACCTGGGAGTAGAGGAACTAGAAATTTTGTTAGATTTAAACCTTTTGTACTTCTTACCGTTGACGATTAAGGCTTCTTCTTCTTCTTCACTTGACTCCTCACTTTCTTGTGTGACAACTTTTGAGGCTTTGAGAGCCACATCCTTCTTCTTCCCACTTTGGTGTTCACGTTCTCTTCTTTCTTCCTCTTCTAGATCTGCTTCATGAGCTTCTAAATTACCAATGAGTTGTTCCATTTTGAGGCGAGTGAGGTCATTTGCTTCTGCAATGGCTGTCACCTTTGGCTTGTACTTTGGAGGAAGTGATCGAAGAATTTTTGATACCTGATCTTCCTCAAGGACAGGTTTTCCTAAGGCACTTAAACCATTAACAATAGTAGAGAATTTTGAATACATTTCACTAATAGATTCATTTGGATCCATACAAAAATGTTCAAGCTTTGTTTTAAGCAGACTAATTTTGGAATTTTTGACTTGGGCTGTACCCTCATAAGTGATGGACAATCTATGCCAAATATCATATGCTGTATCACAATTTGATATTCTATTAAATTCTCCTACAGAAATAGAACAATATAAAATGCTTACAGCTTTTGCGTTCATTTGGGCCTGTTTTACCGTGTTTGCATCCCATTCCGCAAAGTCATTTTGAGGGAATTCATAAGGAGTAGATACCATTCTCCATAGATCCCAGTTGATGCCTTGGAAGTAGAACTGCATCCTTCTCTTCCAGTATTGGTAGTTTGTTCCATCGAATGCCGGCGGCCTAGCAACAAGAGTCCCTTCAATGTTGAGGTTGTTGAGCATTCCATCACCCATTTCTTCAAGACCTTGTTAGGGTTCCTTGAAGCCTTGCTCTGATACCAATTGAAAACTACTAGAGGGGGGGTGAATAGAGTTTTATAGATAATTTAACAATTATTGAACTCAAACAACCACAATGAAAATATTGGACAAGGAGACACAAGGTTTAGAGTGGTTCCAACTATAGCAAATACTATAGCCGTCAGTCCACTACCCAGTTGCTTACCCAACCGGGATTTGAAAAGAAATTTATTTTATTACCTCTCAAGGAATTTATATAAAATACAATCTCTTTTCCCAAACCCTTCAAGCAGCCTTCACCTAGAAGTAATCGCCAACCTTGAAGCAGCCTTCCCTTGAAGTAGATGCACCAACTCCCGTTGCACCAGCCTTCTGAAGTAGCTTCCCTTGCGATAGCCTTCTTGAAGTAGCTTGAAGTCCCCTTCTCCACCTGAGAAGTCAACCCTCTCCAATCCGCAGCCTCCAACCCTAGGAGTAGCAAGGAGAGTACAAAAGATAAAAAGGAATAAGAAAGAAAAAGGAAATTACAACTTATCCTTTAAGCCCAAGGCTTGATATGCCTAGATCAAGCATATAGATCTCCTATCCAAGTGTGTGAACTTGTGATTGCTGTGGATAGGAGAATCTAGCCTATAGGACACGAAATTGAGCTAAGGAGAATGTAGACAAATGATCACAGTGCTCAAATTGCTTGCAATAGATTGCTCAAGTATGCTCAAGTGTATTCTCAAGTGTAACAAGTGTTTTCTAGTGTCCTATGGCTTGTCCTATTTATAGGAATGGCTTAAGTATGCTTAAGGACGTTCTAGACAACTTCTAGGGGCTTCTAAGTGCTTAACTAGCCGTTAGGTACAAAGTTGTTGCTTTAACAACGGCTAATTAATTTATTCTGCAGTTGCTGTCAGAGACCATCTCGGTCGACAAATGGTCGACCGAGACACCTACTCGGTCGAACTTTTGTCGACCGACAGGCTCTCTAGAACAAGTGATTTGCAACGTCTTTCTTCAACTACCAACTAACTTGTTTGTTGTGTCTAACGGCTACTTTGGATCTTTCTCAGTCGAGAAGATTGTCGACCGAGAGTGTCTCGGTCGAGGAGTTTGTCGACCGAGAATGATCCTGTTTCAAGGTTTCAATTTAGGCACTAATTATATGTGTGAGTGTGCAAAGGTGATGCTATTAAATGGGATGACATGTCTAACTATGGTGTTTGGCTAGGGAAAATCTAACGCTTGATTTACATGCAATTCTAAGTACTTGTACATTATATATTTGTACAAGTTTTACAACATTGATTACATTGCATGAAAATATAACTAAGTAAGCTCTTGGATTTTCCCTTGCTACTTTGTCATCCTGCACACTCAAGTAGCTCATTAGATTAATAAGAATAAAATGTTTGTCATAATCAAAACAAAGGGATTTTTAGATGTCCATTTAGCCAACATTTGGGATTGGAGGTATCATGCAAGAAGTTAGGAGATCAAGTGTTGGATCTTGGAGAATCTCGTCTTCAACCTTGGGAACTTGAAGAGTTGGAGTTTGAAGCTTGGAAGTTTATTTAGAGGCAGGTTATATAACTTGAACCCATCTATATTATTATCTATTTTTCAGTATTGTTCCACTTGTTGATTTCTTTCAAATTTGGATTTTCTTTGATCACCTGATATATACATGAGTTCCAATAAGTAGTTAGGACTGTTGTCCATGGTTTAGAATAGTAAGACAAGGATCTTAAGGTTGATGATGATGACATCATCATGAAACAACCTGATATGAATTGAAGAACCTTGAAATCTGATATGGAACCCAAGATGATGGTTCACCCGATATCAAAGTAGGTGATATCCCATACATGATATAAGACATGTCCTATGGATGATATGGAGGAACCTATTTGTACCTGATACACAATACAAGGTTAAAGTTAGATCTCTTACACGATATGGGCAAAACCCTAGGTGGAAAAAGTGGAAACTCGATATGCTTTGAAATCTGATTGCCTTTGAAAAACCTGATATATCCTACTACCTTGAGATGAGTTGATAAGTAACTAAGTATCTAGCTTGTCGTGTAATCATAGAGAATGAATAGAACCTTGAAAGTATGAATGGTTATGAGCTAAAAGGGGTTTATCTAAAATAGGTAAATTGATATGATGTCCAACACATAAACTGATATGATGTCCAACACATAAATATTTGATGACCAACACATAGACCGATATGATATCCAATATGGGATCACGATATGATATCCAATATGGGATCACGATTGGCAAATCCAATATAGGAACACGATATGGTAATTCAAGATAAGAAAGCCATATGTTGTTATTTGTATACATTTAAATAATACATAGTGAGGTCGCTCATACTATGCTTGATATGGTACATTCTTGTCCACAATATACGAACACCCTATGCCCGGTATAAGGTTAATAGTCTCACTCATACATGATATGAGGATGACTTGAGATGATAAGAGCTAGGTGATATCCAACCCGACATGGCTACATGATATGGTGTTAGGAACTACACATCACACGATATAATGAAGTGGTTATACCACTAGCTTGATATGGATCCATAATAGGAAATGAAGATCATGTCTCAAACACAATATGATAGTATATATGTATACCATGATGCCTGATGTGGTAGGTATGCTTCAATCCAATTTTGGTAAGTGGTATATGTTGTGGGAGATGATAATTACTATATTAAGAAATTCAATTTGATAATTGTGAGTTAATGTACCTTCAAGAGGAGGATTAAGTTAAAACTTAATAAAGTAAGGTGTGGGAATACCCTTGAGAGAGGTAAGGATGTACACCCATATATGGGTAAGGTGATACACCATATGGCTGGTAAGATTAAATACCTTAATGATTAAGTGATGGGAGATATGATGATTCCTAGCTTGATATACACCTAATCCAATACATGTGTTCAACTTCAAGATACATGATTCAACCCAATACACCTTGTAAAGGTGAGGGCAAAACACTCTTAGGAGTGATGAGTGTAATACCAAGTAGTGATATGGCTAATACTTGGTTAGGTGAAATACCTAAAGTATTTGATAATCTTCAAATCTATATCAATAATACCTTAACCTAAGATGAGTTCATACCACTTGATAATAGATGAGTAATTCAACTGTGTGACTTATGACCAATACACTATAGGGAAAATGTGATGAGCTAGTGAATAAAGTATTAGGATGGGAAATACCCTAGTACAAGATAAGTTAATGAACTTAAGTAAGTTAAAAAGTGATGAGGGAAGTGATGAACCAAGGCATATCCAGCACCTTAGGGTTGATATACCTTGGTGCACCTCAAATCCAATATACTTGGATGAGTAAAACATGAAGTGTGGCATGTCAATTGTTACATTAAGATGTAATAAGTTTAAAGAACTTTGATAAGTGTAGGCTAACCTACCATGATAAAGGGTTGAGGCAAGTTAATAAAATAGGATGAAATCAATATCCTAGTAAGAATGAGAGGGAAACTCATACTTTGTGTTGACAATCATTTATTGATAAAAATGATGAGAACTAATAAGTATGATTGAATACTTATAATATCGATGTACGCTCCTAGATGTTTGGAGCAATGAATTAGGGTTTGGACTAATAATACAAACTTGAAACACCTATTCGGCTATGAAGGAAAACCCTAACCCTAATAATGGGAAGGTTGTATGTCTCTTATTGCATAAGTTGTGTGAGCTAAGTGAATAGTTGTTGCCTAGTGAGAAATAACAAGATGTTTAATAGGCCTTGTGAGCTAAGTGAATAGTCATTGCCTAATAAGAGGTGACAAGTTATTTAAATGCACTTTGTGAGCTATGAGAATTATTTATACAATAAGTATAAATGGTTATATATAATCTAACATTTGAAAGGTAGTTGTTGCTTAGTGAAAGGTTACTAGATATTAAATGAGCTTTGTTAACTATGTCAATTAATACCTTGGTCTGATGACCTAGAGGTATCAGTTACCTGTTACAGAGGTAACAAAGCTTAGTGATGAATTGAGAGTTTAAATACCCAAATATGATGATGATAAGAGATGGAGATTCTAAGTGTTCTATGTGTTCTAAAGAATTATGAAAGTACTTGATGATGTGTTAAACCTTTATTTGAAGTATCTAATGTAATATAGGGGTGCTTAGTGGACTCCCCAAATTAAATAGGGGTGCTTAATGGACTCCCCAAATTATACAGGGGTGCTTAGTGGACTCCCCAACAATACTAGGTTGCTCAGTGGTCTTCCTGATGACAAATAATCTGGGAAAGCTTAGTGGTCTTCTCCCGAAAAGAATACACACTACAGCTGTAACTCTATAGCGAAGGCGTTGCTATACCCCGACATAGTTAATTGCAGATGATACATAATGTTTTGCTAAGTCTAAGTGGTCTCGTGCTTACCGAGACAGATGAGGTCGTGACAGCCGGCTCTGCCACTGTGTATGGTGTTGCGGTGCTTGTAAAGTTCCTTTGTCACTGATGTCCAAATTGCACTCAACGCATGAAGAAGTCACCCTCTTTATCATCCAATCTTGTTTCTTGAACCAGAGCAGACTGTCTGAGATATATGTAAGCTCAATATCACATATTGACTCACATGTGAATGGTCATGCAATTCTCAGTCTCTTTGATCAAGAGACTGAGGACATCACACTCCAGTAGGATGGACAAATCTAATTTCTATCACTCATAGTCTAATCACTCATAGTCTATCCCCATGTGTCAAAGTCACTCAATCATCAACGTTATAACAACCCATGTTTCAAAATTATGTTTGATGATGTCAAAGTGTACCCAATGACATGTGATGAGTGCAATGATTTCTAGTCTAAGAACTACAATCACCACCATCACTGTGAGAGCTGATTGTGAATTCCATGAAAATGCCTTCCATATGTATGTCTCATGGTGGGTCTCTGTCTGTGTACTCTCTCTTTGCTTCTTGTCACTGACCGCAGACGACTCGACACCATGGTAGCAAGACAGGCAATATCGCTATTAGAAGCCACGGCCACACGATCACTTCTCTTCGGTATGGAGTATGTGTTTGCATTGAGACCCCCTTCCTCTCAAGTGTGTGCAGAACGTCAAATTAAGTATAAGACTGAACTACTGAAGAGTCCACAGTCCGTTGCCAATTAGCAAGAAGACATACACACCCGACTGCCCATTGACATGGTTGTGAAAATTCCATCTCGGTCCAGACATAAAAGCATGAATATGCGGCAGGATTAAGCGGCGCCATCATTGTCAAGACCAAGAGGTATGAAGATCGGCAACAAACTTCCTAGACCAGAAAGTAGTCTGCTTTTTGCGTCAACTGATCTTCTTTGATTTATTCTATAGATGGAAAACTAAGATTGGAAATTGCATCTCAGAATAATTAAAAAGATAAGGATGTGATTTACACATCGAAGCTTTATACGTATGCTGGAAATCCGAAAAGAGTGCAGTGCACCAGTGGAAAATTTGATCATTGAAAGGATCTTGTCGGTTTGGGTAAACGAGTTAAAATTTGACAAACATAAAAAACACAAAGAATTTCCACGATATGCATGTCAGTTTTGAAACGTTATAATAGATTTGGGAAGAAGTACAAACGTGATGCATTTTTATAAAATTAATCATTTTAATTACTGTTTAGACAGTGAGTATTATGTTAAGGCTATATATAGTGTGTCATGGTACAAAATTAGTTAAAATAAATTTTGGAAATCTACCTCACTCACATTGTATATCAACTCTAATTTTATCTTCTTTTGTTAGCTAGATACAGTGGTATAATACCATATTTATATTCTTCAAAGTAATTTTAATATTCTCTTACGGTTGCACGAGATATAGCTAGTATAACTTTATTGCTTGGGGGGAATACAATAATTGCATATTGGGGTCTTACAAAAATCATATACACGAGTGTATTGATGTATATACAATACTTTGTGCCGTCTTGGTGGAATTGGACATACGACATAGCATGTTGTGTCTTCTTGATGGTTACATGTCGTGGAGTAATCATCATTTCTTGACCAGCACCCTATGGCGTCTGCAGCATAGGACCACGACAGTTGCTCTTTAGTAACCACGGTCGTACTAAGATTGACCTTGTAAGGACGTTGTCGAAGAACTCCTAGGAGTGAGCATCGGTCCAGAACCGTACCGAACCGGACCGAGAACCGACTTCGTAAGAATTTATGAACCGTACACCGAACCGTTTCGATGTTGGACTGGACCGGACCGAACCGTTTGGACCGTAATCACCTTTTTTACATGTTTTACAACTTATTTAAGTGTATAAAGTAATAATCTTAGTCACTTCTAACAATTATATAAAATTAATAGCAAACATTTACACTATTAGTACCTATATATGTACTTTATTTATACTTATTATATAATATACCTATATATATATGAATTTTATATAAAAGTCGGTTTGCAGTCCGGTCCACGGTCGGAACGATTTTGGATCGGACCGGACCGAAGACTGAATTCATCAAAAATCTTGGACCGCGGACCGGATCGAACTCATAATGGACTGGACCGGGTCGAATTGAACAGTTCAGTCTGGTTTTGCATTATTTGCTCACCCCTACATACGACCTGTCCGGTACGCTAGCACCCTAGGCATAAGCACTCACTTTTCATCTTTACTGTTGTCTTGAATCATTAGCACTAAAAAGGACGACGTGATGGTGATCCCATCATTTTTTCCGGCAAACTACTGCATTTCTCAAGTAACAATCTCGTGACAATAGAAGCAATATGCACTAAATATAAATGTAAAGTGATACAAAGATATAGTGAATGCATCACAATACGCATCATCACCGGCATCTAAGCCTCAATTTCAATTATATTGAGGTCGGCTAATATTAAAATTACAAATATTGAAGAATATGCGTCTAACATAAAAATATTGAAGAAAGTATAATAAAGACAATTCAAACAATTAACTAAAAGTTACAAAAGAGATAATAAATAAAATCTATATATTTAGAGAAGGATTAAAGTGTGAAAATAGAAGTAACATTTTGATATGAAAATATTACGAGAAAATCTAACTATAAAAACACATAATGTATCCCTTTATTTTCGTTTCGCTGGAAAGGGGCGCATCCAACAGGAGCAGAATATACGTGTGAATCCATACCAGTCTCAATCTTAACGGTCCAGGTAATAGGTGGGGAAGTATTGAGGCAAAGGAAAATGTGACCCTATAAAAGATAAGTAGGTAAATTTTGAGGCAAAGACAATGGTTATGGTAAGGAGTATGATGCAAAAAGAAGTTGCTTGATGGTTTGAATTGACGTCACCAACCCAAATGTGATTACCACGTCTCAAACAGTATCATATACACCATAATTGATGAAGAGGTTATCTTTTTACATTCAAATAGTTGTAAATATACATGTGCCAGATTAAGAGAGACAGATTGCTAACCCACACCCCCGCCCCTCCCACAGCCCATGGCGGATACAAGATGTTTAGAAATACATGTCCACGTAGTTGGAATTCGGATCACATTAGTAGGAATCAACAGAGTTTATCAACATCCCTTGCTGACAAAGTATGTATCTATTGGGTGTGCACACGGACGTGCGTGTGGGTATATGCATAGGTGCGCACATCCGCAGTCTTGCGTACATAGTAGAAACAGCCATATGGGAGGGAAGTGAGAAGGAGGTCGTGAAGAGGATGATGAGAAGATGAAGTTGGGCGTTCAAAATTGGCATCACCCACCCAATTATGGTTTACCACATCACCAACAGCACCACATCCACCACAAATGATGAGGTGGTTACCTTTTCTCAAGCAATACTATGTATACAATAGACGTGGGGGTATGGGCATAATAGAGGCAAAGGGGAAAATGCAGCAGTGTGGAAGAGAGTGAGTAGGCAAATTCGAAGACAGACTAGAGATGCCATGAAGAGGAAGATGCAGAAGACAAATTTGTTGGATGTTTTAAATTGGCATCGCCTACCCGAATATGGATTACCTCATCTCACACAACAATTGATCAAACACAACATAGTCGACGACGAGTAGGTCATCTATTTTACATTCAACTATTTGCGTGTATGTAGCTAGCATGTGTGCTGAAGTGGAGGTGAGACTGCTGCACTCATGACTTGTGTAATATTTGACTAGAATTCCCAACCAAAAACAAAAAATAGAAACCATTATATATGTGAATATTATCACAATGCAATCATGAAATTATGATAATTGTATAATGATATGTTTCAGTAAAGCAAATAAGCGTACTAGGTCTCCTATATATAGCAGTCAGAGAGTACATAGGCTAAATAGAGACAAGGAAAAATACAATGGGCTTAAGCTCGACTAATCAAATATACTAACACGGTCTCTCAAGTTAGAGGGTAAACATTGTGAAATCCCAACTTGATGCTCATATACTTGAATAAAGCAGGAGGAAGAGGTTTAGTAAGAATGTCTGCAACTTGATTGTATGTCTTAATGTCAGGAGCGATGATCTGTTTGGTTTTGACTAGGTCTCACACAAAATGACAGTCAACTTCAATGTGTTTTGTGCGCTCGTAGAAGACTGGATTATTAGCTATATGTATAGACATTTGGTTGTCACAGTATAAAGTAGTTGGAGTTTGAAAAGAAATTCCAAACTTGGTCAAGATAGACTGGACTCACTATAGATCACAACATGCATGAGCCATAACTGTATTCTGCATCGGTGCTAGAGCGAGCTACTACTGTCTATTTTTTACTCATCCAGGAAACTAGCTAAGTGTCAATCATGACAGAATAGGCGGAGGTGGACCATTGGTCTTTAGAATCACCATCTCAATCTGCATCTCCATATCTGAAGATAGAGATTGCCTTAGATTTTGGACGTTTATAGAGAAATCATCATCTTGGAGCACTCTTGAAATAGCAAACAACGCGTTGAACGTTGGACCAGTGGACCTGGAGTGGCGCACGCATGTGTTAGTTGGCCACCCAACAGCATATGTGTAACGACAGTCGCCAAACTGACAAAAAAATCGTTACTAATTAAGTGGAATAAACATAAATAACAGATTAACAAAAAATCACTAAAAATTAAAACCATTTTTGTAAAGAGATCCATTTCTAGGAAAACTCTTTAAGGAATAACCAAAAACTGATATTCACATTTATCATATATTGTACATACAATGTACCATTTCTTCTCGAGGACAACATATAACAGTTGCTTTCTCGAAACATATACTTAAAGCAACATCAAACCTCGAGGCATACAAGTCAAAATCTCATATTGTTCATAAAACCAACACGTACTAAATCCAAGGACCTGAGAGTACAGAGATGACACATAGGACTTCTACCTACACGACACGACAGACAGTATACTCAACCTTAGTTGTCATTGTTGTCCATGTTGTTGTTGTTCTTTCTCTACAGTACGGTCTCAATCCCCCTCGTACACGTCCACCTAAAAAATGTGGATCCCATGGGGTGAGACAATTGTCCCAGCGAGAGATATAACACTCCGCCAACAATGTTATTATCACAGGTAAATAGTATTAAACTGAGCAAAGGATAAGTAGTTTAGAACATTCTCATCTTTTAAAGCATTGCAACTATCTATGATAGAGCAGTAATTTATCTATTCACTTTACAGGGAATATGAAGAACATGTATGTCATTTACCTATCATACTATATCAATATCTCAAGCTTATTCTATAATGCTCATTATCATGGTATGTCATCCATGAATCATTTTCATTTCTATCTGTTGCCCTCATCCAATCTATTAACCAGATATTGAATTGTACCAGCCATGTGAATATACATCATCATAATCATCCAAGTATTGGACTATACCAATCCTGAGATCACAGAGTTCAACCAGGCATTGGACTATACCAATCCTGAGGTCACAGCCAGGCATTGGACTATACCAATCCTGAGATCATAAAGTTCAGCCAGGCATTGGACTATACCAATCCTGAGATCGAGTTCAGTCAGGCATTGGATTATACCATTCTTGAGTTCACAGCCAGGCATTGGACTATACCAATCCTAAGGTCACAGCCAGGCATTGGACTATACCAATCCTGAGATCATAGAGTTCAATCATGCATTGGACTATACCAATCCTGAGATCGAGTTCAGCCAGGCATTGGACTATACCAATCCTGAGTTCACAGTCGGGCATTGGACTATACCAATCCTGAGATCGAGTTCAGCCAGGCTTTGGACTATACCTATCATGAGTTCACAGTCAGGCATTGGACTATACCAATCCTGAGTTCACATCTAGGCATTGGACTATACCAATCCTGAGTTCACAACCAGGCATTGGACTATACCAATCCTGAGATCGAGTTTAGCTAGGCATTGGACTATACCAATCCTGAGCTCACAGCCAGGCATTGGACTATACCAATCCTGAGTTCACAGCCAGGCATTGGACTATACCAATCCTGAGTTCACATCCAGGCATTAGACTATACCAATCCTGAGATCAAGTTCAGTCAGGCATTGGACTATACCAATCCTGAGTTCACAGCCAGGCATTGGACTATACCAATCCTGAGTTCATAGTCGGGCATTGGACTACATCAATCATGAGTTCACAGCCAGGCATACTAATTCACATCCTTTATATAATACAAGTATTCCTCTTATCTCCTTTAAGTATATTCAAAACACTATAGCCCTTATTTGGCTATAAGCACAAAGCATGTATGGTTAAGATTTCATTATTATTATTGTATCCATTTATTATTATTATTACGTTACTAAGTTTCCATTTCCTAGTTTATCTGAACATTATCATTTCTTACATGAGACTTTTATAAACAACTTGTTACCTCTCACTAGGAAACAACTATTCTCATGGCTCACGAGGCCCATTAAACATCTTGTCACCTCTCACTAGGCAACAACTAATTACATGGCTCACAAGGCCATTAAACATCTTGTCACCTCTCACTAGGCAACAACTATTTACATGGCTCACAAGGCCATTAAACATCTTGTCACCTCTCACTAGGCAACAACTATTAGGATTAGGGTTTCCCTTTGTAGTCAAATAGGGTTTCAAGTTCATATTATCAATCCAAACCCTAATTTATTGCCCCACACAACTAGGATCATACATTGATATCATAAGCATTCAATCATACTTATTTATTCTCATCATTTATCATTAAATGATTATCAACACAAAGTATGAGTTTATCTCTCATCCTTACTAAATTATGATTACAACATACTTCATTAACTTGGCTTAACCCTTTCTCAAGGCATATAAGCCTACTCTTATCAAAGTGCACTAATCTCGTTACATCTCAATGTAACAATTGACATGACACACTTCATGTGTTACTCTTCCATGTATATTGGATTTAAGGTGCATCAAGGTGTATCAACCTTGAAGTGTTGGATGTGATATTTATCATGCCTTGATGTATCACTTCCCTCATCACTTTTAACTTACTTAAGTTCATCAACTTATCCTATATTAGGGTATTTCCCATCCTAAGACTTTATGCACTAGCTCATCACATTTATCATGTAGTGTATTGGTCATAAGTCACGCATTTGAATTGTCCAACCATCATCAATTGATATGGACTCATCTCTAGTTGAGGCATTGTTGATATAAGGTTGTCCATTATTAATCACTTTAGGTGTTTCACCTATCAAGGTATAAGCCACACCATTACTTGGTGTTACACTCATCACTCCTAAGAGTGTCTTTCCCTCACCTTTACAAGGTATCTCAGGTTAGAAGTGTGCATATGTTCACCATATCGGGTTGTAAGTATATGAGCACTCACCATATCAGGCTAGAAGTATATACACACCATTCATATCGGGCTAGAGGTGTTGGTATGTGTTACCCATGTCGTGCATGAGGTATTAAGCCATCACCATGTCAGACTAGAGATGCACTCAATCACCATATCGGGTGGCTCGCCATCTAGGGTTGGTCGTGGCGAGTTAGGGTTTGCCATATCGGGCTCAACCCAATATACAAGTCGATAGGAGTGAAGGGCATCAAGCCATGTCGGGCTAGACCATCCACTAGGGTTGTGTATCGAGTTACCATATCGTGCAATAGGGTTTACTTAAATGTTCATATCATTCACCAGATATGTGTGCTTCATGAAACCAAGTACCAATGATATATTATATGATTATATCGTGCAATAGCATTTTCTATTCTTTACCCATATCGGGTTACCCAAATTAGGGTTTCATGTCAACTTATAAGTATTCATTTAACCTTGTATCGTGCATGGAGTCTATACTTGACTCCCTATCGTGCAAGAGGTGTATACTACAGCCCCATATCGTGCAAGAAGGTATACCATCATATCCATATCATTTTAGTGAAGTAGGTGCATCATCATATCAGGTTAGAGGTGGTTGCTTGTGTGCTTGCACCTGATATCACTTTTATAAAGTGATACCATCATCTTCAAGCTCTAGACCTTAGTTTTAACTGTTATAGTTCATGGAAATAGGTCTAAGAAACTACTAGAACTCATAATTTCATCAACTATTTCAGGAAATTTCGGAATTAAAAGTAGATCATTAAATATAACAATTTAGGTGATGAATAATAACATGGTTGAGTTCAAGTTATATAACCCACCTTAAGAACAACTTCAAAGCTCCAAGCTCCAAAGCTCCACGTTCCTAAGATTGAAGATGACTTATAAAAAGTCCAAGGCTCGTTCACAACTCCTTCATATACAAGGAATCACCATGGATAAGCAATTGTTGAAGAAGAAAAGAAAACAAGATCAAAACCCTAAAATCATGCTTCAATCCAAGGTTGAAGATGATCATATCCTCACCTTAGGGTTAAGTATGAGCTCCTTCTTGCTCCTTAACACCTTTGCACGATACCCTTGTGCCCTTGCACGATATGTCACTCACTTGGACGATATGTCACTCACTTGGAGTCAAAACACTTCACTCTATGGCCGATATCACCCTATATGGCCAATATCACCTACTTGGCCAATATGCTTTAGCTATGGGCGATATCCAAGGATCTATGCACAATATCTTTGCACTCTTACACGATACAATAGATCTATGCATGATACCTTAGGGTAGGAGGGTGGTAAGGATCGCAAAATTGCACTAAGGAATGAAACTAGGGGTATATATACTTGTTGCTCATGAAGGAGGGTAAAAATGAGGTGTCATCAATTTGATCTAGTAGGTTCCATGTGTCCATGCATGGATGACACGTGTACATGCATGCATTAACATTTATCTTGACATGCAAAATAGTTGAGAGTGATCTAGGGATAAATATTCGTCCATTACATATCCCTTTGATTAAGATATATCAATTAATTCATCACTTTATGCACAACTCGTCACAACTTTACTAAGGAAGTTGTAACCCGACACACCTCACCTCCTTGAGGTGTTTTGCATGACGTGGCCTTTTCCAAGAGTTCACAAAACGATATGAGGCTCCTCCTATGGCTCCTTGGCCAATAGGCACTCATATATAAGCTTTTCAACTTGATACAACTCAAGTTAAGCTTTCATATTCAACCCCTTTTCTTGATCATTTTATCACCAAGAGTACCATCACTCATAATTGATTCAAACATGGTGTCTCATTCATTCTCTTTCCTATAAATGATACATAGAGGAAGTAGGGACACTCTAGAGGTGGTAATTTTCATATCCACCCTACATTTTGGGTAAATTACAATTTGTACCAAAATTGGTGCACAAGTCGCCAACATTATTCAAACAAGTTCAAACTTGGAATTTAGGCTTTCCACAAGCCACCACCTTGCATCATTCTCTCTATAATGATGCTAAAACACATGAGGCATGTTCAACATGTGACATTTTGCAATATATCCCCTCATCTTGGGTAAATTACACTTTGGTCCAAAACAAAGGAACATTGCTCAAACAACATTCAATCAGGACCAAACTTGGAACATAAGTGTGTCACATGATAACAAAACTCCTTAGAGGATTATATTAAAGTTCTAAGCAACTTACTTAGCCAAAACAAATAGGGTTAACTCATAACCCAGGTCAGGGTCATTACAATAGGTAATATTTGGTCGAATAATAATCAAGTAAAAGAGTGTATACCTTTACGTAGTGTCGCAGGTAGATTTGATTGGTCAAGAATCGGTGATGATGATGCAGATGCAGTTGGTGACTCATATTCCATGTGTAGGTATGGTGTTGTGGATGGTGGTAGTGTTGGTGGGATGAATGGATCAGGTTAAGAGACCACAACATCAGTATAACCAATGGGGGTGAGGATGATATCAAGGATATTTCATCCTTGTGAAAGGTAACATCCGCAGAGACATGTATTCTGTCAGTGTTAGGATCAAGATATTTGTATCCTTTTTGAGAAAAATGATAATCGAGAAATACTATATGGATAGCCCGAGGGGAAAGTTTGTCGGTCTTGGAATCAAAATTATAAATGAAGGCGACACAACCAAAAACATGAGGTGATAGAGGGAGCAGTGTGGGTTGAAGGTAAACAGTTGAAAACGGAGTATGCTTCCTAAGAACATAGGAAGGTTGTTGATTAATAAGAAATCAAGTTGTGACAAAGGCATCAGACCAAAAAGGCTTAGGCGAATAGACATGAATGAGAAGAGAGAGTGTAATGTCAAGTTAATGACGGTTTTTACGCTCGGCAATGTCATTTTGTTGTTGAGAATATGTACACGAGCATTGATGAATCATCTCTACGTTACAGCAAAAGGAGGCAACAACCTTTTAGGTATATTCAAGGACGTTGTCTGTTTAAATAATCTTAATAGACGTTGAAAAGTGAGTCGAAATCTACTTGTGAAACTCGTAAATTAATGTAAAAACTTCATCACGAGTTCGAAGTAAGTAAATGCACTTATTGTGACAAGTTGGGCCACACTGAAGATGTATGCCACTCAAAGCATGGCTATCCAGCACACTAATGGAGAGGATGTGGCAGGGGATCTGTCCATGTTGCTCAAACACCTGCCCACATCGGTCAAGCATTTGTCACAACAATTGGTCATGTGTCTCCTCCACAGGCATCCTGTCAAAATTCTCATGTCTCATTATGCAATGAGGTTTATGAACGCCTTCTCCAAGCTACCCAATATTATGAGGATTCTCCCCTCTACAACAGCATTACTGCTTCTACCTCTTCAGATTGGCAAGTTGGGGATTTACCTACTACCGCCTCTTTTGCCCACTTAGCCACCACTTCTCGAGGTAACTTCGGGGTATCCATGCTTGCTTATAGTTCTAAATGAATTACGGATTCGGGTTCAACATAACATATGATTGGTAATGCCCCATCTTCTAACCACATCTGATTTTTTTATCCCTCAATCCTTTCTCACCATGGCAGATGGGTCGATTAAACAAGTAACTCGGTGTGGCACTATTCCTATTTATTCTAAAATCAAGTTGAATGTTATCCACTTTGTTCCAAACTTTTTATACAATTTGATGTTTGTAGTAGAAATTGTTGATTCTCTCAAATATTTTGTAACTTTTGGTCCATCTGATTTTATTTTAATTGGAGGAATTTGACGATGATTGGTAGGAAATACACTCTAATACCATGTAGAATAATATGTTTTATTAAAGCAAATAAGTGTAACAAGTCTCCTATATATAGGAGTCAGGGAGTACATGGGCTAAATAGAGACAGGAAAAAATACATTGGGCTAAGCCCAACTATTCAAATATACTAACAATAAAAATGATTATTTGATGCTCATTATTAATTATGGTGCAATGTCCATTGTACACAATTAGCGCTATTAGAGCAAAGATATAAATTGCAATGATCCCTTTCAAAGATGAAATATGGCCTAAATGAGATCACTTCTTGCAATACATTATTTTAAGTGTTGACATGGATCCTTAACATGCTTCAACAGATAGGAAGATAACATCATCATGTTAAGATGCACTCTCATTACGTAACCAAGGCATTTAAATGAAGAAAAAAGATTCAATTAAACAATTCCCTTCCACCTTAATCTAAGCTATGATAGCAAAGGATGAGGAAACTCCATCGAGAAAAAAATTATTAATGTGTCAAGCACACTCCGTAGAATGATACCTTGACCTCACCACATTCAAGCACACTCCATAGAATGATGCCTTGACCTCGCCACACGCAACTCCACTTGTTAGATAGACGAGGCTTTTGTGAATCATCAATTGGGACCATCAGACATGTAATTCAACTGTTTCATTTTACAATTACCCAAATCAAAGAAGCTTGAGGATGGTTAACAAAGTATCACTCTATCATTGTCATCTAGTGCCTAGGCAAACAAATTGCTCAACTAAAATATGAGAGTTGACACCTAGCATTCACGCCTTACAAGCAAGCCATCCTACTAGAACTCATGCATCCAACAATATACCCACACTGAGAATGTTGAACAACATTTGTTAGATGTGTTGCATTGCTTTGTATGCGTGAAAAAGCCATAGGGAACACAACTGATCAAAATAAGGCTTCACTTTTTAGATCCTATTTTCAGTACTCCTAAGGCCCTGGCTACATATTCAGATTTAGCTACCCGGCATATGCTATCCACAAGAATAGGGTAGCCACTACAAAATCTTATTTTGAAACAAATAAACCTCTTTAGAGTTAACAAGTTGAGCAATATATAGTCTATTACACAAAAGCATACGTGTCAAGGCGTACAACTAGTCACTGGCTAGTCGTTGACTAGTCAGTCAGTCATTTTGTCGGCCTACGCCTAGCCTACCGCCATGAATTTTCCCTTTTTTAAGCAAGCTGGTCGATCGGTCAACTAGCCCTACTGTGACCCTATCATGTAGGTCACCTTTTTTGCGGGCCAGTTCTTTTTTTGTTAAAAGGTGTTTAAGTCAGGACTTTTGAGATACGAGGATGAAGAAGAGTCATTTGATTTTTAGTTCATTTTCTTCAGTGCATTTCAAACAGCTTTAGACGTGTTTTAATTTTTATTTAAATTCTGAATTTGAATAATATGAATGTTAGGTTCTTGACTTTTTGTCTTTAGGATATTTGTCATTCAAATAGTTAGAACTTAGAAATGTTTGCATTTGTCTTGTTTCAATTGCCTTTTATTTTAACCTTTTAGTTGCAGCAATTCGACAAGTACTTCAAGTCTGAATTCAAAAAATGCATGTCACTCAATCACTCTTATTCGCAATTATTTGTTGTGTTTATGACACATATTTAACAAATATTGATTGTTACTTCATTAGATGTGTTTACATCAATTTATATATATAAATAAATATATATATATATATATATAGAGAGAGAGAGAGAGAAAGAGAGAGAGAGAGTAAGGCTAGTGTACACTCGTGTGTACCGGAGGCACCGTACACCTCAGTCATTTTTAAAGATACAATAACTTTTTGAAAAATCTAAACTGTTGATCATCTTAAATATCTTAAGAAACATATCATATAATAAATTTTAGCTCATTTGGACACTTATAGGTCACGCATAAAGGATGCAAAAATTAGGCTAGAATACACTCGAGTGTAAAGATCGCACGGATACACTCAAGTGTGTTTGCATATCAAGACTTACTTGCAAAATGTAAACCATTGATCTTCACCTTCATACTATAACTAGGCTACATATAAATTTTGAGCCCATTTGGATGAGTGTAAGTCACTCATCCGATGGCAACAAAATCGACGAGCGAAACTAATTTGAAATGCATAATTTTTGTGGTCTTTATAACATGACCTATAAATGTCCAAATGTGCTCAAATTTTTATATGAGTTATTCACAAGATGATTAAGAAGATAAAACACATTAGATTTTTGAAAAAAAATATTGCATCATGAAAAACTACTTGAGTGTATTCTGCTCCAAATACTTGAATATATATATATATATATATATATAGAGAGAGAGAGAGAGAGTCAGGCTAGAATACACTCAAGTGTACGGATCGCACGAATACACTCAAGTGTGTTTGTATATCAAGACTATTTTTTGCAAAATGTAAAATGTTGATCTTCACCGTCATATTATAACTAGGCTACATACAAATTTTGAACCCATTTGGATGAGTGTAAGTCACTCATCCAAGGGCAACAAAATCGACGCGCGAAACTAATTTGAAATGCATAATTTTTGCGGTCTTCATAACATGAGCTATACATATCCAAATGTGCTCAAATTTTGTGTATGAGTTGTTCACGAGATGTTTAAGAAGATCAATGGACTAATTTGAAATGTATAATTTTTGCGGTCTTCATAACATGAGCTATACATATCCAAATGTGCTCAAATTTTGTGTATGAGTTGTTTACGAGATGTTTAAGAAGATCAATGGATTAGATTTTCAAAAAAAATATTGCATCATGAAAAACTACTTGAGTATATTCCACTCCGGATACACTCGAGTGTATTCTAGCCTGACTATTCCGCTCCGGATACACTCAAGTAGTTTTTTATGATGCAATATTTTTTTGAAAATCTAATCCATTGATCTTCTTAAACATCTCGTAAACAACTCATACACAAAATTTGAGCACATTTGGATATGTATAGCTCATGTTATGAAGACCGCAAAAATTATGCATTTCAAATTAGTTTCGCGCGTCGATTTTGTTGCCCTTAGATGAGTGACTTACACTCATCCAAATGGGCTCAAAATTTGTATGTAGCCTAGTTATAGTATGACGGTGAAGATCAACGGTTTACATTTTGCAAAAAATAGCCTTGATATGCAAACACACTTGAGTGTATTCGTGCGATCCGTACACTCGAGTGTATTCTAGCCTGACTATATATATATATATATATATATATATATATATATATATATATATATATATAGAGAGAGAGAGAGAGAGAGAGAGAGTCAGGCTAGAATACACTCGAGGGTATCCGGAGCGGAATACACTCAAGTAGTTTTCCATGATGCAATATTTTTTTTTAAAATCTAATCCGTTGATCTTCTTAAACATCTCATGAAAAACTCATACGCAAAATTTGAGCACATTTGGATATGTATAGCTCATGTTATGAAGACCGCAAAAATTATGCATTTCAAATTAGTTTTGCGCGAATGACAAGCAAAAAAAAGACTGGGGGCGCTACTGGAGAGACCTAATGGCCGTGCGCGCTGGGGGCGCGACTGGCGGCGCTACTGGAGACGTCGGCCGTCGACCTGGCACCTTCGGAGGTAGAAGACCGTTTCAAAGAAGATCGAACAACAATGAAGACGTCAGGGTGGCTGCCAACCCGAAGGAGTGGACGGCTATGTTCAAAAACCCAGTGGGTGATGTAGACACCAGACTGAATGAGACCCAAATCGAGGTTGAGGACGATGCAATCATCATTCCCCAATCGGAAGTAGACGAGAACGCTGCCTTATGGAAGAACACCTTGGCTGGATATATAATCGGGTTCCGTCCCCATATCCCTACTCTTCAGGATCACCTGATGCAGATGTGGAAACCTGCTGGCGCAATGGAGGTTCTGCGACGCTCAAGTGGGAACTTCATTATTAAGTTCGGCGATAACAATGATCTTACCAACGCCCTTGAAGGGGGGCCATGGCTTATTAAAGGCAAGCCTATGATACTCAAGAAGTGGGAGAAGGGCGAACCTCTGGAGCAAGAAAAACTATCATCGGTTCCGGTGTGGCTGAAGATTACGAATCTCCCATCGGAACTGTGGAGTGAAAAGATGCTGGCGAGGATTGCTTCCTTCCTCGGTAAACCTCAATGTTTGGATCGCCAGACGAAGGCGAGATCTAGGATCGACTATGCTCGGATCTATGTCTTGATGGCAGCGACATCCAAATTCCCCACAGCGGTGAAACTCAAGACAGATAAGGGTTCCAGTTATGAAGTCAAGGTGGAATACGAGTGGGTGCCTGAAAAATGTCCCCACTGTGGCAACTTTGGCCATGACAAATCCCTCTGTGTTGCAAAAGGTCAGACAACCCAGGCGGCAGAGCAGTTACCACCTGTTCTACAGATTGCCAATGAGAACTCATCACCTGGTTCTGCAAAGGCAAACAGTGAACAGCAGGCTGCTCAATCGTCAACTACAGAAAAGAGTGTCGAGCCCGATGGCTTTGAGAGACCAAAGAAGACAGCCAGTCCAGACAGGAGGAGAAAGACAAGAAGCCAGAGTGCCTCTAGTTCTGAATCCCAAGATAACTCTAATAACAATAGGTTCCAGAACCTAGAAGATGAAGAAACAACTGAGGACGCTGCGGTTGGCGGCAAGCCAACCAAGGGTTCCAATGGTTGAACACCCTGTTATTACAGCTTGGAACATCCGGGGCTTGTCAAGCTGGGACAAGCAGGGTGTGGTCCGAGCTGAACTCAGGAGGGCAAAAACTGATATTGCCATCCTCACAGAAGTCAAAATTAGAAGAAGGAAGATTGGCAGATCTATGAAACACACTTGGCCTAATGCCAGATGGATTGACAACTCTAGAGTTTGCAAAAAAATTCGAATTCTGGTGTTGTGGGAAAAGGAGGACTACTGTATTACTTTGCTTAAAGAGTCAAGACAATATGTCCACTTCGCCATCTGCTATGATAGTGAAAGACTGGAAGTTACTGTTGTTTATGCGGAAAATGAAGATGCAAAGAGGGAAGACCTTTGGTCGGATTTAAAAGAGATCAGTGCTTGCATTACATCTCCGTGGATTGTCATTGGAGATTTTAATGCGGTCAGGAGGGTTGAAGAGAGAGCTGGCAGGAATGCACCTTCAAGTAAATCTATGAGGGACTTCAATGATGCCATACAGGACAATGAACTGTTAGAGATAGAGGCCAAGGGGCCCTATTTTACGTGGAACAACCAGCAAACAGGGGAAAACAATACCCGGAGCAAAATAGACAGGGCCTCCTGCTCCTTACATTTCCTTAACTCTTTTAAAAGCATGTGGCTTGAAACCATGCCCACAATTTATAGTGACCACTACGCACTGGTGCTACATACAGATGAGGAAAAAACAAAAACTAAATATCCCACTAGATATTTCAATGCTTGGGCATCTCTACCAGGTTATTCAGATGTAGTTTCAAAAGCTTGGAAAACCACGGTCACTGGCACTCCTCTTTACAAACTATGTCAGAAGGTTAAACTTGCAAAAAGACATCTTCAAACATGGAATTGGGAACAACTTGGTGATCTCAGTGATTCAGCTACAAACAAAGTAAGAGATGCGCTTCAGGCTCAAGATGTATCTGATAACGATCCAACCAATTCTTTACTGTGGGAAATTGCAAAAGGAAAAAAGGAGGATGCTATAAAGGCAAAGTATCTTGAGGAATCCATTATTAGACAGAAGTCCCGCATTTTCTGGCTGAAGAATGGAGACTCCAACACCAAATTCTTCTACGCATCTATGAGAACTAGAAGACACAGAAATCAAATTAAAATGGTGGAACATGAGGGTAAGATGCTCAAAAATGATTCAGACATCACCAATGCTTTTGTTAAACACTATGCAAATATTTTCAACTCGAGAAGAGCAGAGCCTGATGCTTTCAACTGGAAAGATCTACCCAAGCTTACAAATGAACAATGCCAAGAAATCTGTTCAGTGGTTACGGATGATGAAATCTATGACATTGTCAAAAATGCGAATGATGACAAGGCCCCGGGCCCGGATGGCATGAATGCCTATTTCTTCAAGACCTCTTGGGATACAGTCAAAGAGGATTTCTGCAAGGCAATCAAAGATTTTTTCTTGAAAGGGAAAATGCTGAAAGAAATGAATAAAACGTATGTAGCACTGATTCCTAAAATTAAACAACCTCAGAAAGTGGGTGATTGGAGGCCTATATCCCTGTGCAACTTTGCATACAAAGTGATCTCCAAGATCATGGCAAATCGCCTGAGGAATATTCTCCCTACTCTTATCAGTCCTAACCAATGTGCATTTGTCAAGGGACGAAGAATTTCTGACGCAATACTTCTGGCTAATGAACTTGTCCATGATTTTGATAAAGTCAATTCAAAGAAAAAGATGTGCCTAAAGGCTAACCTTAGCAAAGCATACGACTCTATTGATAGAGGTTATATACTCAACATCATGAAGGGAATGGGCTTCCCATCATGTTGGATCCACTGGGTAGCAGAGTGTATGAACACAGCTTCATTCCAAATATTGGTTAATGGGGTGCCATCCGAGCTTATCCAAGCTACAAGTGGTATTCGACAGGGGGATCCACTTGCCCCATATTTATTTGTGATAGGGATGCAAGGTTTTACAACTATTATAAATGATGCTATAGTCCATAAGGATATAGATCCTCTTGTCTCTGGGGATGTTGAGGTGTCACATCTTATCTTTGCGGATGACCTGCTGATTTTCACGAAAGCAGACGAACATAATGCGAGTAGTATTTTAAATTGCAAGGACAAATTTAGACAAGTCTCGGGCCTAAGGCTGAATCCTACAAAAAGCCAGTTGTTCCTTAGCCACACAGCTGACAGCAACCTTGGAACTGCTATGGGCATTAAGGTTGATAAACTTCCAGTGAGATACCTTGGGGTCCCTCTCTTTGCTGGCAGACTAACTAAGTCAATGTGTCATCCCCTCATTGATAAGATTAAAATCAAGCTAGAGTCCTGGAAGTCAAAGCTTCTGTCGATGGCAGGTAGACTTGAACTCGTCATCTCTACTTTGTCGACTTACCACTTGTTCTGGACAGGTGTCTTTCCTATCCCTAGATCTACCATGGCTGAGATTGAAACCATGTGTAGGAATTTCCTATGGGGTGACAAGGAAGAAGGTAGGCGTTTCCACACTATTGCGTGGGACATTATATGTAGGCCAAAAAAAGAGGCTGGCCTTGGCATACGAAAAGTGGAAGACTGGAACACTGCAGGGATGATGAAACTGTTGTGGGATATTGCAAATAATAAAAATGCCTTGTGGATCCGTTGGGTTCATAGCAGGTATCTAACAAAGGATACTTTGTGGTCATGCCCACCACGACAAAGCCAAAGCTGGCTGTGGAGGTCACTTCTAAAGTATAGAGATGTTGTCCTGCCTCTAGTGCGATACACCATTGGAGACGGGAGCTCAATTTCACTATGGAAAGATCCTTGGATACAAGGGAAGTTTCTATCTCAGCAGCTAAATCCATCTTTGGCGCTGAGATCTAACCTTACCAATGATGCTAGACTAAGTAACATCATCTCTGACAGAAAGTGGAACCTTCCCACGATAAGAGGTGTGGAAAATTTGGCTGAAATCTGCAATAAGATCTCTCTGACCAAGGAAGAAGACCACTGTCACTACATGGACATGGCAAAGTTTAAACTAAAGGATGCTTGGCATCTCTGCAGGACTACTCATGAGGCAGTTAATTGGGCATCTTGGCTCTGGAAGAGCAAAGCTCCACCGAGAATTAAGGTCAGCTGTTGGAAGTTGCTACATGGAAATCTAGTCACCGAAGCATTCCTGCAGAACAAAGGAGTTTCTCTTGCATCTCGATGCTCCCTTTGCAAAGTATGTAGTGAGACTACAGATCACCTGCTATGGACATGCAGCTTCTCATTGGCGATCTGGTATAAAGTGCACAGATGGACTGGTATTATCCCCAACAGCCGTGAAGACTTGCTTCTCATCACTGGCAGTAAGGAGAGACTGCTTGCCATTCTCGCTCTGTACCACATTTGGTACCAAAGAAATACCTCCATTTTTGAAAATGCTAATCCATCCACAAATGGTGCTTGGAGACGCATTCAAAACGATCTTGTCAGTCTGCATAGTTAGCTTTACACCTTGTACAGTTAGCTATACGTCTGCATAGTTTCATTTCTTGGGGCTTTTAGCTGGCTCCATTACTTGTACATGACAGACGTTTTGTTTGTTTTTTCTGAAAGTAATATAGTCTCACGCTTACTGATCAAAAAAAAAAAAAAAATTAGTTTCGCGCGTTGATTTTGTTGCCCTTGGATGAGTGACTTACACTCATCCAAATGGGTTGCAAATTTGTATCTAGCCTAGTTATAGTATGACTGTAAAGATCAATGGTTTACATTTTGCAAAAAATAGTCATGATATGCAAACACACTTGAGTGTATTCATGCGATCCGTACACTCGAGTGTATTCTAGCCTGACTCTATATATATATATATATATATATATATATATATATATATATATATAGAGAGAGAGAGAGAGAGTCAGGTTAGAATACACTCGAGTGTATTCGGAGCGGAATACACTCAAGTGGTTTTTCATGATGTAATTTTTTTTTTTAAATCTAATCTGTTGATCTTCTTAAACATCTCGTGAACAACTCATACGCAAAATTTGAGCACATTTGGATATGTATAGCTCAAGTTATGATGACCACAAAAATTATGTATTTCAAATTAGTTTCACGCGTTGATCTTGTTGCCCTTGGATGAGTGACTTACACTCATCCAAATGGGCTCAAAATTTGTATGTAGCCTAGTTATAGTATGACAGTGAAGATCAACGGTTTACATTTTGCAAAAAATAGTCTCGATATATATATATATATATATATATATATATATATATATATATATATATATATATATATATATATATATATATATATATATATATATATATCGCCTTGACAAGTGTGCACAAAAGGACAAACCCTAACCGGTGCAGGACTAACCCTGGAGACCAGAATTCTGCCATCCCAGATTAGAGAATCATAATGGCCACTACCTCAAGCCCAAACTACATCATTACGCATTAGAAAAATTTGTTCAATTGGCGCAAAACGATAACCCGATTACAATCTTTGAATCTTATACAAAAAATATCAAACAAGTTTCTCTTAAAAGTGAAAGAGATGAAACTGCCATTTCTACTAAGGAGTTGGCAGTCTTCAACATTCAACAAAGCGACAATATTTTGCCAACAGTTGTGTTGCAAATTTCCAAAAGTGTTAAGAGTATGTAAAACGGGTGGTGAGCAATGTGATAATGAATAAAATCCAGGTAAACTATTATGCAGCAAAGGATAGTCAAGATAGCACCATATTGTGCAAACATATTATGGTCAAAATGTGTAAAAAGTTTCCAGGCTTACAAACAAAATCCTAAAAAAGTATTATCTACATAAATGACTATGAATATCTATGTACTTAAGAGGATATAAACCTTACACAGAACTTTGAAAGACAACATAAATCAGTTCACAATCAAGGGTCAAACATTATCAAAAGCTTGCGGAGGAAAATGAACAAGGAGGAAAAAAAAAAACAAGAAGTTGTCTATTCTGTGGAACCCAAAACACAGCAAACAACAGCATCATAAATAATACAAGTGATACTACAGCTGTTGATACCAACACAGCTTTATTCTTCAAAAGATAAACCTTTATCATGCCTAGATTAAGATAAAGTGAACACAGATTTATGTTTTATTGGAATTGCGGGATAGTTGACTTTAAAGGTGAATAACCAAAGAGATGCATATAAAGAAGTAAAAAAGGAAGCTCAACAAATCAACAGATGTAAACTTTCTGTGGTGGTCACAGTCCCATATGAATGAGGAGAATCTAAATACCGATTTGGCAAACCTCAATTTGCCAAAATCTGAATGGAAAGATAGGAGAAAACTAGCATGCTTAAAATATCCAAATGAAGATGTTTTTGCAACAAAAAGTGGTGTCCAGTAGAGAAAGTCAATACGTTAAACAGGCTTCGGATTGCAACCACGCATCAAAAGTAATAGTTTCCCAACACACACGTGCACGTTTCTATCTACGAAAAGAGCTAGCTAAAAATTATTATGAGCATGTTATAGAGTTCTACAAACGAGCAATATGAGATCCAAGTGTATTTTTCCATCTACCAAAAGAGTGAGATCAACATTATTATGTTCGTGTTGTAGAGTCTACAAACAATATGGAAAGCAATATAAGTTCAGAGAAATCAGATCAATAGCAAAATAAACAGATATAAGTGTTTATATGGTATCAAGTAACTAGCAGCAAAGATAATAGTCATTTACGATCTTAGTTTGAATAACAACTCAAACTCCTAACAAACTTCAACAATAAAGGTCTTCAAACAACATACCAATTTAAAATTTATAGACCAGATCTAGGCCTACTCAAGTCTCGCCTACTCAAGTATCCACCGGAGATCTCCTTCTGGAGTTTCCAAGGGTCCTTTCCATCCTGGTCTACAGAATGATGTACTGGCCACTCCATATAACCATTGTTAGATACAGAAGGTTTCTGTGGGATCTCAGTGGCCTCATCAGACATGAAAATCAAAAAGTATCATATTACAATTAGCCAAACCAAAGATCCCTGAGGTTGGTCGACAACGTATTGGTCTATCAATGTCAATGGGGACTTGGCAGACAGAGATTATTCAACTAAATCATTGTGGTTACTACCTGGGATTTACACATACAAACCATTCGACTAGAACTCCCATTCATCCAATAAATTACCCGAAAAGTAAGAAAGTTCAGCAAAATATGTTGGTTTTGGTGTATTGTTTTAGCTGAGTGAATGAACCAAAATGGGACACCGTCTGAAAGTGAGATATGGACTTCCCATTCCGAATCCTATTTTGTGTAATCTCCTAAGATGCTGGCATATCCTTTGTATTTTACATTGGAAATATTAGGGAAGTTTCTGTTAGATAGTGCAAGGGAAAAAAACTGTCATTTCTACTAAGGGCTCGTTTGGTATTGCTGCAAACCAGTTCATGCAGTTGCAAGTGCACGATGAATTCAAACTCTTGCATTTGGTTGGACGTGGTCGCAACCCACGATGGGAAAACAAACCCAAGTGTCGTCTTCGGCTCTACAGGAAAGTGGGGGAATGGACCGCAAGCCTTTTGGGCACGGTTCCAATTCACAGCCTGCCTAGTCCATTTTCCGTGAAGATGGGACATCATTTTTCTGCAGAATCTGTTGTCCATCTGCCTCCATCCCTGAAAAATAATACAAGCTTCGTCCGTTTGCTACTTTTTTCCTTGCTCAACCAAACGCAAACAAGAAGGGTTGAAGTTTTCCAACCAGACGGTAGATGTGCACTTCAATTTCCTGTTTTGCGTTTCCTGTTTTTCAACTCAACTAGTGCCTTGCAACCGCTAGCAACCAAACTAGCCCTAAGTAGCTAGCAGTCTTCAACTTCCAAAAAAAGGCAACAATATTTTGACAACCATGAGAAATACAATCAACACTTACCAATTACAAAAGGTACTACACAAAACAGTTTATTGTATTGCAATTTTATAAAATTGTGGGCGTATGTGAAATTGTGAAAAGGATGATAAGCATCGTGACAATGAACAGAATCCAGATAAATTATGAAACAGCAAAAGATATTCAAGCTAGAATTATCATTATTGCACAAATCCTGAATAGATATTTTCTGCACTGGACGTATAATGCATCACTTACTAAGCAGAATGTCCAAAATATGTACCCCTAATTATTATGAAAGCAACGACGATTAGTTTGGGATTGCGTACTACAAGAAACTATAGTGATTAAACGTGTCCAGTCTCCAGTGTCACAAGAGCAAATGGTGATAAAAAATGTCTCAGATCAAAAGGTGATCAAAAATGTCTCAGAGTAAAAGGTGATCAAAAATGTCTCAGAGCAAATGGTTACAAAAGCATAATCTTAAAAAACCATTATCTACATAAACCCACTATGAATATCTGTGTAATTTAGGGTTTAGGATTCAAACATTTTCGGTATGCAGAACTTCAAAAGACAAAAGCTTACTAAGGAAACTGAACAACAGGAATTTCAACATGTTGTCTAAAATGAGGAACTGAAAAACAAGCACACAGTAGCATCGTAAATATGCAGATTGCGCTACAGATATTGATGCTAGTGGAACTTTATTTTTAAGAAAAAATATATCATGCCTGTATTGAGACAAATGAACACACAGATTTCTGTTTCAAAGGAATTGCAGGAATGTTTATGAATAACTAAAGAGCTACGTACAGAGTCACGCAGGAAGCTCTATAAATTGGCAACAGATTTACATCGTCAAACGTGGTCAAGGTCCAGCACAAATGAGAAGTGAATCTCGATACATATATATATTGAGCCTCAAATTTTATCCAACATCTGAAACGTAAAAGAACAAGAGAACTAGCATACTTAAAATCCTATTAAAGTGGACGAGTTTTGCAATGAAAAGCGGTCTGTAGTAGAGGAAGTCAAAACAGGCTCTAGATTGTCAGCATATACATCAAAAGTACTAGTTCCCCGACACATATATGTGCTAACAAAAGAGATGGAACAACATTATTATTGTCATACTGTAGAGGTTATTAGCAATCAAGTAAAGACGATATGAGATCAGAGAAATGGAATCTATAGCAGAACTGAAAGCAACATATAAGTAATTATATCGTATCCAGTAACAAGCAACTGAATCGATGATCGTTCCCAATCTCAGTTTGAATAAACTCCTCAAAACTACTAGCAACTTCGACAATAACAGGTCTTTCAACAAAATCTCAATTTGAAATTAACAAAACAGATCTACTAGGCCTACTTAAGCAGTGGGAACCTCGACGTCGCCATCGGAGATTTCCTGTTGGAGATCCTTAGGGTCCTTGCCGTCCACTGTGCACCCAACAGATACACAGGTGCCGAGGATCTCCTTCACCGAGCCCTGGAGGTCCTTGGCCATCGACCTGGGGCGCATGATTCTGGCAATCTCGATGACGTCGTCGAGGGAGATGTTACCGCTGTGCTTGATGTTCTTCGTCTTCTTCCGGTCGCGCTCGGGCTCCTTCAGGGCCTTGATCACTAGGGCTGCGGCAGAAGGCACCACCGTGACCTTGGCCTGACGATTCTGCACTGTAAGCTTCACAGTTACGCGGAGGCCCTTCCAATCCTTGGAAGTCTCCTTCGCGATGTCCTCGCCGATCTTCTTGGGGGAGAGACCCAGTGGACCGATCTTAGGGGCGAGGGAACTGGCGGCACCAACCTCACCGCCGGTGACACGGACGTAAACGTCGACGACCTGACTAGGGTCGAACTTGGGCGGCATTTCTGCTGCGGTGAAGAAGGAATGAAAGGAGGAGTGGCGGCGGCGGTGGCAAGGACGGGGATTGGGGTTGGCGCTCGGGAATGGCCAAGGGTAGGGTTTTCCGCATTTATATATAATCGGGTTAAAATCATGAGGAGCCCTGTTGTTTGGGCCGATTGCAATGTGCTTAGACTTTATCCTGATTTGGACCGGGATTATCAGGCTCCGTGGATGCCAACAGAATCATGAAATGAAGAACAACTCGGTGTAGATCCAACCGGAATTTGATAATTTGAGCCGGATTTTGGAGGTACTGTGGCAAACATGTAAATAAGTTGAAAACGGTAAGGCCTACTTGATACGTCTCGATCCCTCTCCTCTCGTCCATCTTGACACTACCCTCTCCCGACCCCGAAGTAGTTATGTCGTGCGGCGATTCGGCTAACTCCGCCACTACTGGATTCGGGCTTTCAATGTCGTGCGCCGATTCGGCTAAGGGCTCGTTTGGTAGAGCTGCAAACAAACCTATGCAGTTGCAAGTACAAGAGAATTCTAATTCCAAGCGTTTGGTTGGATGTGGCTTCAACCCACAGTAGGAAAATAAACTACACGGTGACTTTCAACCCTACAGAAAATGTGGAAAACTGACTGCACTGTTTTCGGGCACGGTTCCATTTCTCACACATGTGGCCTGTACAGCTGGCCTCCAACCATCATCTTCGTGTGATATTATCAATTGATTCCTTCTGCTGTCACCGTGAATGACAATTGTATACATGGATACAACTGAATGGCGTCGTTGTAGATGAATGCATTGTCAATGTATCTGAACAGCTAGAGTTTATGAACTACATGGAACCAAATATTTGTAAATTAAATCGTCATACTTGAACTACTTGGAACCAGACAGAAATAGTTGAATTCCAACTCATCCTTTTGGTTTTCCTATTTTACAATTATTGGTGTTGGTTGGATCTACACACAACCAGACATGCCCTAAAGGGCAAGGTTGTGAGTAATACCAATCCATAGACCTATTAAATTGGGTCAAAATTCACAGAAATATACGGATCGACCCGTTTAAGTTAGATTTGAGTGACGAAATTTGTCACCCACTAGAAATTACATAAACTCATACCCACTCCGGATTTTACGGGTAACCCGTAAGTGCCCATTTAACTAAATAATATATTAGTATAATATAATACTTATACAACTCTTAAGACATGTCACACCCATACATTTATCAAGCAACTAAATTTATGATGTGTCATGTATACAATATAAAGAGTTAAAGTCTAACTTTCTTGATTAATATCCTTTGTTAATTGTTTATACTAAAGGAAACAAAGTAGTTATCTTCTATATTGTTGTTTATGTTAATGAACATGCAGTGTAATGCATGTTTCAATTATAACAATTATATTTTCTTTTTTTCACTTTATGCAGTAGACAATTATAAGAACATGACATATCAAGAATCTTTAACATAAGATGATAAAATAGTGTTGTTAGGGTGATATATTCTGGTATTTATAACATCTATTAATCTATATTATATAATTTTTTTTATTTTACCTTGTAGAAATGGTTATTTTCTTTTTGTCTCTTACAATTTATTTCAAAATATCAAAATGGATATCACATTGTGTTTGACACAAAAAGTAGTCGAAGGTAGTCCTCATTTTGCTATGTTGACACCAAAAATTATTAATGTTTCATTCTAGTTTTTGTTGTAGAGCGGAAACTAGCAATATCTTTTTATTATGCACATATTATATGGATGCCTGCGGACGATCCGTAATCCATTGGATCGGGTTTGGGTGTGCTACTTCTCCACCCATTTAACATTGGGCATTTTTAACCCACACATGTGAGACTCAAACCCGTAATGACCCAACTCAAACTCAACCCACCACCCATTTTTTTTTGATGAACTGGAATCGCATTTGAGGCTAATTTGGTTCCATGCAATTCTGCTACAGCTGGAGATTTCAAAAACAGGAAATAAAAAAACATGAAATTAAACTGCATTTGCAATTATTTGGTTATGCATGTTTCCAGCTCAACGTTTTGATTCGTTTTCATTTGGTTGGGTGTTGTTTGTCGTTGTAATGCTGATGAGGATACTATGGTGAGGTTACTACCACACACAGCTTGATAAATCTGGAGCACATTCATAGAACAGTCTACTAGCTACCTTGTACCAGAAGTATACCGGCACCACTCCCCATCCGTGAAAATGAACTACACTAGAAAATTGTGTAGTTTCTTCTCTACAGATTTGTATGTAAGAAGATGGCACCATACAGTTTCTTTTCAAGGTCAAAAGTACAACTGAGTCAAACCAAACTTGGGAATTGCAAACCATCATGTAGTTGCAATTCTCGTTTCCCAATTCAGTCCAACCAAATTACCCGGCACCACTCCCCGTGATTAGTTTAGTTTGACGCAAATCCAGTGTAACAATTTGATACCTAATGAGTTTGGTTGGATGTGGTTTACGGCAGTAGTTAATTATTGACAGCCAGTTTCCAAATATGTACAACATGTTTTCTATTCACTGCAATGCATTACCGGTGACAAAAGTGTCTATTCATCCAGCTGCATGTACTAAACCCAGCGTTGAGTAGCCAGAGAAATGGAACTCCGTCGGTTGAATCTACTTAAAACCAATAGTTGGAAAACACGGTGAAATTGAAGTGCACCTTTTCATTTGTTGAGTAACCAAACGAAGCCTAACTCAAATGTCACTACTGGATAGTCTGGATTGGGGCTTCTTTCAGCATCGGTGCCGCAAATGTTATAAGGTTTCGAATGCGTTGCTTTGCTATGGGTTTTCTCTTTGTTTTTTTTCCTAAAATTGGCGACAGCGGGTTGGGATCCATAAACGTGTACAGTCAAAGTGTCGTGTAGTGTAATAGTAGACACCATGACGGCCCCTTCCCACACTTGTATCACTCTTTTCGGGTGCTAAAGGACCCTCTGACATCAATTATAACAAAGTAGGGAGGCTATGGGCTTGTTTGGTAGTGTGAAGCCGACGACAAAGTACATGTTTGATGTACATTTTTATATTGGGAACCTACTAAACTACTCCTCATTACACCTAACTAAACTAGTCTATATAAAATTCATATAAATCAATTATCTAATAATTCTTTTTATATCATGCCTTCTACGAGAAAATGGGTCAAATTCTACAAGATTGAATCACTAGTACATTTCTGACATCTTAATGTTGCCTTCTTAATGTCGGTTCCGTAGCAAAACTGACACCATAAAACTAACATTGTCGATTCTAGAGCACAAGCGTCATTATTGGTCAAGTCCTACCGATTTAGAAAAAATGTGGCTACCATTTTTTCTATAACGTCGGTTATCTCTTAAAGAAACTGATATCTCAGTTAACTCGCAAAATACAATTTTCGAGAGAGAAAATTGGCTCCAAAAAATTTAAGATTAGTGTTGGTTGCCTATAAATCGACGTCAGTGGGTTTGTGCCCCATCCCTGCAAAAATATTTTGTTACCCCAAATTGATCTCTAGTGTCGGTTTTCTGGGATAAACCTACGAATCAGTTGTTACTAAGACCGATTTTTTTTATCGGATAAGGGCCTCTAGCATTGGTTTCTATTCAAAAAATTGACAACCCCCTCCATTAGTCATCGATTTAGCTCTCCATAACCGACGACTAAGTTGTTACGGAGGCCCACTTTTTTCTAAGTTGTTACTGAGGCCCACTTTTTTCTTTTAGATAAGGGCCTCTGGTGTTGGTTTCTTTTCGCAAGCTGACTACCATCGCTTTAGCTCTACGTACCAACGATTAAGTCGTTATTGAAAGCAACTTTCTTTTGTTTAGATAAGGACCTCTATATTGGTTTCTTTTAGAAAATAGACAACCAAGTCCTTCCTTAGTCATCAGTTTTAGTTGCAATCGACAACTATGTCCCACTTAATAGAACTTGTGAAATTTTCGTTCTCACTTTCCTTATTTTATTTCAAACTCCGCCTATGTTTTCGTACATTTTGTACAAATGTAGCTGGTCCCAAGCCCGGGTAAAGGAGGAGGGTTGGCGGTAGGTTGACAGCCAGCCATAAAAAATCTGTCACTCTTTCTATGGCATGGATCCCTATAAAAAACTTGTTGGAGCGTCCCTACCTAGCGACGCGGTGCATCGGCACCTAGGTGTAGTACTAAATATGCAAGGGGTTTCGACACAACGACATCGGTTGTGTTGAAGGACAGACAAGGGTTTCTACATCTTGGACGGGTGTGGGTAAAGAAACTGGTTCTGCTACATCATCACTCGAATATAGTGAAAAATGTGCAAGGGTTTTCACATCTTGGACAGGTGTGGGTAAAGAAGCTAGTCCCGCTGCATCATTGCCCGGATGTAGTGAAAAAAGTGTAAGGGCAACATTTTCGATGAAGGCAGGTAAAGAAGCAAGTTCAACAAAAAAGAATTAGAGTTGGATCTTGGAATATTGGCTCTTTGATAGGGAAATCTTTGGAGGTAGGGGATACCATGATGAGAAGAAAAGTCAATGTAGCTTATTTTTAGGAAACAAAGTGGACAGGGGAACCGTGTAGAGAGATTGGAGACACATGATATAAAATTTGGAATACATGTATTGATAAACATAGAATTGGCGTAGGTATTATTATTGATAAGATGTTGAAGGACGATGTTGTCAAGATCACAAGCATGGGTGATAGAATCATAGCTATCAAGGTTGTTCTTGGGGAAAATATTTTTAACATTATTAGCGCGTATGCACCCAAGTTGGCCTTAGCTAGGATGCTAAGAAGGATTTTTGGGATGACATGGATGAATTGATGCAGGGAATCCTGACAGAGGAGAAGATTCTTATTAGGAGTGATTTAAATGGCCATGTTGGGAGTAGCAATGCTGGATATGAGAGAGTTCATGGTAGTTTTGGTTATGATAGTAGAAATGGAGAAGGAGAGATGATATTAGATTTTGTAGTTGTATATGCTATGATTTTGGCAAACATTCATTTCAAGAAAAGAGAATCTCGTAAGATTACTTTCAAAAGTGGGCACAATTGTAGCCAAATCAATTACCTCCTTACGAGGCAGGTGGATCATAATATATGCAGGGATTGTAAAGTGATTCCTGACGAAGAACTCACGACCCAAAATAAGTTGGTGGTTTTAGATATTAGCATGAAGATCAATAAAGGCAAGCAAAACAGAAATCAAGATACTAGGATCAAGTGGTGGAATATTAAAGGAGAAAAGAAGTTGAGTTTTCATGATAAACTCCTCAAGGAGGGAACTTGGAACCTGGAGTCTGATGTTAACACTATGTGGTATAACATGACCTCCTGCATAACAAAAAATTATAAAGAGGTTTTAGGGGGTCCAAAGGTTGTGGGGCCCCACAGGAAGAGACTTGGTGGTGGAATGATGAAGTATAGAAGGGTATTAAACTAAAAAGGGAGATCTATAGGAGCTTGCCCAAATCTTGAGATGATGCAACGCTCCAAAGATACAAGAAAGCAAAGGAATAAGCTAAAAAGGTTGTTGGGAGGCAAGGTCTAGATACTTTAATGATGTTTATAAGAAGTTAGACGTAAGAGAGGGAGAAAAGGATATATATAAAATGGCTCGTATAAGAAAAAGGGAAGGAAGAGACTTGAGCCAAGTGAAATGCATTAAGAATGAAGATGACAAAGTGTTGGTGAAGGACGATGATATCAAGAACCAATGGAGAAATTACTTCCATAAGCTTTTCAATGGAGATACTGCAAATAATGTTAGAGACTTGTATGACATGAATATAAGAGATATCATTTACACACAATGAGTTTCACCATTTGAGGTCAAGAATGCTTTAAAAAAGAAGAAAATGAGAAAGTCATGTGGACCAGACGATATTCCCATTGATGTATGGAAGAGTATGGGGGATGAGGGTGTGACATCCTACTATCACACAGATAACGAAATGCCACGTGAAAACGTGCAGAACTACCATAAACCACATATTATCAAAAACACGGGTTAATTAAAACTGATTGCGGAAAAAAGATAAAGAGAACTATTACATCCAGATCCTGTAAGGAAACATGTTATATAAATATTACAAGCCTAGATACAGCTTACAGAAACCAGCTGTCTTCCCAGCACATGAGTTCATCACATGTTTATATATACATATTCGGCCACGTAAGGCCAACAATAGGATATAATAAAGGTACAATAGCTATACATCGTGAAACGTCAACAAAACCCCTCCGAGGACCTGAGAGTACATGGATGACTCTAGGACTCTACTACAAAACCACCAAAATAGCAGCAAGGATTATTATCATTTAGTGTTATTCAAAGCACATATACCTCGTAGCTCTTACCTGGCTATGAATCCATTTAATATACCTGCATGGTTAGTATACATATCAAGAGAGATAACTTAAATCACTGAACATAGATCTTTATGATTATCATGCTATCATGTTTGGAACAACATCCATGATTATATGAAGCATAAGCTGTATCAATCATATTATTGTTATCAAACCATGAGCATACATTATGCCCTATTCTTTTGAACATAACCATGTATCTTATCATCTTATGTAGCAGTATCTTAGATTCCCAACATACCCCAGTTCACAACCTACCATCATATCCCATTACTAACATAGATGCGGGTTCAAGGTGATTAATCCATTTATTAGGATTTTCGAGTTAAGCATAACCTTCACCAAAGATTCCAACTTCCCTCACTATAAGTGTGGCGGGTAGCGCCACCCTCACCAAAAGAATAGCGGGCAAGATCTTATCCCTCATTATAACCTATCGGGTAGGGTTTTCAAATCCTAAAGCACTTATGTCACCATATCAGCCGTCAACACTTCACCCTATCGTGCACTAGAGAGCAACTAGCACTGAGTTGTGTCATGCAGCTTGAACTAGAGGTGTGTATCATGCACAAGCAGCTGGGGTATCATAACTTATCCTATCGACCACGAACCCTATCGGTTACTAGGGTTAGGGTTTCTATCGGCCAACCCTCTCAACAAGGATCATATCAACCAGGAGCATGGCGCCCAAGACACCCTATCACCCAACCATCAAACCATGTCGTCCAAGGCACTCTATCGCCCAAAGCATCATGTCGTCCATGGGCAAGGTGGCCACTAAGGCATCATATTAGCTAACTCAACTTAGGGTGTGTCGTGCAAACACAAACCCCATGCCCGACACAAGGTTTACCCATCTTACTCATATCGTTGAAGGAAGAGGCTAGGGTGTCGCCCACCTATAACAAACAATACTAAGGCACCACAAGAAGGCCTATCATCCAACTAGGTCAAGCACCTTATATCGGCCACCGCTAAGGCACCTATTTGGGTTTCACCATGCAAACACCATATCGGGCAACTCAAGACCAAACCATGTCACCCAAAATAGAGATAACTTACCACCCACCATGTCAACCAAGGGGACATCCAAAGCAAGTGATCATCTCGGCCAAAGCATATCGTACAAGGATACTAACAAGGTGAAAGGGGTCATATCGGGCACAAAGCCAACAGGGATCAACTGAACATATCGGCCAAGCTAAAACCCACAAAAGGGTGTATCGTGCAAGGGCACAAGAACCTCACCAAGATGGTCATCTTCAACCTCAAACTCTTTAGCAACAAACCCTAATTGATCAAGATAGTTGGCTCACCTCTCAACAACCAAGTGAGAGGAGTTTTGCACAACCTCCATCACAAATCGGGCAACATGATGGATCATCTCCAACTTAGGTCATCACTCATCCAAAGGCTCACCTATCAAATCCATGGTGAGATGAGGGTGTTGCCCGAGCAACTAGAGCATAGACTCACCTCTCAATGACTAAGGAAGAGAGGGGTTTTGCCTACACCACTAGAGCTCAAACTCACTTCTCAAAACCAAGGAGAGAAAGGGGTATTACCCCAAAGGAAACCCTAATTTATGGGTTCGGCCAACTAGGTCCAAAGGTACACAATAAACAACAACATCATCAACAACATGATCACTATATCCACAAGATTAAAGGTACATGCGAGAGCAAGAAACATATCTAACAACATGCATGGCCGATCATGATCATATGTGAACATGCAACATAAAGAAGGTAGTATAGTTAGGGTTAGAAGTTATGTAACCCGCCTCAAGCAAGCTCCTCAAGCTCCAAAGCTCCAAGCTTTAAGCTCCTAGCTCCAAGGCACACCACCTTCGGCCATCTCAAGGAAAGGAACAAATCTCATAACCACCATGGCCGAAGAGCAAGCAAGAAGGAGAAGGAGATGCTAATGGGAGAGGGAAGATGCTTACCAAGGAAGGAAGACTCACCTATGGTTCGGTCACCAAGCTAGAGGAAGAAGAAGAGAACTCCTTCATAGGGATCAGCCACCAAGCACACCAAGGGAAGGTGTATCGTGCACTAAGGAAGAGGGAGGCAACAAAGAACTAAAGGGATCCTAAGCAAGTGAAAGGGAAGGTATATATAGAAGAGGATGAAGGGGGAACCAAGACAAGGTGTCATCCCACTTAGGGACACTTGCCCAACGTCTTGCCACCTTGCAAACCACATGTGCATGTCATGCCACCCACTATCAAAGGATAGCCACTTGTCTAAGGTATGGTGACACAACCAAAGCTAGGTCACATGGGCGACACACCCATACTGGATGATACACTCTTGGGAGACACATCTCATGGCCGATAACCATGGCCGACACAAGCACCCAACACACCCTTGCCCGATACAAGGCTCATCAAGGCAAGACAAAGCCCAAACAAGGCAAAACAAGGCCCAAGGCTACTCAAGCAATGAGCCCAACCCATCCTCTCAACTCTAGAGGATGCAAGGAGAGAGAGAAACATCTCTCAAGGTGACAAACTGGCTCATCAATCCTAAAACTTGGGTTATTTGCAAGTAGCACCTCCAACTCTCAACAAAGCACAAACAAACGCTAATCACCACTTGAGGTGATTAGCAAGCAACTAAACACCAGGGTTAGGCAAAGCAAACAGGATAAGCCCAAAATGGAGGTCAGGGTTCTTACAAGCCATAACCTCTACAAAGGGATTTTGTCCCTGAAATATGAAGATAAAAGCGAGGGGTACTTCCTCCTCATCTCTTCCTCAAGCTCCCATGTGGCTTCCTCAACACCACGATGATGCCAAAGAACTTTCACAAGCGCCAGGTCCTTCCTTTTCAACTTCTTTACTCTTCTGTCAAGAATCGTCACTGGACCTTCTTCGTAGGTCACATCTTCATCGAGCTCAACCTCAACTGGATGTATCACTGTCCCTGTGTCTGGATGACTTTTCTTCAGCATGCTGACATGGAATACTGGATGTAACCTGTGCAACTCTGGTGACAACTCTAACTTATAAGCTACCTTGCCAACACATGCTATTACCAGGTATGGCCCCATATACTTGGGTGCCAGTTTGCCTTTTCGGCCAAACCTTAGCACACCTTTCTAAGGTGAGACCTTGAGATACACTTTGTCTCCTACCTGGAACTCTAAAGGTCGTCAACGATTATCTATGTATGACTTCTGTCTGTCCTGTGCCGCTTTCAACTTTTGTTGTATCACTCTGATCTTCTCTGTTGTCTGCTGCACTAACTCAGGACCCAAAAGCTGATACTCACTAGCTCATACCAACATAGAGGAGATCTGCACTTCCTGCCATATAGAGCCTCATAAGGAGCCATGTCGATGCTCTGTTGGTAACTATTGTTGTAGGCAAACTCTATCAAACTGAGATGTACATCCCAACTACCTAAGAATTGCAAAACACGAGCTCGGAGAAGATCCTCTAAAGTCTGAATAGTCCTTTCAGACTGCCCATCTGTCTGTGGGTGGAAAGCAGTACTGAACCTTAACTGCGTTCCCAATGCTTTGTGTAGTTGTTCCCAAAAATGACTCATGAACTGAGGACCTTTGTCGGAAACTATCGTTGTTGGTACACCGTGCAAACACACTATCTCATCCAAATATATCTGAGCAAGCTTCTTGCTGTATATGTTGTCTTCATAGGTATGAAATGAGCAGACTTTGTCAATCTGTTCACTATCACCTAGATGGAATCATGATTCTTAGTTGTCCTCGGTAGACCAACTATAAAATCCATGGTTATATGACCCCATTTCCACTGCGGCATCAACATGGGTTGCAACGTACCTGTCAACTTCTAATGCTCATCCTTGACTTGCTGGCATATCACACACCTAGCCACAAACTCAACTACATCTCTCTTCAATCCAGGCCACCAATACAAGTCCTTCAGATTATGATACATCTTGGTGACACCTGGATGCATATCATACATCAATGTGTGTGCTTCCTCGAGCACTAGCTTTCTCAGATCATCAACATCGGGGACCACCATCCTGCCATGATAGCAGACTAGTCCATCCTCGGACTCATGGAACCCAACATGCTTTTCGCTGCCGAACGCTGATCTTATCAACTAAACTGAAGCATCTGCCTATTGTGCGTCTTTGATCCGTTGTCTCAATGTAGGCTTTACTTGCATTTGTGCCAACAATCCTGCCAACAAAGAGACTTCCAACTGTACATTCATCTGTAGCAAAGAGACAAACATATCCCACCCGTGACATACCAAAAAACTCAAATGTGCCTTGTTCATAGAGAGAGAAGAAGACTTTCTACTAAGCGCATCAGCTACCACGTTTGCCTTACCAGGATGATACTCAATGGTGTAATCATAATCATTGATCAGCTCCATCCAGCGACACTGTCGCATGTTCAGCTCACTCTGCGAGAAGATGTACTTCAAGTTCTTATGATCTGTAAAGATCTGACACACTTCCCCATAAAGATAGTGTCTCCAAATCTTTAACGCATGGAACACCGCTGCCAGCTCCAAATCATGTGTCGGATAATTCTCCTCATGTTTCTTAAGTTATCGCGAAGCAAAAGAAACCACATGATCTTCCTGCATCAACACACATCCTAGGCCTTTCTTGGAAGTATCATAGAAAACCACATAGCCTTTCCCAGGCTCTGGCAGCACCAACACTGGAGCACTAGTCAGCTTCAACTTCAAACTTTGAAAAGTTTGCTGACAACGATCATCCCAAACAAAGGCTACATCCTTCCTAGTCAACTTTGTCAATGGCAACGTGATCACACTAAAGTTTCTTATAAGCCTCCAGTAGTATCCTACTAAACCCAAAAAACTTCAAACTTTGGTTGGCGTCTTTGGTTGCTCCCAATCTGCAACTGACTCGACCTTCTTGGGGTCCACTTTGACTCCTTCTGCAGATATCACATGACCCAAGAAAGTCACTTCTTCCAACCAGAACTCGCACTTACTAAACTTGGCATACAACTGGTGTTGGCGAAGAAGAGTCAACGCTCTTCGAAGATGTTATTCATGCTCTTGACTGTCCCGACTATAGATCAAGATGTCATCTATAAAAACTACAACAAACTGATCTAGAAATGGATGGAACACCCTGTTCATCAAATCTATGAAAGCAGTAGGCACATTGGTTAGCCCGAACGGCATAACCACGAACTCAAAGTGACCATACCTCATCCTAAAAGCTGACTTTGGTATGTCCTCCTCCTTAATCCTCAACTAATGATATCCAGATCGTAGATCGATCTTTGAGAACACTGTAGCACCACACAACTGATCGAACAGATCGTCTATCCTCGGCAGGGGGTACTTGTTCTTGATCATAACCTTGTGCAATTGTCGGTAATCTACGCACAACCGCATCGACCCATCTTTCTTCTTTACGAATAGGACTGAAGCACCCCATGGCGATGTGCTCGGCCTAATGAAACCTTTATCCAACAACTCCTATAACTGCTTCTTCAGTTCTACCATCTCAGCTGGAGCCATCTTGTACGGTGTATGGGCAATTGGCTGTGTTCTTGGCACCAGATTGATCTCAAAGTCAATCTCTCGAGGTGGGGGAACACTGGGAAACTCATTGAGAAACAACTTCGCAAACTCTCAGATAATAGGCACCTCCTCAAGGCTAGGACCCTTCGCCTTGGTATCCACAACGTGAGATAAGAATGCCTTACATCCTTGCCGTAACAAATTTTCTGCCACCATCACTGATACTAAACACGTCGGAAGAATCTTCCTATCTCCTTGGAAGATCCACTTCTTACCACCGTCACCAAACACTGCCTGCTTGGAACCACAGTCCAACACAACCTTATACTTCTCTAAGGTATCCATCCCAAAGATCACATCGAATCCATGCATCTCAAGTGGTATAAGATCCACTTGTATACTGTGTCCCGAACAAGAGAAAACACAAGATGGGCACTCCTCTCGAAGCATCGAGGAACCATCAAGAGGGGTTTCTAGCAACAGGTTATATTTCTTACAACTAACATGTAAAAGACAATTTTCAAGCATAGTTTGTGCGATAAAAGAGTACGTAACACCCATGTCAACCAAAACAGATACAAATCAAGAAGAAGACAAATCAGAATGAAATAACTTCATCTGACCTTCCACCACTCACGGGTTGACTATCGCCTCTGGCTGACTCATAGCATAGAATTGAGTTGTTGCTTGCTGTTGTCCACGTCCTCTTCTTCCTTGAGCAGACGATCCCACTTGTGATGCTTGACCGCATCCTCACCCTCTACTACTACTGGGCTGCTATCTATCTGACCCTTGTTGATTCTGCCTCAGTTGTTGTGTTGCTGTGACGTCTCTTCTTGGGCAATTTGACCTCAAGTGCCCAGTCTGTCCACAGTGGTAACATGACCTACCTTCTATCTGTGGCCTAGATGGCCCTGTCACTGATATCGAAGTTGTACTATGAGCTTTGGATGGCAAAAATCCACACCCTCTTCCCTTACTCGGAGACCACTGAGATGGTACATGAGAACTCTGCATCGCGGAAGGTGCCAAAAACCTTGGCTTCTTGAAGCCATCAGACCTCTGTCTCTGGAACTGAGTAGGCCTTTTTCTGGTCATGGACTCCCTTTTCTCCCTGACAGACTCCACAAACATGGCGAACCGCTCCTGGTTCTCCAAAGCAGCAACAGGTGTTGACAACTTAGCACTCAAACCCTTCTCAAAACGTCTGATCTGCTCATCATCTGTCACCTCCATGTGAGGACAAAACCTTAGCAGATCCATGAACTTGGCTTCATACTCAGTGACACTCATCTGTCCTTGGCGCAGACGCTCAAACTGATTGATCTTCTCATCCAGATACGTCTTCGGGAAGTATCAGCTGACGAACTCCCGTCGGAAAACCTCCCAATAGATCACCTCACCGGGTTGCTTCTCCTCCTCGATGGCCCACTAATGGCCAGCACTACCTTTCAGAAGGTAGACAACATGCTTTACTTTGTCTGCTTCGGGGATGTCGAGGATCCGGAAGGCCTTCTCGAGACCTGTCAGCCACATATCTACATCTGCCAGATCAGTCGTTCCAGTGTAATCTGAAGCTCTGACTCGGCAAAGCTACTCAAAGGTCTTCCCAATGCCTAATGATTCACCATGGGGAGCCTGTGCTCTTGGTGGAGGCACTGACACTCTTTCCACCATGTGATTCATCATAGCCATCAACTTCCCCATAAGGTGTTGATAGGCAGGGCTTTCAAGAATGGCTGGGTCAAGTTGGGGGACCTTAGGCACCCAATCTTCATGTGCCTGCACTCTTGCTCCATCAACTGATGCAGCATTGCTATTCTCGGTAGCATGTTCTTCATGGTTTCTAGACATCTTTAAGCTTTATCTTCTGGTGAGGGTAGAAGGTTATTGTAAGAAAATCTGGAAAACTCAGAAGAATAGACACAACCTAGTCCTAGATCCCTATAGACTCAGCGAACCTAGAGCTCTGATACCAAAACTTATTGTGACATCCCGCTATCACACTGACAACGAAATGCCATGCGAAAATGTGTGAAACTACCATAAACCACATATTATCAAAAACATGGGTTAATTAAAATCAATTGCGGAAAATAGATAAAGAGAACTATTACATTCAAATCCTGTAAGGAGACATGTTATATAAATATTACAAGCCTAGATACAACTTACAGAAACCAACTGTCTTGCCAGCACATGAGTTCATCACCTGTTTATATGTACATATCCGGCCACATAAGGCCAACAACAGGATATAACAAAGGTACAACAACTATACATCATGAAACGTCGACAAAACACCTCTGAGGACCTGAGAGTACATGGATGACTCTAGGACTCTACTACAAAACCACCAAAATAGCAACAAGGATTATTATCATTTAGTGTTATTCAAAGCACACATATCTCATAGCTCTTACCTGGCTATGAATCCATTTAATATACCTGCATGGTTAGTATACATATCAAGAGAGATAACTTAAATCATTGAACATATATCTTTATGATTATCATGTTATCATATTTGGAACAACATCCATGATTATATGAAGCATAAGTTGTATCAATCATATTATTGTTATCAAACCTTGAGCATACATTATGCCCTATTCTTGTGAACATAACCATGTATCACTACAAAAAATGTATTCATTAGCGGCCTTTCATAAATGCCACTAAAAAAAGCCAGTAAACAGGTTTAGCGGCATTTGTTGACATTTTAAAAAATGCCTCTAGTACCAATGCCACTAGGAAGATAGTGGCTTAAGTTGTAAAAGCCACTAATGGTTTGTCTTTAGTGGCTTCGAATAAATGCCACATAAAGGCCACTAAACCATCATTTGGAATTTATAAAAAATCCACTATCCATCAATTGGCTTTTATACAAATGCCACTATTTTGTATTATGTTGGTGTATGAAAATGTTCTTATTGAGTTTAATGGCGTATAAAAAAAGCCACTAATGACTACTAGTTCTGTATTACTACATTTTCATGGCTTTTAGTCATTCAGTTTTCAATTCATTATCATTATTTCTAAATGAATGTCAATTGTAGATGAACTCACTTTTCTGAAAGTATGAATAATTTTTATTTATAATCAATTGAGAATTACATGGGGAGGACATTTTACCTTGCCCCTTATATTGAATACAACACCAATGATATACTTTCATTCAACATTTTACCTTGCCCCTTATATTGAATTACATGGGGAGGACGTTTTACCTTGCCCCTTATATTAAATACAACACCAATGTTTACTGCTGCATTTTATGGTTTGCAAAATCTTCTTACTGGACAACGTGACATACATGATGTATTCAACATTGATGGAGCTGGCTCAACAACTATTGTTGTATCTGGTATCATATTGCCTGGTTCCTTGAGATGGCGAGTGCAAAACTTGTAGAGAAGGCAGCTGAAACTCAGATGGGCCCATCTGAAACTTGTAGAGAAGGCAGCTGAGCAGAGTGTAGTTCCGTTGGCGTCTGATTCTGGTGAGTGATGCAGGAAGCAGGGTGGGTGCGGCAATTAAAAGGCTTGAAAGTAGCCTAAAAAAATACATGTAGTAAGGTGCAGTTGGCTGTTGTGTTTAGGAATCATAGCAGCAAGGTGATAGCTAAGTCCAAAGCCTCAACCTAAGTCCAAAGAAAAAAGTTAAACAAAAAATACATGTATCCTTGTTCTAGATGGTTAAACAAAAAAAACCACGCTGAAGGTGCTTGTTTAGTGTAAAGCAACAAATAATAAGGGATTGTTTAGTGTAAAGCAGCAAATAATAAGGGCAAATAATTTACCTGCTGACTCATCTCAACAATGCCACCTGCATTATCAACAATAGGTCCAAACATATCCATAGTCAATACATATGCAGCAGTACTCAACATCCCCATTATTGCAACAACAATCCCAAAAAGACCACATGTGGGATTTCCAATTTCATCTACTAGGCAGAGATGATAGATACACTGATCTCCAGAACTGGAAGAGATATAGATTCTAAACCTTTGGTGCAACAAGTGGCCTAATACAGAACAGCTGCAACATCCATGTCGAATCCACCAACAGACTAACTGACAAATGGCCAAGCAAACCTTTCTTTCTTGCTTTGCAATTTCATTTTCCTTTGATAGCTTCCTCCAAGGGCCTAATGCAATTTCATGCTCTTCTCAGGTTTTAGCTCTGAAATTAGAAAAAACCATTACCAAAACAAACTTTCAAGAATTGTTAATTCCTTTTGCAAGTTGTAGCAATAGAAGTGCGATGTTCATCAAAAAATCTCACTAGTACATGATTACAGTTAGCATGACAGTACATTGGTTCATCAAATTAAAAAGAAATTTACATTCCATCTCTATCAAAGAAATGTTCATGTTACATTCCAGCTCTAGTATATGAACCATCAAAGCTAGACATAGCAGAACAGAGATTTACCTATCTATACAAATCAGATGTGTAGAGTGGATGGTTGATTGGCATGTTCCTAGCTTGTAGAATATAATTCTTTTTAGAATATAATTCTTTTGTCATTGGTTCATTATCCAATGTATAAGTGAACAATATAACAAGGTCGATAATAAGCACACCATTCAGATTTATATACACTGAATTAGCAATCAAACAACTAGATTAGAATAGGAATTAAAACAACAACCTATATATGAAGGTGTAAGGAATTTGACAACCAATCACATCATTTTTCTATATTATTTTTCCCAGTCCTAGTGGTTCTCAGGAGTCCGATTGTCGAATTGCCCATCAGTTTTGCAATTGGGTCATGGCAAATATGAGGTGAGGAACTACCACATTTAGAAACACCATCACAACTCTGAATAGACTCTACTCACAATAAGCAAATAGGTTTAAAAACCTTAAACTAGAGGGTAGGATAAATAGATGTGGCCTCCTGGAAGTTTAAAGAAAAACATGTGTGAAATAGACACCTTAACTGAAATGTCTAAGTATATTATTGTAGTTCCTGCAATATACAACAATTAGTTTGTAAAATATGTACTGACATCAGTGAATTAGGCAATAAATATGGGGCATGTGCATATGCTGTTTGATATGTCTTCCAAGATGTAAGTAACTAGTAAATTGTGTTATGTAGGACTTTAAGGTGTTGAGAAAGAATGGAAGAACATACCTGATTGAATTCCGTTGAATGATGTGCATTTTCCAAGCCTTTCACCTTTGAAAGCATGGTATACTACTTTAAAAATGAGGGGCACAAAGTCCTCAAAACAAATTTAATCCAATTTCCAGAATTGAATGCATCCAATCTAAATATCGCATTTTGGAATCTGAAGGACACTACATTTCAGATGCCACTGAACATAGCTTGAAGTTCATCTTGAGCAATGATCCAGGAACTTGGGAAAGCTGTGGAAGTGAATATCACTTCAATGATCGTTGTTGAATAATCTTTGTATTTCCTAAACCCTGGAGAGTAAAGACACAAAAAATTAGGGACAATATTACCACATTTGATACAATGGTTACTAATATGTAATTCGTCCATAATGGAATGGTAGCACTCATGATATAGGGAGAATATTACCACATTTGATAAAATGGTTAACTTCATATCTCATAAAATTCATGATGCAGTGAGTTTAGAAGAGTTTCAATCTTTAATGGTACCATATCAAACAATTTTATGAACTTTAAGTAGGAGAAAAATAATTGATCTTGATGGATAATCTCATTCACCTTCATTATTTTCTTCAAGGTAGAATATATGGCATGTATACAGTAAAATGAGTACTGGAAGTTTGTGCTTGATTTGATCCATATCCATATTTCAATCCTCTGCATTTGTACAACCACACCTTATACAACCACAGTCCAATAACTGGTGAACTATAGTTTTTATGCATTTGTACAACCACTCTCCACACCTTGTACAACCACACCTAAGACACAAGCAGAGCAACATAGAACACCCCAGATAAGAAAAATGAACACAACGACATATAGATTTGAGCCCAACAAAAATAATGGGACGAAAAACCCATACATATGCTAAGGAGTCAAAATTCAAAACTTACAGCAGCTATTGATGGCTTGTCCGACTGCCCAAGGCTCCCATGGGACACATCCATTCCTAGTATAATAGTTGGCTCTTGGGAGATCTTTGGCATGGATGGAGGATGCTCATGGCTATGGTGAACTTCTCTGTACGCTGTGACAACTACAGGCTTATTCAGGATCTCATTCGTTGTGGAAACATGAAGTGCGTTGTCAGTAAAATCTTTTTATGTATTTCATTTAACTAATTTAAACGAAATACATTAAAAGATTTTACTTACAATGCCCTTCATGTTTCCACAGCGAATGAGATCCTGAATATGCCTACGGGTGTCACATTGCGCAGAGAAGTTCACCACAGCCATGAGAATCCTCCATCCATGCCAAAGATCTCCCACGTGCCAACTATTATACTAGGAATGGATGTGTCCCATGGGAGCCCTGGGCAGTCGGACAAGGCATCAATATAGAGGTTGTCAGCTCTCGAGATTTGCCTTTAATCTCCAAGTATAGAGCTACAGTTAGCAGAGGATCATTACCATAGTTATTGGCTTTTAGGGCCTGCATCACAACCACATGTTACAGAAAGGGTATTATTTTAGATGGAGGGGGTAAAGGAAAAAAGACAAATATACAAATGTTGTTTTAACAATTAAGGGAACAGGGGGGAACCCACATTACTAAGAACACCCATTCTTTCTTGAGGCTTCTGCCTAGACTTCTCAACTAGAGCAGACCTATGAAATGTTGACAATGACTTAGTGTGCCTCTGCAAAATGCAAAAACACCAGGCTATATTATACTTAGTACCAAAAACAAAACATTCAAAAACAACGCAGTGAGAAAATAGAACAACACTCGTAGAAGTAACGCACCTCAATAGGTACATAAGTGGGTCGCTTGGGCCTCCCTACATTAAGGCAAGGCAGAGGGTATGGCAAGGTAGAGGGTTTGAATACTTGAGCTCTATCTGATGATGTTTTCTGAAATAATCAGAGACAAGTAGTGTTAGGATATTACTTGTTTCATTATAACAACTCAAATGAATTACCCAGAAGGTAAGATCTGAGACCTCAAGTGATGTGAGACCTCAAGATAAACATCGATGTCGCCTATATCTATGTGAGGGCACATATCTATAAGAAACTTGGAACAAATTTCCTTGGAAATACAAAAAATATTTATGCATGGCAGATCTATATGAAAAGAACCAATAAATATATGAATAGTCTCATTTAAAATGTTGCAAAAACTAGTCTAGGATTCAACAAAATGTTGGGTGGAGCTTGAAGATTGTAGTGTGGTTGCTAGAATCTTGATCCCTATAGTGTTAAGATATCCTGCAGCATGTGATCAAGTAATAGAAGAAAAATTAATATGCCATAAGAAATATATCATGATCTGACATGATGCAAGTTGGATATGAAGCCCACAAATATGAAGCACCCGCAATATGCATTCCTTCTTATATAAGCAATTGCATTCAATATATTATCAAACAGAATCAAACCTGCATAGGTTGGGAAATAGAAAATCATGGTATACGATGTGTGGCTGCCATACAAAAGGGACAATTACCCTTTTACTGCAATAGTTTTTACATTAAAAAAGAATTATTCAATCCACATCACCCATCCACATTAGTTGTAAATTTTGAAAATCCAAACCATAATAATCCATTTACTAGATGAGTAATTACAAAATGGAAAGAAATGGATCAAATAATCGTAACTCATTTTCAACTAAAATTTTCATCCGTACCCACAAACAAGAAGCTAAAACACTGCTCATAGCTAAAAACCACAAACCAATCATAATGCGTGTATCATCCATAATACTAAGATTCTCCATAACAAAATTAAAAGTAGGACAAAACAAAATAGGATTGTTATTTGGCAACATTGTCTACAACAATGGACATGAAACGCCATTACTTTGGATCAGCATGTACAAATAACAAATTGGATTAAATAAAAACAACTATAGCTCTCCTCTATTTAGATAGTATCCAAGAATGCAATTAAATTTAAACTTCATGTCCTGCAACAAATGGAAACGACTTTAGATACTACTTTTGTTTTCAATTATGTAACAGTATAAACAATACTTTATGCTCACCTTGGCAATGTATGTGTTTTTGGCCATGCTATGACGTTGCCAACAACATCATCAACATATTGATATTGATCATAAGGTCTAACTAGAGGATCGTTGCCCAACAAAGCAACCTCTACAAAAATAGCATCAAATGCTGAGCCTAAAATTGCACCTCCCACCCTTTTCATGGGGTCAACCTCAGATACTCGACCAAATGCAATTCTAGCATCTGGATCTGTAAAACTCAGCAGATACACATCTTATAAACAAAATACAGTTTACATAACAAATTTATATAAACGTAAAATGAAGTGCAATTCACAGTAATAAAAACATACTTGTCCCTTATTAAATGATGAATGTCTTATATGAAGTGGAGTTTGCATTGATAAGTTTGTCTGCACAATTATTTTATTTTTGTCATAAGTCCATAAAAGTCAACATGGAAAATAATTGATACCAAACATCTTGTATAAAATGTATTCATACTTGGCCAGTGCCAACATGCTGTGCTTGACTGTTTCCTACTCTAGTTAAGGCAAGTAACTCCTCTAATTTTTGGTTGAATTCATCCTTTTGTTCTTGAAGTTTTGCATCAAATTCCAACCGTTGTTCTTCAAGCTTATCCTGGAAATGTTTCCTTTATGCTTCTTCAGCTTATCAGGATTTATGGTTCTTGCCCCAGATATCAGAAGGTGATGGTCCAAGTCCATAACCATGAACATATCCTGGTCTCTCTTCTCCCATAACATGCCTATAAATTTCATCTGAAGTAACATCAGGTTGTTTTCTTCGCAGCTCTTCTCCTACCTCAGAAAATTTTTCCTACATACAAAAAATCATACGAGATGCAATTTATACCAAATATATACCTCTATGAAATTAGTATATGTAACATAATACTATAGGATATTATGTGTTGTACCAAAATTTTGGCGGATTCAACATCAACTATGCTCCCATCTTTTTTACGATGAGTTTTCTCAAAAAACATTATGGGATCCACTTCTCCGCCTATTTCCTTCTCCATCTTTATCATTCAAACAAGGGTATTGTAAACATCAAATTAACGGATGCCATCAAATTATCTAAATGGATAACAAAAATTACTAACTTACATCATATTTCAGACATGCAAACGACTTGGTTCCTGTTGTGTGGCTAACCTTTTGAAATTTCCTGCTTGTCTTGTTAGTTATAGACTTCCTCTGTGGAAAACATTGTAGTATTGTGCATAGTAATTATCTGTGCAGTACTGTAAGTATCAACGAATAGAAAAAAATAATATTACTTTTCCTTTATTACTCCTCCAATAATCGACAAGAAATTTCCAATGCGACTTGTCCACGTGGGGAACAACTTGTTCAAGTTGTTGTTCGTATGGACTATCTTCTACGAAGTATAGTCTCCTTAACTTTCACTTGTGGTCCTTCCATTTCTTTTCTAGTCTCTTCATTGTCCACTCCTTCATATCTGAATCCATTGTGAATTTACTCTACTGACATAAAGGATATCAATTAGATGCTTCATTTAACCATTTAAAAATAAAATTTAATAATATACCTTCACAAAATTCCATATAGAATCTTTTTTATTTGCTGGAAATTGTCTCCAGTCCTCATAGGCTAGTGGACAAAGATTGGGATCTCTTGCAATGGTTTTCAGAAAACTTGATAAGTGAATTTGGTTTTCACCTACTGGTTGTCTGAATTGATTTTTCTCAATGGGAATTGGATCGTCGAGCTTTCTTTTCCAAACTTTCAAACATTGTGTTCGGCCACGTGCTCGATGTTTTTGACCTAAGCATTCATTCATAAAGGATAAAATATATACATGCATAATTATATATGATTAAAGGCAACACTATAAATACAATGATATGAATGAAATGATTACCTAGCCCATCAGAAGGTGTTGTTGTAACATTCAATGACTCAACATGGTGATCAGAGATGTCATTTTGGTCCATGTTATCAGGAAATACATTGCTATTTTGGTTACTGGCAGCTCTGTTCTCTACAATTCTTGAATGAATAGACACAAAAGCATTGCCATTAGGCACACGGGGTAGCTGTGAAATTCTTGATCTTGTAACTTTATCACCATTTTCTTTGTTTTGTTGATTTTGGAACCTTGTTCCCATCTCCTTTTCAGTTGTGCATGTTTGAGAGGATTTCGAACCACCAACCATATTAGAGTCTTGGGGAGACGTGGCTGATTGGGAATTTTTTGTAGAGCTACCAGCAGTTTTATTGAATTTGTTTGCTCGATGTTTTTGACCTAAGCATTCATTCATAAAAGATAATATATATATATGATTAAATTTAGCACTACAAATACAAAGATATGAATGAAATGATTACCTAGCCCATCAGAAGGTGTTGTTGTAACATTCAATGACTCAACATGGTGACCAGAGATGTCATTTTGGTCCATGTTATCAAGAAATACATTGCTATTTTTGTTTCTGGCAGGTCTATTCTCTACAATTCTTGAATGAATAAACACGAAAGCATTGACATTAGGCACACGGGGTAGCTGTGAAATTCTTGATCTTGTAACTTTATCGCCACTTTCTTTGTTTTGCTGATTTTGGAACCTTGTTCCCATCTCCTTTTCAGTTGTGCATGTTTGAGAGGATTTTGAACCACCAACCATATTAGAGTCTTGGGGAGACGTGGCTGATTGGGCATTTTTTGCAAAGCTAGCAGCAGTTTTATTGAATTTGTTTGCTCTATCGTTACAAATTTCAGTTAAAAGGGAAGCTAAAATTTTTTTGGAGCAATTTGAGGATGACATGTTCAAAGATTGCCAACAAACATGTCGAGTAATGCTAGGTAAATGAGTCGCCATACAGGAGTCATTGTTGTTGTTCTTATCATTGCTTGCGGCTGTCATGTTATGACAATTGTCACTGTACTGTTCTCTCATCCTGAGTATATCAAGTCACATAAAAATGAAGACATTTAGAAAAATATTGAACAACATAATAACAATTTTATTAATAATATTTAAAAATGAAACACATATATTTAATCAAATATAATTAGAAACAATAGTAGAGACAAGGATAAATATGAATAAGAATAATGTCAGACATGAAAAATTGATACACCTAGCTAGAGCACAATGCAAGATAGAAAATTAAAGAGATACATTGAGCCAAAAAAGGCTTATTTAAGTCAAATATTAATGATAAACAAAAAGAAACATTGGCTGCTATTTTGTAATCTTCTCATTCAAAATAGTCATCATCATCATCATCACTTTGAGATACACTTTCATCATCCTGTTGAATTCGGGATTGGTCTTTTTCAACTAGCAACAGTAATTCCTTCCATATCCAATCTAACTATGTCACAATCAGTATCTTCATCCTCTGATGTCATTGATGGCCCATCTCGAGTTTCACCTTGCACATAAGCTTTGACATTCTCAATACAAGATTGTTCTTCCATGTTGAACATATCCCGTGGGGCAATCTTTACAATAAAATGCCACCCTTTTGCAGTGACATCTTCTACATAAAATACTTGTCCAACTTGAGATGCCACTACAAACGGTTCTCATGTAGTTTGAAGGCGTCTCAAATTAACAAGAGTCAACCCATGTTCATCATGCTTGATTCCCCTCGTTGAGTAGATGTCCACCCAATCACACTTAAATAATGTCACCTTAAAGTGTTCATAATAATTGAGCACAATAACATCCTTCAAAACACCATAGTAGGTTACATCTCTAGTAATTAGATTGCGGTCAGTGGTTTTAGAATAACAATCAGTCTTAGCTACCAGAAAGACTTCACTATTTTGTGTTGTTCGATTTGCATCTTTTGCCTTGGTATGAAATCTGTGACCATTGACAACATAGCCCTTGTACTTAATGGCCAGTTGATGCGGACCTTGAGAAAGAAACTTGATTTTATCATACACCATATCTGTTCTTAGGAGTGTCTCAATCTAACAAAAGAAAAGTTTGTTAGACTTTATTCATGAAGCATAACTAATTTAATTACCACAACTAAACTTACATGTTCCTTAAACCATCCATCAAATGAGTTACTATGTATTCTCTGAACCTCCTTTAAGGACTTCTGAGGATTTTTTTGCCTAACGATATCATAGTGCATCCTGAATACAAAATCTGTGCAATATGTTATTTGAATATGTTATAACATTTTATTAATAGAAGACAGTTGACACTAACTTACTTAATGTAGGGTTCAATTTCTTTATAATTGAATAGTACATACTTATGGGCTTGTTTCAATGTATGTTCGCCCAAGACACATGTTACCATTTTACCAATACCACGATCTACTGTCGAGAAAATAGACCAATCATCACTGTCAAGTGTTGGCTCATTTTCCAAATTTACTTCGTCAGTATCGTTTCTATTTGGCCGATTTAATTTTGTTTCAACTCCATCCAAGTATCTTGAACAAAAAGTTAGACACTCTTCAACTATATATCCTTCTGCTATTGATCCTTCTGGATATCTTTTATTACGAATATATCCTTTTAGGGTCATCAGATACCTAAAAACAAAGTTGAGGAAAATATTATGACAAATTACATTCCAATAGGTAAAGTCATCACGAAGTGTGAAATGTTACCTTTCAATTAGATACATCCAACGATACTGAACAGGGTCGGCTATCTTAGCTTCATAAGAGAGATGGACTAATAGATGCACCATTATGTCAAAAAAAACATGGAGGGAATATCTTCTCCATCTCACAAAGTGTAATAGCTATTGCATTTTCCAATGCAGAAAAATCATTTGGATCTATGACTTTAGTGCACAACCTTTGAAAATAGTGATAAAGATTAATAATACATGACTTAGCATTCTTACTGGGCAAGGACACAGTGACAGCTAATGGCAAAAGTTTTTGTATCAGCACGTGATAATCATGACTTTTCATTGGTAGCATCTTCTGATCCTTCAGCCGTGCACATCTAGATATATTAGACGCATACCCATCTGGAACTTTGACAGATTTTAGGAGGTTGCAAAATAATATTTTTTCATTGTATAGCAAGCTGGAGGTAGGATGGTATATTTACCAACATTTTTTGGATGAAGCGGAAATCTGATTCCCATATCCTCCAAATCCTTCCTTGCATTCAAGTTGTCCTTACTTTTATCCTTCAAACCTAGCAATGTTCCAATAATACTCTCACATATATTCTTCTCAATGTGCATGACATCGAGTTTGTGCCTTAAAATGTTAGTTTTCTAATATGGTAGCTCAAAAAATATGCTTTTCCTTTCCCAATTGTGTGTTGAATCCTTACCTCTTGGCCTTTTCTTACCAATTACAGTTCTTCTGTCCTCCAATTGTGACAAGATTTGAGCTCCAGAAGGAGGTTTAGGTGGACACCTAAATTCTTTCTCATCGTCAAATGCCTTTGCTTCTTTTCGGAATTTGTGGCTAGTTGGCAAAAACCTACGATGTCCTCTGTAGCAAACTTTACGGCTATGTGGCAACTAATGTGAGACAATATCTTTATTACAATAGGGACATGCTTTGTAGCCTTTAGTACTCCAACCAGATAGATGTTCATATTCTGGAAAATCACTAATTGTCCATAATAAAGAAGCACGCATCAGAAAGAATTCCTTGGTTCCAGCGTCATATGTATGTACACCAGTATCCCATAGTTCTTTCAGCTCATCAATCAATGGACGCAAGTACACATCTATATTTTTAGGTGAAGCTGGTCCAAGAATGAGTAGGGACAACATAAAATATGGTTGCTTCATGCACAACCCAGGAGGTAAATTATATGGAATAATCACAATAGGCCATGTACTGTAAGAAGTACTCATTGTCCCTAAAGGATTAAATCCGTCAGTTGCAAGTCCCAATCGAATGTTTCTAGCGTATGCAGCAAATTCTGGATGCATCACATCAAATGTTTTCCATGCAGGTGAATCAACCGGGTGTCTTAACTTGTCATCTTTTTCATATTCTTCTGCATGCCACCTCATTAAGGATGAGGTTTTTGATGACATGAATAACCGCATTAGGTGGGGTATAAGTGGAAAGTGTCTGAGCACTTTGATAGGTATTCTCTTGGGTTTTTTTGCAAGCTCGTCATCATCATCTAGGATTATAATCAGTTTCCATCTTGATGCTCCACATGTATCACAGACGTCTTTATCAGCAGAATCCTTCCAAAACAACATGCAACAATTTAGACAAACATGAATCTTCACATAATCTAAGTCCAACCCCGAAATCATCTTTTTTAGCTCATAAAATGAATTAGGCAAATGTTCTCCTTCTGGTAGCATCTTCTTAAAGAACGTAAGAAACATAGATGATGCTTTCTTACTCAAGCCATTAAGACAAACCAGGTGATAGAATTCTAGGATGCAAGCAAGTTTTCTATATTTCTTACACCCTGGATATAATTCTGTCTCAGAATCCTTTAACAAAATATAAATTTTTCACTATTGAAATGTTGATCACTAGATGGCTCCACTCCTTCTGTATTTCCATCTTCACTGAAACTTAGAAAAGTATCATGCAACATATCTTGTAAATTTTCAGCATTAAGGAAATCTCCCTGATCAGTAGGAGCATCCATTTGAACATCGACATCTTCACCATGAAAAGCCCAAGAAATATAGCTTGGTAAGAAGCCATGCCACAGTAGATGGCTCAATGCAGTCTTTCTGGTGACCTGGTATACATTAGCACACTTTCTACATGGGCATACAATCTTGTCTTCAATCGATGAATGTTTAAAAGCAAAATCCAAAAATTTTGATACTTCACATAAGTATTTACTGCTCGTTCGGTCATCCTCTGCTATCCAAGACTTATGCATTCTATAAAGAACATTTATAATGAAATTTATCAGTAATTTGTAACATAATAGGATATGCATATTTCTTTTTGTTGTTTGGTTTTGAATGTGTCGTTAGATAGGATGGATTTGTTAATTTGGAACATTCATGGGAACACACACTTCAGTTATAAGCATTCATGTAGCAACTTTCAGTTCCATTCATTAATCTCTTTTTACATCCACACACAGGGGTGTACCCTAAACAATAACTAAACAAAGGGGTTGGTGTACCCCTAAACATGCGCATAATTAAAATAACTATTAATACAGACAAGTCTAGATAGATAGACAACTAAATACTACACCAACATGGTCCCGCATCAGTAACTTCGAGGACTTATCATTGTGGCGATCTTCTCCTGAAGTTCAGAAAAGAAAGCAGCTATGAGGATTGATTGCTTTCAGACAAAAAGTGTAAACATAATTTTTTTGTCTTGACAATTATATTTGTTAATTGGACCTACCGTGGCCTTTTTGATGATTGTGCTGTTTCGCAGAGCTCCTCACTGTATTTAGACAAATCTGAACTGACAGGGGCCTCATAATCAGATTCGTCCAAGCTGATATCCTCCATCATACACTCATACCGTCGTAGATGATCGGGGGTTTCGCAGTTGATGTTGGTTATCCAAATTTTGATGGTATTATGGCCAACTGGATAGAGAAAAAGCCTATCGCTACGACCCACTAGCATCTTTCTAATCCAATCATGCCAACCGAATTTTGATACAAGATTTCCCGCCAAATCATACTCAACCTCGATAACATGTGAATAATTGCCAAAATTTAGGGTCACTTCACCATGCCTATAGTGTCTTCCTTTTAGAAAACGCCAATGTTTGGGTATGGCTAGTTGGTTTAAGGAACGATCATCTAGGATGATGTCCAATTGTTCTTCAATAGGGAACGTTAACATTGGCATAGAGGCCCAGTTCATAGTGACTATTGTGGGTGGACAGAGACTGCATAATATTAGTATTAACAAAGTGTAAGTACATATAACGATGTTATATATTTTCAGAAAAAGTTGAATAACATCAGTTAACCTTTTATTGATTGTCATAACCAACTTTATTGTGGTAGACATGATATCTTGAAAATAAATCTAATAGAGGAAATCATGTCCTATATAGAGGCTATATCTTTGCAATTGGTCCAATGCTCACTAATCCTTCTTTGAGATTTTCAATGAAGTAACTAGTATTTTCTATAATTTGATGTATCTTGGTATTTCATACAATGAGGTGACACTTATTATCTATTTGTTGAATCAACACTCATATTTTAGATTATCAAAGAGGTTAATGGTGTCTGGCTTATTTTGTATAGGTGTGAGACCTATTTAATTTGGAGTATCAATGCACTACTATAGAAGGTGTGAGACCTATTTAAAGAGGTTACTGGTGTCTTTCCAAAATTTTACTACAGTCTTGTACTTCTGTGTTTATCAAAACACTACTACAAGATATCTTATCATCTTATTATTTTGATAGTACCATAAATTTTATGACAAGAAGGATTCATCTAAAAATTGTAAATTTTCTAAATGAGTTACAAGAAGGATTAATCTAAAAATTGTAAATTTTCTAAATGAGTTATGTGAGGTTATTATTCTCTGACCTATATGTAAATGGGATAGATTCTTGCCACTTTAATTTTATGAGTACATGACACTATGTTTGAAATACTTTTTAAAAGGATAAAAGAACATACTTATAATAAGGACCCAGGCACATTCTAATCATTTTGAACTGAATTAGAAAATGAACAGGAGCCTGGGTCCTATCCGCCAGTATCAAAGGAGAATTCGTAAACCTCAAAACCACCAACATGGTTTCCAAACCTACAACCTCAGCTTCTACAAGCTCACCTACTAGAAACCTTTAGAACATATATAGCTAGAAAGTATCAATGATTGCACATATCAATGACTGTAAAGTCTATCATGCAGCTTGCTTGGCACATTAAAGAGAGACATGTTCAGTTGTATTGGCCCAAGTGGAAAGCAAACCCTATTAGGGATAGGTCTAAATCTGACTCACAAGCACTATTTGGCAAAGGAGAGAAGCCCATCAATGCCTAGTACAACTCTGTGCCCTACAACTTTGTGCACAGATAGATTGGTTGTACACTACAACTTTGTGCACAGCTTAGACCAAATAGCTACCAAACTACATCTAATAGTAGCAAAGATCATATCTTTAAGTTATTTATTCTTCTATATAGGTTACAAGTGTTATTACCCTAAAATAAACATATTTATGATTTGGCTAATGTTGCACTCCATTAGTCTGAAATGTACTTATCTCAACTTGAGCCATCAAATCTAGAATATAATGTTGTACAAAGAGATTTCCATGAACCCACAAAGTTCACTTTTCCTACCTCATCTACAGAATTAGCCAAAGTATCCCACCAAAGATCATAGTGCCTCCTCCTCACAATAAAAAGTATGACTGAACTTATAACATATATGGTACATATTTGTGTCATTAAATATCATAATCTTGAACATTTGTCTTACTTATCAATCAATAATGCATTATCAAATGTGTGCCTTATATATGTTTCACAACTAAAGCTTAGCATAGCCTTAAGAAATCAATTTCTACTGAATTTTTTATGTTTTAGCCATGAAAAAATTCATCTTGATGGTTTTAAGTCTATGGTCCTTCCAAAAGTGATGTATGTTGAGCATCTTTTCATCAAAATTCTGCTTGAACCTAAATGATCACATGTAATGCACCTGGTATTACTACTGATTTTGTTCATTTTTGAGTCAAGTATTTGCTTGCAAACTACAAAAAAATATCCGAAGCAACATTTTATTTTTACTATAAATATAATGGATTTTTCTGAGTTTGTTCTTTGCTATCGCCTAGCTTATCATCTAATTCCAGTTTCTACTAGCAGCATCTACTGGATGCAGCTTTACATATAAGAACTCTAATACAAAATGACATACTATTCCATTTTTTCATGTTTCAATTAACATGACATTGGATGTTCAACACTTAGAGAGAAAAAATCTAACTAATATGTATGCGTTGCTCTCCCTAAATGCATCTGTTGTAGGTCAAGTCTTCATGGTTGATACTAACATGGGAATATTTGATCTTGGCCTTACATAGGTGTCAGCAACAACTATTTACAAATCCCACTGATTTCTCAGCAACCCAACCTACCAAAAAACTTTGAAAATACATATATCATATGTTGATCTAGTCAAACTTCCTATTGGTGATGTCGAACCATTATTGACAACTTGGCCGGAAGTCTAGCCGAAAGTCTGGCCGACAACTTGAAAATACAGATATCATTTTTACTGTGGCCGAGAAGCCTGGCCGAAAGTCTAGCTTCATGGCATGAACCTGGTTTGTGTAGATATATGGGGTGGATCGAACACCCTAATGAGATAAGGGAGTTGTAGAATAGGGTGCGGCGATGGTTACCTGAAGAGATTGATCGGAGTACTCCCTCAATCAAGCTCACCGACGTTAGAGGGGCAGATTGAGTATTGCTTCGATTGGGCTTGGTCCAAAATGGCGGAGGAGGAAGAACGAATGAGTATGCTTCGATCGGTTGGGACTCACCGGTGGGCGCCAAAAACTTGGCAAACTGCGGTCGGCAACTTGGCTCTCTGTGACCGGCAGCTTGGCACTCTGGAGTCGGCAACTGGCACATAGATGGAAGATGAGATCCACCAAGAGCTAGGGCACGATCTCCTCCACGCGCTAGCTGGAGAGGGAGGAAGTCACATAAGGAGAGAGCGGTAGATGGATATCGTCGGGCTGAATTAGGGAGAGAGCGGGATATCATAGTGATTTGAAGCACGAGTCATAAAATTTGGAGCGGGAAAGTCAATATTGCGTGAGCAAATTACTTTCTAATTTGGGTATGGAAATTTAAGATTGCCACTAATTAAAAATACAAATGCTTTTAATGTTAAGTCCTTTTTAGAAACTCGATAATAGGTGGTTTAGAGGCATTTTAATTAAAAATGCTTGTATATTAGAAAGATAGTGGTTTTTTTTATAAATGCCACTAGAATAAATGCCACTAATGGGAAATTTTGCTATAGTGTATCTTATCATCTTATGTAGCAGCATCTTAGATTCCCAACATACCCCAGTTCACAACCTACCATCATATCCCATTACTAACATAGATGCGGGTTCAAGGTGATTAATCCATTTATTAGGATTTACGGGTTAACCATAACCTTCACCAAAGATTCCAACTTCCCTCACTATAAGTGTGGCGGGTAGTGCCACCCTCACCAAAAGAATAGCGGGCAAGATCTTATCCCTCATTATAGCCTATCAGCTAGGGTTTTCAAACCCTAAAGCACTTATGTCACCATATCGGTCGTCAACACTTCACCCTATCGTGTACTAGAGAGCAACCAACACTGAGTTGTGTCATGCAGCTTGAACTAGAGGTGTGTATTGTGTACAAGCAGCTAGGGTATCATAACTTATCCTATTGACCAAGAACCCTATCATTTACTAGGGTTAGGGTTTCTATCGGCCAACCCTCTCAACAAGGATCATATCGACCAGGAGCATGGTGCCCAAGACACCCTATCGCTCAACCATCAAACCATGTCGTCCAAGGGACCCTCATGTCAGCCAAGGCACTCTATCGCCCAAAGAATCATGTCGTCCATGGGCAAGGTGGCCACTAAGGCATCATATAGAAAACTCAACTTAGGGTGTGTCGTGCAAACACAAACCCCATGCCCGACACAAGGTTTGCCCATCTTACTCATATCGTTCAAGGAAGAGGCTAGGGTGTCACCCACCTATAAAAAACAATACTAAGGCACCACAAGAAGGCCTATCATCCAACTAGGTCAAGCACATTATATAGGCCACCGCTAAGGTACCTATTAGGGTTTCACCATGCAAACACCATATCGGGCAACTCAAGACCAAACCATGTCGCCCAAAATAGAGATAACTTACCAGCCACCATGTCGACCAAGGGGACATCCAAAGCAAGGGATCATCTCGGCCAAAGCATATCGTCCAAGGATACTAACAAGGTGAAAGGGGTCATATCGGGCACAAAGCCAACAGGGCTCAACTGAACATATCGGCCAAGATAAAACCCATAAAAGGGTGTATTGTGCAAGGGCACAAGAACCTCACCAAGATGGTCATCTTCAACCTCAAACTCTTTAGCAACAAACCCTAATTGATCAAGATAGTTGGCTCACCTCTCAACAACCAAGTGAGAGGGGTTTTTCACAACCTCCATCACAAATCGGGAAACATGATGGATCATCTCCAACTTAGGTCATCACTCATCCAAAGGCTCACCTATCAAATCCATGGTGAGAGGAGGGTTTTGCCCGAGCAACTAGAGCATAGACTCACCTCTCAATGACTAAGGAAGAGAGGGGTTTTTCCTACACCACTAGAGCTCAAACTCAATTCTCAAAACCAAGGAGAGAAAAGGGTATTGCCCCAAAGGAAACCCTAATCTATGGGTTTGGCCAACTAGGTCTAAAGGTACACAATAAACAACAACATGATCACTATATCCACAAGATTAAAGGTACATGCTAGAGCAAGAAACATATCTAACAACATGCATGGCCGATCATGATCATATGTGAACATGCAACATAAAGAAGGTAGTATAGTTAGGGTTAGAAGTTATGTAACCTGCCTTAAGCAAGCTCCTCAAGCTCCAAGCTTTAAGCTCCTAGCTCCAAGGCACACCACCTTCGGCCACCTCAAGGAAAGGAACAAAGCTCATAACCACCATGGCCGAAGTGCAAGCAAGAAGGAGAAGGAGATGCTAAGGGAAGAGGGAAGATGCTTACTAAGGAATCAAGACTCACCTATGGTTCAACCACCAAGCTAGAGGAAGAAGAAGAGAACTCCTTCAAAGGGATCGACCACCAAGCACACCAAGGGAAGGTGTATCGTGCACCAAGGAAGAGGGAGACAACAAAGAACTAAAGGGATCCTAAGCAAGTGAAATGGAAGGTATATATAGAAGAGGATGAAGGGGGAACCAAGGCAAGGTGTCGTCCCACTTAGGGACACTTGCCCAACGTTTTTCCACCTTGCAAACCACATGTGCATGTCATGCCACCCACTATCAAAGGATAGCCACTTGTCCAAGGTATGGTGACACAACCAAAGCTAGGTCATATGGGTGACACACCCATACTGGACGATACACTCTTGGGTGACACAGCTCATGGCCAATACACTGTGGCTGACACAAGCACCCAACACACCCTTGCCCAATACAAAGCTCATCAAGGCAAGACAAATCCCAAACAAGGTAAAACAAGGCCCAAGGCTACTCAAGCAATGAGCCCAACCCATCCTCTCAACTCTAAAGGATGCAAGGAGAGAGAGAAACATCTCTCAAGGTGAAAAACTGGCTCATCAACCCTAAAACTTGAGTTATTTGCAAGTAGCACCTCCAACTCTCAACAAAGCTCAAACAAACCCTAATAACCACTTGAGGTGATTAGCAAGCAACTAAACACCAGGGTTAGGCAAAGCAAACAAGATAAGCCCAAAACGGAGGTCGGGGTACTTACAGAGGGAGTTATGTAGTTAACAAAGTTCTTTAACAAGATCATGAAGAGCAAGAAGATGTCAGATGAGTAGAGAAATAGTACTACAGTCCCATCTACAAGAACAATTGTGATGTTCAGAGCTGCACAAACTATAGAGGTATCTAGTTGATGAGTCACACAATGAAGCTTTGGGAGAGGATTATTGAGCAGAGGCTCAGATCTATAACACAGATATCAAAAATCAATTTGGTTTCATGCCTGGAAGATAAAAAAATAGATGCTATTTTTCTTATTAAGAGGCTTATGGAGAAGTATAGAGAAAGCAAAAGAGATCTTTATATGGTGTTTATTGATTTGGAAAAGGCTTATGATCGAGTACCTAGAGAAGTGTTGTGGATGGTTTTGAAGAAAAAGAGTGTGCCAATTCAATACATTGACTTGATCAAAGACATATATGATATCTCTACTTCTAGTATGAAGACTCCTGGAGGAGAGACACCACTTTTACTATCACAGTTGGGGTACACCAAGGATCCACACTTAGCCCATATCTATTTGTTCTTGTTATGGATGAGTTCACAAAGAATGTTTAGGATGATATTCCTTGGTGTATGTTATTTGCTGATGAAATTGTTTTGATTGACGAAACTAAAGATGGATTGAATGATAAAGTGGAATGTTAGAGAAATGCATTGGAATAAAATAGATTGATGATTAGCAGGAACAAAACTAAGTATATGCATTGCAATTTCAGCCAATCTCGTAGCGTGAATAATGGAGCCAAGTTGGACGGAGTAGATATACCAAAATGTGTACTTGGGTTCGATTGTTCAAATAGATGGGGATGTTCAAAATGATGTTTGTCACAAGATCACTGCGGGATGGTTGAAATGGAGGAGTACAACATGAGTTTTATGTGATTGGAAGATCCCTTTTAGGTTAAAAGTAAGTTTTATAGAACATCTATACGGCCAACCATGCTCTACGGGAGTGAATGTTGGGTGGTAAAGAAATAAGGTCTCAACAAGATGAACATGGTTGAAATGCATATGTTGAGATGGATGTATGGGAAGATAAGGAAAGATCACATGAGAAATGACTATATCAGGAATAAAGTGGGGGTGGTAAGCATTGATGACAAGTTGCGCGAGGGTTGACACAGATGGTACGAACATGTGCAATGCAGACCGACTAATGCACATATACATAACCATGCTATTGAGTCAAACACAATAAATAGAAGAAGAGGAAGGCCTAAATTAACATGGGTTGAGTTTATAAAGAGAGATTTTGAATCTCTACATCTTAACCAAAATATGGCCCGTAATAGAGCTGAATGGAAATGAAGGATCCATGTAGCCAACCCTAACATAGTTGGGACTGAGTCTTAGATGATGATGATGACTTTCCTTGTTTTATTTTGATACCTAGTTGTTGCCTCTACTCATGCTCTGGCAATTCCGTGCCTCTGGTTGCCACCCCACAACTCCAATTGCCACTTCTCATTGCTGCTGAGGATGCTGCTTCCATCTCTGTCACTTTCTACCACCAAGGTTTCTAATCCCATTGATATCTCTCACTCCCGTCGAGGTTGTTGCTCCCATCGTTGCTGCTCCTACTGCTCGTGCCAGTCCATCACTACTGCTCCCATCACTATTGCTTCTACCTTGTTGCTCGTGTTGCCGCCACTGCTGTCTTGTTGCTTGTGTCACCGTCACTGCTCCTGCCGTCGCTCTCTACTACTACTACTACTGACCACTATCATCACTTGATTAAGGTTCTCTTTTAGCTATATTTTTTAGTAATTTAATTAAATGTAACTAGGGTTTTAAATACAATTGTTTATATAATTTGATGAAATGTAAATATGGTTTTAATACCTATACTAATATCAATTGGAGATATTATACTTATATAATATTTTTAAATGAAATTCATGTATAAGTTTTTGTATATTTGAGTGCATTATTCAATTTCAATATTGTATGGATACATAATCACACATGATAATTAATTACACTAAATTTATGTGAATGACCTAAACTAACTTGATTTAGACTATATATGTTATGTATTCACACAAATTCTAAATTGTAAACCTTATGTTAGACACATATCTTCTTTCGTTAGGTTTTTATTTACACTAAATTGATATGAATCTTAAACCTTAATTTTGGAATTATATTTGTTGGCCCAGAAGCACGCCTAAGATTTACTCATTAGGAGTACATTTTGACTAGTCCCCATTTGGGACTATTTTTGAAAACTTCATCTCACTTAGGATGTAAGTGTATAATGTGTATTCAGTTTTCAAGATATTTCATCAGAACTTTTCCATTTATTCTCTAAGTACATATGTAGGAGGATATTTTCCCATCTACATCGGTGTCCTTGGAGAATTGTGAGGAAATACTACTAAAATTTTATTGAAAATTGAATTACACATTGCACACTTACCAGTGAGATTAGGTGTTCAAGAATGGGATAGGTCATACACACATTTGTTACTGAATCCTAAACCCTAATTTGTAAACCATAAACCCTATATCCTAATCTGGAAACTCTAAACCCTAATCTGTAAGCCCATATCCCTAAACCCTAAATGATAAACAATAATCTATAAACCCTAAACCCTAATTTCTAAACCTCAACCCTAATACTTGTTTTCTCTTTGATCATAGAATGGATAGATCACGGATGTCCATTCCAAATCATTGCATCCCTAGAGTTTATTATTGGTATTGATAAGTTTATAAGATTTGTGGAGTAACATTGGAAACAACCTGGAGATATGTTCTATTGTCCATGTAGGAATTGTAGTAACAACTTGAAAGTCAACATTATTGATAAAATTAAAATTCATGTCATGTGCAACGGGATTGTACAAGGCTTTATAAAATGGTACTGGCACGGAAAGATTCATGGTATGAGATCAATAGATGTTGACAGTAGTACTTGTATTGAAGAAGAAGTTGTCGACGATGATGTACGTGTCAATGACCCAATTCTGATGGACATGGTTGATGTGATGTTAGATAGTTGTGGGGTAGAGCACACCGATCCACCTTCCTTATTTAGAAGCATTGTTCATGATTCTAAGAGACTCTTATACTTAGATTGTATTATGAAATTGAGTGTTATGTTGAGATTGTATACTCTGAAGGCTAACAATAGATGGAGCGACAAACACTTCACATCATTGTTGTCTTTGTTGAATGAAATTCTTCCTGAAGGTGACAAACTTCCAATCTCAACATACAAATTAAATAAAATGTTGTGGCCAATGGGAATAAAGGCTAAGAAGATACATGCATGCCCAAATGACTGTGTTATTTCAAAAAGACTATGTCGATTGGAAAGATTGTCCAAAATTTGGGGCATAAAGGTATAAAATGACGAGTTTGGGGAAGTCCAAAATTGGCTCTCCTACCAAGGTGATGTGATACCAACATATAACACCATAGTTGCAACACTTGTTTGCCAATATCATGGATGGGGAGAATTTAAGGTGGTCTGTAGAGGCAAAGAAAAACAATGATGGGATCATATGACATACATTTGATTCCCCATAATGGAAGAAGATGGATTTATTATACTCTGAATTTGGTGAAGAAGTCAAGAATCTAAGACTTGGGCTTTGTACTGATGGGATGAATCCATATGGTACATTGAACATCCAACATAGTACTTGGCATGTTATGATTGTTATATGTAATCTTCCTCCCTAGTTGTGTATATAAAATAAGTATGTCATGTTGTCATTGTTGATATTGGGTCCTAAAAAACCTGGCAATGATATCAATGTTTATCTTGAACCTCTAATTGATGGCTTAATAGGAAGGTGTGATGACATATGATGCTTAACGTTGAGAGACATTTTGTTTGCATGCTATGTTATTTGTTACTGATAATGAATTTCCAACATATGGGAATTTGTATGGATACATTGTAAAAGGATCCAAATCATGTCATATAAGTGAGGAGAACATTGAATCAATACGACTAAACATGGGAGAAATACCATATATCTTGGTCATCAAAGGTTTCTTCCAAAAGTTCATCCTTACTGAAGGTTACACAAAGTGTTCTATGGATTGAATGAGGAACGTAGTGCCCCAAATCCTATATCAGGGGAGGTTGTTTATGAAAGAGTGACCGGCCTAAATCGCACGTCCAAAATGGGAAGCAGATTTGAAGTAGTCGGACTTTTAAATTTATAACTCGAAACCTTCTAGGCCCCCACAACTTTGTTTATGGGGTCGAAGTAGATATACGGGGTCGAACACAGGGACAAGGGTGGTAGTGTTGAGAACGCTGAATCGACACGTTACACTCTTACAAGGGAAAAGAGATGATAAAATTCCGCAAGGGAACAACAAGATACGATCGATAAAACAAAAGAAATCTATCTCCAACTGGAGCTACGAGGAAGATTAAGGTTTTAAGCAATTATCAGTTTTTAGGGGTTTTCATGCAACGGAAACAGAGAGATAACACTAATGCTAAAGTAAGGTACGAAGGAGAAAGCTTCGGTAAAGCAAGCGGCAGCAGAAACATCCTGTACCCCTCCTCTCAAAGCGGGTACCTCTAACTAAGCATCAACACCCCTCTCGAGGCTGCTGGACTTAAGTTAGAGTGGAAAGGTAACTAAAGCAACTCCGATTCTGGGCACTCTCGTACTCCAGAATCGGACCAAACACTAGAGCCACAACACCTCTCTCGAGGCTGTTGCAACGGGAAAACATGATATGGTAGATAATCGAAACGTGATCCAAGCGTACAAGCTAGAGTTTAGATGTGAAACATAGCAATCATCCAACAAAGGTACCAAACATAAAGCAGCATATAATTAAACTCTTCTGATTCCATTAACATATAAAGGTCTGATTACATTGCATAAGTAAAAGAAGTAAATGACTGAAATAATAAAGATAAATGTCACCTCCTTGATCTAGAAGGGCGACAGACAGCATAAGACTCTCCAGCCCGATACCGGACAGGGACCTTGCCTGATACCCCCGTGTCGGGTGGCACCCTCTCAGGTGGCACGCTCATAACGGGCAGACGTATCGTGTAGGTTGCCCTTGCTCGATACGGTCATGTCGGGCGGCACCCTCTCGGGCGACACGCCATGACTGGCGATGCGTATCGGGGTTCGGTATTGTGTCGGGCTAGAGTCATGCTTCTAGTATCAGTCACTTGTATCGGGTATCCTTGTCGGCCGATATCGGCCTGCAGTGGTTCCCGGTACATCCCTAAGTGAACCATTCCCTCCCTCTCGGGATGGGGAAATGCTCACCTAGAATCGCCGGCACAACCTATGAGGTATGATACACTAGCTCTTGAAGCTTTCCTGAGTTAGGTTGCGCAGGGTTCCGACCCGTCCCATCGGAGTCTTGTAGCTGCTATTTATAGGCAGCGGTTGGGGAAGTTATGGTGCTCAGGACGCCACATGTCCTTCATCAGCTCTTATTATCGTGGAGTTGGGGATGGCCGATATCATTATCGCCCGACACAAGGATGTCGGCTGTCGGTCATCGTGACGAGTGGCGCCTGCCGGTGGGTGGCCTGTATCGCGCGACACACTTAAGTTGTCGTGGCGAGCCCGGCTCCCTGTCGGGTAAGAGGCGTATCGCCCGTTAGTCCTTCTTGTGCGGCATCCTCATGTCGCGCGTCGGTGTATTGCGCTACCCTATCAGGCAGTGGGCGTTTCGGCCGGCTGGAGGGAAGGCTGATGTAGGTGGAACATGTTTGCGGGCCGGGACGGGCCTTTTCGATGATAAATGAGTCAAAAATCGGGGAAAAATCTGCAAACGATGATAAAATTGAGTTAAGAGCATAGAGAGGCCTGTTTATTCAAAAATATATATAAAAAGAGAGGAAAACAGTTTAAAAGGGCAATTTGGATAACGAAATAAGGGCCAAAAACATCTCAAAATTTGGTGTTATCAACTCCCCCAAACTTAGCATTTTGATTGTCCTCAATCAATCTTTATACTTAGTTTCGTGATGCTTCTTCTTGACCGGTATAGTTTTCAGACCAAGGGTTTTGAGCGAGCATTGAGATGTCTTACTGAAAATACAACCTGACAAGGAACAATAGACTTTATTTCTCCTGCCTTATTTAAGCGAAAATTTTTCTCCACAGCTTCGGCGAGACTTGGGTGCATGGTTTCGAAGTTAGCTTTCACACCAAATAGCCTTTTGGGAGCAGAAAGTTGTGTGTTGGGTAGGCTTAGGCTTTTTGGGTTTTTCTTGTTTCCCATCAGTCCATCCAGGTAAGGGTCCATTAGCGGGCAAGTGGTCCCTGCAGTCCAAGCCAGTTGGCTTTAGAGCAGTGATTTCACATCCTACGTACCACTGTCCCGGATCTTCCATGCCTAAAGATGGGTACTTTTGGAAAACAAGTGTGTATGTATTTTTTTCTTTTCATTTGGCACAACTCTAATGTTTTTATTCACTCTCATATGGCTATTCTCTCTTTTGGGCTTTTTGTTGGGTAAGGAAAAACAAGAGGAATTTTTTTGTTGCTGTTTGGGCAGCTTTTTCCTTCTGCATACACATCTCTTAGCTGTCGCGAGATTATTTTTTGAAATTTTTGGCGTGAAAAGCCGTAGTCTTTTGTTGCTTGGGGCTACATTATCAGAAAGGCATAACAAAACTTGCATCTCCTTAGGCACATAGAAAATAAACTAGCAAGAAGTCGTATCTGATTTTTACTATATAGTGTCTTTGTACATATGCATGGAGACAAAATAAGTAAAATTTTTCAAAATTTTTGTATATATGTACATATGCTATAGAAGAAGAACAGAAGAACAGAAGGGTGAGGCCTGAAAATTTTTGAAATTTTTATACCTCCCTCACTGGTACATGGTGCCCCCCCAAACTTACTCCACACTCTATCCTAGAGTTGTGAAGTAGATAAGGTAGGGTAATGTTACCCCAGTGAGGGTTAGCCGGTGAGCACGCCTGCGCCAGATAGAAGCTCCCACATGTATTCTCCTCGTTTGCTATGGTAGTCGATGTGGTGGAGCTGGTCAGGCGTCTCTTCATTCGATATCCATTCCAGCACGTAGATGACGCAGTCGTTGGATAAGGGAATCTGTTGTGGACTGCGGTGGCAGAACTGAAGCTCGTGCCATTTGCTTGCTGTTGTGTATAGGAATGGTTGTATCAGCGCTGCCACCTCGTCATAGTATTTTCTTACTAAGCGCTCGAGGGAGGTCAACGCTGCCGATGTACACTGCACTGGATGATCTTTGTTGCTGTCCGAGCTGTTGTAAAAGATTCCTGCTCATTGACGAGTGTACATCGTCAGGAGCGTCCAGTGGTTGTAATGCAGGATGGGCAGGAAGATGTGCGTGGAACCCTATGCTCCAACTCTGCCAGAAATGATTGCTTCGCTCTTGTTTCGTCGACGAGGAAGATGTCATTGAACAACATTGGATGGGATATGTATGCATGTTTGAACTTTGGCTGTAGTGTTTGTATGTAGGCGGCTGCCACAGATACTGCCAAGCATCCTCCATCTTTGACCATGTCCCTTAAGTCATCAACCGAGACTACAACATTGCCTGCCTCGTAGATGACATCCGCCGGGGTAGAATTAGCTAATTTTAGAAGAATTTCATTGACCTGCTCCTGCGTGAGTGTAGCACACGAGAAGCGGTCAAAATTGCTGATCAACCCTTCTACAGTTTTAGGCGAAGCATGGTCTTCAAATCCATGCGCTTTCCGCAGGATCTCCAACTGCTTGCCTGCCCTGTAGGTGTCAGTCTCCATCTCAGCTTCTTTCTCAGGAGTGCTGCTGGGTTGCGAAGATGCGTCTTCTAGGTCACTGTCCAGAAACCTCTCTGGTATGTCCGCATCTAGGAAATAGCACTTGTCCTTGATAAGCAACAATGCATATATGCTTCTGAGCTGGTAGAAGTTTTGGCTCTGGAGTTGTCTTAAGAATCCGAAGACATGTATCATCTCCATGGCTCTCAGGACTATAAAGGCACTGTTTCCACTTCCCTCTTCTTCTTGGATAGGGAAGTCCCTCAGTGTGAAGAAATTCCAGACACCGCTGTGGCATTGGATTCCACTCTTGATAACACGGTGGAGGCACAGCGGGAGTAGCCTCAGAAGTTTGTCTTTGGGGTGTACGAAAGTGTTCCCTGTGCACGGGACCTCTTTGTTGCAGCAGCTGAGAAGTTGAACATCGTGACTGTGGAGGTCAGCAACGCATAGGAACCAATTCTTTCGATGTTTGTAAGGGGCCAGCACTAGGTTTGGGTTGTGCTCTTCAATGTGCCTCAGCATACTGGCCACCTGTGTAGATTCATACAAACCCCTCATTAATTTTATCGCCAAGGCCAGGGTAGCGTTGTAGATTGTCTGTCGGCCTATCCTAACGCCTGCGTTCTCTATCACGCCACATCGTAGGACCCTAAACAATTTCTTTCCCATGACGACTGGGGAGCGGAATATGATTCTTAGTGCTCCCCATTACACTGAGAAATATCCTTCACTCCAGATGACTTCTTCTTCGTCAGCCTGTGACCTTAAGACCTTATTCAACAGCTTCTAGTCCGTGATCGTCAGGTATCTGATGGCTCTTCTGTCGAAGTCTGCCATCTCGAAGGAAGGTATCTCTAACGGCACAGAGAATGCATTTGCCATCGAGCTTCTTCCTCTGGGGGGTGTCTTTGGTTGGCAGCGCAGATGTCCCCCCCTTCTCCCTCCGATTCATCAGAAGAATCCTCCCCAATGCTGACAGATTCGTCGTTGTCTTCGACTTCATTTAGGGAGGCAGAGGGAGCGAAGTCTTCAATGCCTCGGGAGCTCTCCTCTCCTGTTGGAGATTCTGTGGCAGGCTTATGCGTCGTCTCTTTTTCGGGCGTTGTAGAAGGCCCACTGGAGGAAGAGGACAACGATGATCTCGACGAGGCTACCGACGAGGGGGATGAGGAGCTTGATCTAGGAGGCGACGGAGACCTTCTCGACTGCCTTGGGCACGGATGGTCGTCCCCCCTGTTTAGCCTCTCCTCGATCACATCAAGGTGCTGGAGGGCCTGCTGAAGCGTTGCATTGAATACCTCTAGTTGGTCAGGAAGTCCAACTAGAGTCAGCAACGCCTGTTCTTGGTCATTCAACCTCTGCTGGAAAAAAGAAAACTTGCGGGTTAGAGAAGTAAATGTAGCCAAGTGACTTTCTGTTACCTCCCGCAAGTAGTCGAATTCATGCCCCAACATTTTTCCGAGTGACGAAGGGCCTCTTACAGATCTCCCTCCCGTCCCCTCGACACCTCCCTCGTGTGAGGGTCTACCTGACGAGGTAGAACCTATCTCGATCATTAGCGAGGAAGATGTTGGTGGGCGAGGCGTCGGTGTTTTTGCGGCTGCTTTCGCCCCACCTTTTTGTCGTGGCGGAGAAGGTCGCGGTCTGGGCAGATGCTGCTCCACCTCTTCATCGTTGGTGATCTCATCAGTAGCTGCTATAGGAGATACCATCGTCGGTGTCGTCGTTAATAGTGCAGCTCTGAGCTCCATCTCGAGGATCTCGGCGAACACCCTATTATTGGCGTCCGGCTGTGCTTCTTCTTCTTCCTCTAAAGGCACCATAGGGGCTTCGGGAGCTGTGGCTATCTCTCCCGCGACAGGTCCCATCGTTGTCTCGGCGACCTCAACGATCACCGATTCTTCTTCAGCCACGACAGGTGCTGCCATTATTGTGGCTGGTTTAGTATGCTCTGGGGCAGTGGGCTGCTCGGTAGGGACTATAGAAGATTTGTCCTGCCGAGCGCCAAGAGGGATTGGTTCTCCTCTTGCAGCTACCCTTTCTTGTATTCTGGTGGTGGCGGTGTAGGCTGCGTCTACCGCCACAACTTCTATCTCTGCTGTGGTGAAGACCAGCTTTTCTACGTCATAGGTGGCGCAGCGAGGGAGTGGGAGGAGGGTGTTTGTCCTTGCAAACTTGTATAAATAGCATCTCCCCTCCTTCTTTATAATGCTGGCCCTCATGAGGTACTTGAGGTCGATCAGCTCATCACCCCTCATCCTTGATAGACTGCACAGTTCCCATGGGTACCCAAGTCCAACCGCGATCAGGTTGACGATGCCACCCATGCAGTATTCCTTGGTGGCATCCTTTATTGGGTGCAGCCTATTCAGCAAAAACCACCCAAGGTTGATCGCTCTTCCCTCCATCATGTGCCACATGATGTGGAGTTCTTTGGTGTAAATGTTGATGGATTCGTTCTTGCTGAACAGCAGGCACACCACCAGCTTGTGCACTATCCTCCAAAAACAGGAGTGCACCGCCGCCACCTTGCTTCCCGGCTTGAACGATGTTTCACCGGTCAACTTTTTCTAGAGATCAATGGGGTTGAACCCATCTCCTTTGGTGATCCTTTCACCGTTATTTAGCAGCCTCTCCTCCTCGCTGGAAGAGAAGATCTTGTTGAGCAGCTTTTCGAAGATGACGTGCTCCGAGTTGTACAATCGCGATTGTAGTCTGTCTGCTCCTCCATATTCTTCTTTTTCCTCAGTAGAATTCTTCACTCGGCAGAGAGACGACATGAACTCTCTCTTGTGTTCGGTGTAGGAGGCAGAACGGCTGAGGCAGATCTTCCTCAGTCCTGCTGCGGCAAGGATGCTCTCCAGTCTTTCAAAGATACCCATCTGAATGAAAGAAGATTGGTGGAAAAATCTGTTTGGCCTGTAGAGCTTGGTCGCTAGCTCTGCATAACGGCGTCCATGCTTGTCATCTCTCAGAACGAACCTTCCTCGTGTGTGATCCAGGGGTTCTGCCACTGCTGTTGGAGCTGTGGTTGGGGCCGCCACTTCTCCCATCCTTGTTCTCTTTTCTGCTGTTGATGTCCCAGCTGCCTTGGGATTTGGGCATTTCTGCCTGACTGTTGTCGCTTCAGCTGTGGCTTCGGCATCGATTCTTCTGCCATGTTTGTCAACTCGAACGATGGTCTGCTTTGTACGGGCCATTTCTGTTAGCGGTAAACAAATTCATTGAATAATTAAATGTACCGATATTAAGGTAGGCAGAGCTAAAATTTGATATCGACATTTAAAAGGAAAACTAGCTACACTATAAAATCGGTCTGATACAAAATTCACCTGACACCACTGTATCGGGCGATACGAAGCTTTCATAGATGTAGGCTTCTGCTCGATACGATCAGGGTATCATTCATCGAAAAACATCATAGGCGATATAGAACAAGATGATACGGAGAAAACTGTGCATCAGACTCACCGCCCGACATGAGTGTGTCGGGCGATACGGCCGCGTGAAAGAAAGTGCCCGATACGGTCTTCTCGGAGGAAAAATGTGTCGCTCGACAACAAGGACAAATGAGGCAGCACAAGGATGGGCGACACAGATATCACCCGATATGATAAGGCGTATCGGGTGAGCGCGTGCTAAAGGCGTGTCGCGCGATGCATGTGTCGGGCAAGCATGGACGACAGGGCTATCGGGTTATACCTTTGCTTTCTTGAGTGTTTTGCGCGATACGAGAGTAGAAGAGGGTTGCGTGACACGGGAGCAAAAGAAAGCAATTACTGCACGATACAGGTAGATAGAATAGTAAAATGTAGTAGCCCAACATGGTAAAAGCTTTGTACTATATATAGTGATCTAAGCCGGAATAAAACTAGCCATTCCCGAGCCGGGCGCGTTCGGCACACCGGTTGAGATGCCGCCCGATACGAACTCCTCCGATCAACAAAATCTAGAGGAGAAAATTTAAAACAAAGCATGGGAAGAAGCGATTTGATGGGTAAAACATCATTGGCCCAAGGCTAAGTCCATGGACTCAGATAGCATTACCCGTCCAAATCTATAAAACAGCGCGGTGGCCCATAAAACAAAAGAGTCAGCTTATGTGGCGCATGTACTGACTCAGGCCTTATTACAATCCAAATGTTCGTAATGTTTGTTTTGCGGGAAAGTAAATTGCATCCTATTCTAGGAAATAAAAAAAAGCTCGGGCTGCCTCCCGATAAGTGCTGTAGTTTTCGTCTCTAGCTTGACATCTTCTAGCTTCTTCACTCCTTAGCCTCTGTCATCATCCATCTCGTGCAACTCGATCCCCATTTCTCTCGATCACTGCCCTGCCTTCTTTGCCGTTTTGGTATTGGACGATATTTTGCCAGAAGGATTATTTATTAATTCAGCCATTTGAGCTAATTGCTGATAAATTTGGCGTTGATGCGTCTGCATATCCACCATATGGACCTGCAATGAGTTCAAAACACCTGAATTCGATAGCGCACTCTACGCTAACTGGTTATTAATTGTGTCCTGCCTTTTTACAAAATCAAACAGTTGTCCAACCACATCTGATTGGCTAGAAACCTTATCCTGCTCCTTGGCTGGTCTTTGGTACTTAACTTGACCCTGGAATTTCCTTTGTTTGTTTCTCACGGTCTTCTCAGTTGGATAGAACTTGTTTACGAAGGCATCCGCCAGTGCTCCCCATCCATTCAGAGCTTGGTGGGGCAGTCCCAAATACCACGATAGAGCCTTATCTTCCAAAGAGAAGATGAAGCCCTTATAGTAGATGACCTCCTGGGGAACACCCCGCATCTTAATGGTATCACAGATATTCTTGAAAGCATCCAAGTGATGATATGGGTTGTCATTCTTGGAGCTCCCCCTAAAGCTTTTATTTTGGATCATGGAGATTACAGATGGCTTGAGCTCAAAATTGGTGGCGTTGAATCGCGGGATGATGACAGGGCACCGGGATTTGTTAGCCTTTGTGGAAGCTAACTCCCTCAACGTTTTATCTTCTTCTTCCGAATCATCATTGTCACTGCCTTCCTGGCGTCATTCTTGATTATTTTGATTTCTTCTGTGCCTTTGGTGGTGGCAACGTCTATCACGACAGGGATCTTCCTCGAACTGCTCCATTTCTGGATCTTTGAGTTGATCATTTCCGTCATAGCGGTCGTTGCCCTCTGGTGGAGGCGAATGAGGCCTAGCCCTTTCTTGGCGTTCCCCTTCTGAATGGGGTGGTTCGATGCGAGGTGGCATGTCGGATAGTGTTGGAGCTCAGTTGAACAGAATGGACTTCTTCTGAGTACCTGAGCATCGTGTAACAATCAAGTCAGAAAATCTGTTATCAATAACATGAATTATTCAATTCAGGCAAAGAATAATAATAATGATAAAGAAAGGAAAAAGAGAGTGCTGTCAAGCTTATTTCTAAGCTTGAGGCACTGGAGTGTAGTTAGTGGATTTGGGTTCATCTATAGTACTGTTTTGCCTTGTCCCCGGCAACGGCGCCAAAAAGTTGACCGGCCTAAATCGCGCGTCCAAAAAGGGAAGCAGATTTGAAGTAGTTGGACTTTTAAATTTAAAACCCGAAACCTTCTAGGCCCCCGCAACTTTGTTTATGGGGTCGAAGTAGATATATGGGGTCGAACACAGGGACAAGGGTGGTAGTGTTGAGAATGCTGAATCGACACGTTACACTCTGACAAGGGAAAAGAGATAATAAAATTCCACAAGGGAACAACAGGATACGACCGATAAAACAAAAGAAATCTATCTCCAACTGGAGCTACGAGGAAGATTAGGGTTTTAAGCAATTATCAGTTTTTAGGGGTTTTCGTGCAACGGAAACAGAGAGATAACACTAATGCTAAAGTAAGGTACGAAGGAGAAAGCTTCGGTAAAGCAAGCGAAAGCAGAAACATCCTATACCCCTCCTCTCGAAGCGGGTACCTCTAACCAAGCATCAACACCCCTTTCGAGGCTACTGGACTTAAGTTAGAGTGGAAAGGTAACTAAAGCAACTCCGATTCCGGGCACTCTCGTACTCCAGAATCGGACCAAACACTAGAGCCACAACACCTCTCTCGAGGCTGTTGCAATGGGAAAACACGATTTGGTAGCTAATCGAAACGCGATCCAAGCATACAAGCTAGAGTTCAAATGTTAAACATATCAATCGTCCAACAAAGGTACCAAACATAAAGCAGCAGATAATTAAACTCTTCTGATTCCATTAACATATAAAGGTCTGATTACATTGCATAAGTAAAAGAAGTAAATGACTGAAATAATAAAGATAAATGTCGCCTCCTTGATCTAGAAGGGCGATAGACAACAATAGACTCTCTAGCCCGATACCGGGCAGGGACCTTGCTCGATACCCCCATGTTGGGCGACACCCTCTCGGGCGGCACACTCATAACGGGAAGACGTATCGTGCAGGTTGCCCTTGCCCGATACGGTCATGTCGGGCGGCACCCTCTCAGGCGACACGCCATGACTGTCGATGCGTATCGGGGTTCGGTATTGTGTCGGGCTAGAGTCATGCTTCTAGTATCGGTCACTTGTATCGGGTATCCTTGTCGGCCGATATCGGCCTGCAGTGGTGCCCGATACGTCCGTAAGTGAACCATTCCCTCTCTCTCGGGATGGGGAAGTGCTCACCTAGAATCACCGGCACAATCTCTGAGGCACGATACGCTAGCTCTTGAAGCTTTCCTGAGTTAGCTTGCACAGGGTTCCGACCCGTCCCATCGGAGTCCTGTAGCTGCTATTTATAGGCAGCAGTTGGGGAAGTTATGGTGCTCAGGACGCCACATGTCCTTCATCATCTCTTATTATCGTGGAGTCGGGGATGGCCGATATCATTATCGCCCGACACAAGGATATCGACTGTCGGTCATCGTGACGAGTGGCGCCTGCCGGTGGGTGGCCTGTATCGCGCGACACACTTAAGTTGTCGTGGTGAGCCCGAATCCCTATCGGGTAAGAGGTGTATCACCCGTTAGTCCTTGTGCGGCATCCTCATGTCACGCATCGGTGTATTGCGCTACCCTATCGGGCAGTGGGCGTTTCGGCCGGCTGGCGGGAAGGCTGATGTAGGTGGAACACGTTTGCGGGCCGGGACGGGCCTTTTCGATGATAAATGAGTCAAAAATCAGGGAAAACTCTGCAAAAGATGATAAAATTGAGTTAAGAGCATAGCGAGTCCTGTTTATTCAAAAACATATATAAAAAGAGAGGAAAACAGTTTAAAAGGGCAGTTTGGATAACAAAATAAGGGTCGAAAACATCTCAAAATTTGGTGTTATCAAAGAGTGAAAGACAGTTTCAATGCATTTGGTAAGAGATCATAATATACTACTCCCACACAGAGTGACAAATCTTTATACAAGAAGAGGTCAATATTTTGGGATCTTCCTTATTGGAGTTCTTTGGCACTCGTGCATTGTATCAATGGCATGCATGTTGAGTAAAGTGTTTGTGATAGCATCATTGGTACTTTGTTGAATGGACCAGGTAAGAATAAAGATGGCATCAAATCTAGAATGGACCTACATGAAATAGGCATAAGGAAAGAATTAACCACAAAAGTTAGTAGTGATCGAAAAATATATTTACCTCACGCTTATTGCACATTGTTTGGAAAGGAGAAGAAAACTTTAGCGAGTGCTTGCTTAATGTTAAGTTACCACATGGATACTTTTCCAATATATAGAGATTGGTATCAATGAAGGATATGAAGTTGACATGTCTTAAGTCTCACGATTGTCACACTCTAATACAATAAATATTGTCTGTGGCAATTCGATCTATACTGCTAAAGCATGTAAGGTTTGCAATCACCATGATTTGTTTCTCCTTCAACACTCTATGCAGTAAAGTTATTGATCTTGAGAATCTCGATAAATTGCAAAGAGAAGTGGTTGTTATCTTGTGCCAACTTGATATGTATTTTCCTCCTTCATTCTTTGATATCATGGTACATCTTGTTGTCCATTTGACTAGGGAAGTAAAAATGTTGGGACCAATTTTCTTCCATTTGATGTATCCTTTTGAACGACACTACAAAAAGACTATGATTTAACTACAATTATTCTGATTACATATACTTTATATATAGCTAAAGCCTATGTTTAACTACAAAATATGAAAATGTATGTAAATTTCTATAGATACTCTATATGATTTCACATAACTACACTTAGCCTCTCAAATCAAATGTAAACAACACAAATATAGCTAATTATTCCCTTAATAACTTGATTTGGATTTATAATCTCAATTTTCCCTCTCCCCACGCTCTTCTCCTGTGTGGCCCCTGCTTCTCTCCAAACCTAACCCCAACTTCTCTCCCTCACCTCGCTTTTTATTTCTACCACAACAATCTCACACCATCTCCTCCAGCACTGCCATCTCTTTCCTTTCCTCTTATTGGGCTTCACTCCCCTCACCCTACGACCAACTTATCTCCCCCGCTTTCTGGTGCTTCTCTACCCCACTCCCTCCATTCTTACCACATCAGACTTCTTGATAAGTCCTCTGGTGCCAATCTATTCTCCAGCGGATCTTCCAAAGCTGCCGCAAGTCCTCCCATGTGGTGTCATGGCCTCCTAAGACATGTTTCTCTGAATTACATAGGCAGACCTTGCCTCTTTCTGTCCATCCGGAAGTTCCACATGCTTCTGCAACTTCTCCAAAATATCTTTGATCCACTACCTTTATTTCTATTGTCGATGCAACCACTATGGCCATGCTAATTAGCCGTGAGATTGCTACTGCTCATGATCAATTTATCCTTGTTGCACCTCCACGATGGCTGAGAACAACCCTGTAGTTCGTGACCTGAAGTGTCTGGAGAAGAAGGTCACTGCCATTCACGAGGCTAGCACTGCAATACTGCAGGCCTGTACAAAAAATACTGTAATCTTTTCCATGCCACATTGGTTCCTTTAACGCTGACACTTGTTAATACAAAATGAAGATTGTAGCTTCATTGTCTGGAGTCTCGATTGTATATGCCAATCACGGTCAAAATATTGTCCAACCTTGTAAAGAGAGTCCTCCTTGCAACCATTGCAACTCTAATTCAAAATGATACCTTTTGTAATCTTTCATCTTTGAAGCCTTAGTTGGTAATATTGTCATCAATCGGGTTGTCTTAGTGATGACATCTCATGGGAAACTCATCTTTATTCATGTGTTTCATCAGGACTGGTAATATTTTTTAACAGGTCACTATCTAGACAATGATTTTTTGTTTTTTCACATGTATGAACGGTCATTTGTCCTACATTTTATATGTGCTATTTCCATAAATGTGCTACAAAACATGTATGTGCTTTCTCAAATGGTAGATCCGAGGGTTTTGCTAGAAATAATAGACAATTGATTCATATACTTAAAATATGATTTCTATTTTGTGATAGTACAAAACAATAGTAACTGAAATGAGTTATAGCATGTGAGAATTATTTATCCAGAGTCACGGGAGTGGAAGTAATGTGGCCATTTTGCTTAAGCTCCTCATAGGACATTACTGGGTGTTTATTATTTTTCTTCATCTCCTCAAGAGACAACTTTCTTTGTTCTTATACTTGTATAGGGTTAATAATAGTCTAATATGGTCTCTTTTTATGTGTATTAGATCTGAACTATGAGGCGTTTGAGTTGCATCTTAGTTGGATATATGACTACTTGTGGATTGCCAAAGATATCATGAAAATGAAGGTCTGATTTGTGTAGTACCATGTGATGATTATGTCTCTATTTGTTTTAACTTTTAATAATATATTATAAACATTTAGTATATTTGTAATATGTAAACAAAAAAAGTAAATTCGTATGCACTATTTGTGATAATATTGATTGCTTTTCCCATTGTAGGCACATAATGAACCTCAACTATGAGATACTTTCTTTTCCATTTAAGCCATCATCTCATATAAGCTTACTGAGGAATATTTTCCTACTCTGAACAGAGATCATCAACAATTATTTTGGTAATTGCCCAACATCATTCTGGTATTACCATGGACATTTTCTACAACAAATTGAGGATGGTCTTTTCTTACTTCACTACAAACAGGAACAAGATTGAAGGTACTTGAAGATTGAAGGTACTTGTTGTAACGGTATTCATGTTTAATATCATGCTTCATTTTGAACGGAAAACTAGATATATTATGCCTCTCCTTTCCTCTCTTGCATTTTCTTAATGCGATGTTTCTCATCAGTGTGAGAATGTGCCTTTGTTTTGAAGATAAGTATATGGTGATTATTTGGTGAGTGATGGACCAGAACAGAAATTTGATCTTATTCAAATCTTGATAGATATTGCATAATGGCATGAGGAAACCATATTCCTAGGTTATTTTCTCTTTTGGGTTTTCTGTTTGATTTTACATGTCCTACACAGGTTGGATCATATATTCCTAGTTTGTTTGGGCTTGCCATTGTGGCTAGTTTATCTGTCTATTACTATTCCTCATGGTGTAGGGATTTGCTGCATTTTCCTGTTGCTCATCATTATCTTCTTGCAGCTGTACTTTGATCTCCACATTTTCATTTAGATCAGCTATATGCTAAAACTAATTCTTGTTCTCCATGATTGTCTTCTTAATATTTTCCTTCCTCATCTTTCTTAGTATTTGTCTAGTATGTATAGCTTCTATGTAGGAATAGGGTAGTCTTATAATTTTGTTGAGGTTCCAATTTCACTAGACCAAGTGCCCGCATGGTGTAGCTGTTGTGGTTCCGTCTTCTCAATTGAGTTTGCACAGTAATTGTAACTGCTACAAGAGCCCTTCAGGATTAGTTGAACCCAACTTGAGAAGTACTACATACACGATTAGAATTTCCAACCATCTCTTATCGCACATACTCCATACAGAATTGGCTACCTGAGAATTATCTCTTTGTTCCATTCCCCTCTTCCGACCAAGATCATATAATAAAGGAGGGGACGGCAGGCATGGAAGTGGTAGTCTGATGTGCATCAAGTAAGTGGGGAGGGGGTAGGATGGGTGAAGAAAATAAATTAAAGGTTAAGGATAGGAGGCAACATATGAGGTGGAGGGAGGATGTGTAGTATATATGGTGGTGGTCTCAAAGTGGTTGGTGGGTAGGTGGTGTTAGGGGGAGTAGCTAACTATGAAAGACTAACGTCCATCACTCGAATCCCTTAAATTTCTATTGTAGTACAGTGAAAGAAAATATGAATGATATCCTTGTGAATCTTAACCACTAACTTCACATGTGTCACTTTGGATGGTGTGTCTGTGAAGCATATTTGTACAGTTGGGTAGTTGGTTGGTACAGTACTGCCACATGAAATGTTTGATTTTGGGTAGGTGATACAAGCACCAAATCAATAGCCATAGAACGAGGTAAGAGGTAGAGTTCATGGATTGCCAATTCGAAGTGTGGCTGCCTGAGTGCACCCATCCATTAGGTAGACTTAACAGAGAACAATCTATTGAGATTTGTCTATCAGTGTGTTTCATCCATCTGATCAGTTAAAGAGGTTGATGGTTAGTGTTCTGTCAGATGGTGAATTCTCATTAGGTAAGGGAAACCCATCAAGGAAGATTGGATTGTTCTACTCACATCTCCATTATTCCTACATGAACCCAACATCAATAGAATTCACCCCCTACTTTATTTGGTTGCATCTTCCACTATATAGTCTTGATTACCTCATTACCGAGCATGTCACTTAGAGTAGTGAATTCTTTCTCAGTCATTTGTTTGAGATGACCAGGCACCAGATTTCGTTCCTCAACACTTGGGTTGTAGATCACAAATAAAATCTTGATGAAGTGCCAATAGACCATCATCTTGAGTTCCAATGGGTATGTAATCCAATGCCTAACAATTTTAGAGTTGGGATTAAGTTCATTTTGCCTATAATTAACAAACACGTGGTAAACTTGTAATGAAAGTCGTCATTCTTGACTTATTTGAGATTTGTATTTTCCTCCACTTCTGCTTCTCTTCCAAAAATTGTTAGTGCTTCTATTAAAGTCAAATTCAAGTGCCATAAATTTGAGGATCATAACCTTGTTCTAGCACTGACTGCCAATGTGCCAATTTGCACAAATTTCCTTTTTATATTTCTCTTTCTCCCTACTTTCTCGTGTATACCACTGAATGACCTTCCTTCTTATAGTAGTTCAGAGCCTCGTGGAAATGCGTTGAGTCATTCCATCACCTTTGTAGCACATTTATGAAGCGTGGGTTCTCATTTCACACATCCTTTGTTTAAATATTCATTCTCGTTTGTTCTTAAAAATTGATTGTTGGAGGAGCTAGTGTGATCTAAATAAATTTAAGGTAGCTGATGACATAAACACTCGAGCAATCTCTAATCAAGACCTCATTAGGTACCACTCATTCTAGTTGTTCATGTAGAAGACCTTTGCAGTTAGTAAAATCAAGTCTTATAAACCCAAAGTCATCTACTCCAGCCTCCATTAAGGTCTCATTCAATGTAATTTCTTCCTAGTTATTAATTAAGTTTCTACATCTATTCTTAGTTGTGTTTATCATTGTGTTAAACTCCCTCATACTCACCCAACCTCCATTCACTTGTGGGATGATGTTGATTAGGTGTTTCAAAAGTAACCCCCTTTGTACTGTGATTGGACTAGCATACACTGTTGTAAGGAAAGTATCATTGTTTGTGTTACATTGAAAAAATTCCATGTGACCACTATTTTATTGGTACACTAGGTATAATCTCATAATAGACAAATTACACCTTTGAAGCCCCTCGCATCCACATGGTGGGAGAAAGGCATGCCCAAACTTTTTATGTGCAGTTAGCTCGCACCTCAAATATTCTATGCTCCATAGCTATCACCAACTAAATGCCATACTTGAATCCATTTACAATCATTGCAAGTTGGACAAATTGACTGTTGTTCAATTCAATGGCAAGTCTGGAAAAATTACTTCAAGCATCGGTAGCAGTATAGTTGTCAACTTTAAAAAGCTTACTCAGGGCCTTGCTAATCATGTGAGACATTGATGTAGCCCTATTCTAGGGCTCCATCTTGTGCCATTTTGTACTTAAATCACATCTAAACATGTTAGATTAAAAGCCATTTCCCCTAATATGTTTATCATTTCCAAATGCACTTATGGATGTTCTTTGCATCTTTTTTAGGTACTTGGACCATGATTAAGGTGAATGAGAGAGAAGGAAGGAGTCCTAGGGCACCCCCACTCATGGAGGGGTCCAAATAAGGCCCCAAACCTCCATTAAACTGCCTTTAATGGCCAAGGATCGACATCAAGCAAAGAAACCCATGAATAATGAAGTTTGAAGTTAATTTACCTACTGCAGACCACAACACGACCGTGGGAATAACCCCACAGTCATAATGTTTATTGTGAAGAATTCACATAGTCAACAAGAATCTTGCACCCAAATGGCCACAGTCGTGGCCAACCAACACAGTTGTTGCCAGCAACACGGTCATGGCTAGGAGAGCTGAAGATGGCCGTGGCCATACCTCAATAGCCGTAATGTTTATTATGAAAAACTAACAGAGTCAATAGATATTTTGCACCCAAATGGCCACGGTCGTGGCCATCAACACGGCTGTGGCCCATTGAAGATACCACGACCGCGGGACATGCTCACGGTCGTACCATTTATTGAGAAGAATCAATAGGGAGTTACCCCCCAAGCCGCCACGACCGTGGCCAACCGCCACGACCGTGGCCTCTGAAGATCAACTTACCTGTGCTGCTACCCCAGGACCACGCCCTCCTCCTCCAAAATGGCCGTGTTACCCAACATAGTCGTGGTGCTGCTCACCCACCACGATTGTGGCACTCTGCCACGGCCGTGGCCACCTTCTACTTGGACTTTTCAGCACCCTCTCCATACCATGCCCGTGTCCTACTCCACGACTGTCCCATACCACCCTCACCATGGCTGTGGCACATCAACATGTCCGTGGTGACCAATCAACCCTACTATATTTTTACACTGATTTTCCTATCATACCCCTACTTACCCTAGTGCTTCCCCACCGCCTATATATACATAGGTGGTGGCTGGGGCACATAGGTTAGCTTCTCCTACAGCTGCTCGTAGCCTCCATCACTCCTCCTTGAGTATCTAGTGCATTTCCTTTGCATTTATGCTCTCCATCCACCATTTCCACCTCCATCCCACCTTGGAAACCTAGTTTTCTAGGTTTTCATCCATAATCCCCCATATCTTCATGCTCACATGCACCCTTGGAGGAGATAGGTCATCCACAACAACAAGGAGGTGAAGAAGAAAGCCACTTCCCCGAGCTCCATGGCGTTTCTTCCCCTTCTTCCCCTTTCTTTTGCTATTTCTTTGACTATGTGTAGCTAAGCCCCTAGTGGTGGGCTGTTTGGGGTTAAAATGTGACTTTTATACCATGTTGGGGGAAAATAACTTGTAATGAACATAATTTCTATCTATGACGATTGCCTCTTGCTTTTTATCTCATTTTGTAATTTATTGCATGTGGTTTGTGCTTATAACATGAATTGCTTGCTTTGAGATGTTTGATGACACTTGGCTTCTAGGAGGAATTGGAGTGTATGTGGCAATATTAGGAATGACTCCTAGGTCCAATTAGTGGATCCTTAGCTAGCCCCCTTTGTTCCTATATACACATCCCTCCTCCTACAAGTGAGTGTGAGATCTAAGTAGCTAGTGTAAGTGTGATTAGTGCAATTGCCTAGGGCTTTCTAAAGGCTAGAATGGCTAGTAACATGAGGTCAAATATCCTCATCTCTACTCCCATATCTACACTTGACTCTCAATTGACCAAATACCACTTACCCTAGAAACCTAGACCTGACAAGTCCTACTAGAATTACACCTAACCCTAGTTACCCAACTAGTAGTATAGGGTATATTCTACTAGCACTTGCCTTGTTGTTTGGTTTGGTAATCTAGATAGAATTGTGATGGTTGCTTGCTATGTTGAGATTCCCCAACTGATATCAAACCACATCCGCAAATGGCCCACCTACCCTAATCATCTTTCTTAAAACCCATCTTGCTCTACTTGCGTGTTCATGCTAGTCTAGTTTAGTTGCTTTTGCTTAACCTAGTTAATTGCTTAGTTCTGCTCTTTAGTGTTAATTTAGGTTCTTGCTCTTGCTAGTGGTTAGTATAGCTCTTAATTGCCTCTTGATCTTACTTAGCTAGTTTGTTAACCTAGTTTGCTAGATTTGCTTGTTCAAGATAACTTAGGTTTAATTTCACTTCTCTTGCTTATTTTCTTAGTGTAATCACAACCAAACCCCTTTTAAAACCCTTAAACCCTAATCTCCACACTAGGAACATAGAAAACACTACCCTAGCTCTAGTGCCCCCTCAATCCCTGAGGACCGACCCCTTTTCTTGCCAATCACCTATACTACAACATTACCTCGTGTGCTTGCGGGCAACCTATTTAGTTTCATGATCGACTTGGTTAGGGCCAATATAAATTTTGAAAGTTCCCACCCATGTGTTCCGATCTCGTGGGGCGCATCTAGTCGAGTCCAATCGGCTAGTGTGTAGCACCTCTAGCAGACGCACCAGACATCACCTCATTGTAGAGATGTAGGGGCCAAGGAAGCATGGAAACATTTCTAGACACGGACACAGACACGGGACAAGTCAATTTTCTAAAATATAGGACACGAACACGGCTCTAGATGAGGTTTTTTTTTAATATATACAAATAAATATATGTATGATGTATGTATTTTATATATATATGTATATACATAAGTACATATGTATCTAAATTTATTGTAAATTATCTAGAGTTATACATATTTGTATGTATCTAAATTTATTGAAAACTTCTATGTACATTAGTATATGAATTTGAAGTATGCATGTGTTTGTGTGTGCCGTAGAAACAATATGAAGTAGATACCTAATTGTTGCATTACTTTCAGTAGATATAACATAATTTCAAAATAATTAAAATGATTGTATGATTGTATACAATTATGAATCTGCATGTGTTCGTGTAGTAAAGAAAATGAAGTATCCACCTGGCTGTTGCATTTTTTTTCAATCAACATAGTAGAATTTCAGATATAGTAAATGCCTTTGCATTACTTAATCAATCAATTTATTAGATCAATATGCGATTTATGATATCTAAATCATCTTAGATTCTGCACGTTCACTCTTTTAAGGTATTTAATATGCAATTTAAGTTAGAATACATCTTTATGTAACATTTTCTCAACGATAGTATAGTTATACGAGCTGTATATTCATAATATACTCAGATATGGGCTGCTGCAACAGGTAAAACTACATAGATGTGTCCAAGAAGTCTCCGGGCCATGTCCAAGAAGTGTCTGGGCTGCAAAAATGGACCAAAATGGACAGGACACGTGCTGGCTGTGTCCAAAACGTTTTGGGCCGTGTCCAAGAAGTGTCCATGTACGAAACGTGTCCGACACAGACACGTGGGCTGTATAGAAGTGTCTATGCTTCCTAGGTATGGGCAGATTGAGGATGACTATATCAAAAATGAGCAGCAAGGCTTGCCAATCATGTGAAACATCACTACATTACTCAGGCCATTGCCAACTTTAAAAGTGAGTGTGTTGTGTGACACTCTGCTTGTTATGTGAAGTTTAACCAGGAAATAATGCAAACAAGCATCAAGGCTAAAGATGGTACAACACCAAACTTACCTTATGAACAAAAAACTAAGACATCAACTAAAAATGGTGGTTTTCTACCATTGCTCGAATCACCTGCAATGGATGATCATACCCAATATCCCTCCCCCAGTCAAACATTGGAAATCAACTCAACTTTGGTTGGTATAAGTGACAATGGAAACATTGAAAATCAACTCAACTTTGGTTGGTATAAGTGACTATGGACCTGATTGGGTGAAAATATGTGACTAATTTCCCCATATCTACCCATTGTGGACCTTATGTAGTGTGATGAGTACCAACATTCATCCATAGAAAGTAGTTTAGCTTAATAGTATAAAGTTGATTGTTCAATTCCATTGCTTGATGGTATACATCTAAATGATGTCAAACTAAACATATTTAAAGCTACCAAATGATTCATATAGTGCTAATATGGCTTATATACAACCTATAAATAGTTTGTAATATGTTCATGATCTTATTCATTGCAACAAATGTTTTTCTTTACAACGTACATTCTAGTATATGAGATCTTAGTGGTTTATTTTTCTTAGTTTGCAGAATGGATATTTGCAATTGATATGTGGCGGTATCGAGAGGTGATCTTGTAACACAAAAGGTGACCACTGAAGCATAGAGTTTCTATATTTGGGAGTTTTGAATATGTAGGTCTATTTCCATGCTGCTCAATATGTTTATCTTGCTGTGGGAGAAGTGAAGAATGATCTGGTAAGTAACTAATACAACACTATAAGACTGCTTCTTTTTTTATAGGACTAATTGTATATCATTCAATAGTAGTGCATTTTAATCATCAAAACATACTAATCCAAAATTTTGTTACAATGGGGTTTTGTCTATTAGTTATGTGAGTTTTAGTGATAGATAATAATGAAAGGATGTGATACTTATCTTGCTTTCTCTATTTGAATGGAGTAAAACTTTAACCAAAGACACAAGAATGTGGAATTAGGATGAGAAGTGGGCCTGGAGGTTTCTAAATTTAGGATGTCTTGAGACTGGCAAAGACATCTAACTCTTTTTTGACCAATTGTCAGCTGGGTATGTTTTTAAACAAACCTAGGTCCGCATGGAATTTGGTTTTGTAGTTCTATATTTCCTTAATCTTATAGGTCGGTTGCATCTAGATATGTTTTATGGATTGGGTTCCATCCATTTTGCTTCTAGGTTTGTAAAGCTCTAAGCCTGGGAAGTAGTTAAGCCTGCAACCTTATGAGACTACGGTTCTGATAGGCCTTGGTATTGAACAAGGAAGATTGGGGTAGGTCTACCTAGTTATACGATATGTTTGTATTATACCCCACCAGTTCTGGGAACTCTCCAACACAAACATTCCTTGTCACAAATTGACATTCATTAAGAAAATCCACATATCAACATGTTTTAATATGTGATATTAGCCTGGGGATGGGATGTTGAATCACTTGATAGTAGATATATCATTGCAGAAATTACATTCTTTATAGTTTTTTCTCATCTTTCCGTCAGATATCAGAATATACTCTTGATTTTTTACTCCTAGGTTAGACCTTCCAATTCATGGAAATTCATGGAGCCTTGCAAGTACCCTGGACAGACCAATGGCTTATATCTGTAACCCCTTAGTATCCCCATCTCCCTGCACGTAAACAAAATTATCTCGAGGAATTATTTCATTTGCTTTCTAGAAACTGAAGCCAAACCTCTTTCTCCAAATTTTACCTATACTGTAATCACACGAGGAAGACTCCTTAGGAAGATAGTTCAGATTCTAGAAGATAAAATCACCCCTTTCGTTACTTTTAGAAAAGACTCCATTCCATCTCCCTTAGAATCTAGTATAGGTAAGAAAATATCATGATGGTTCTTTCAAGATTAAAATCCACTGGTTCAAAATGATGTACATCTTCATTCCAAACTTTTATTCATTATACTAGTAGACTGTCATATTATATCATTCATGCTTAGTAAAGAAATAATCCATCATATCCTATCCTAGTTTGTTGATTTTGATTTTCTCATGACCCTTCACTAGGTACATTGGGTGATTTTGATGTACATCGGCCCACATCTACCAAACCATATTTTATAGTTCAAATTTGGAAAGCCCATCAAGTTGTTCGTAAGAGAGATGACACAAGGTGTGTGTGTGGGTGGGCTGAAGTATATGATGATTTTTAAATGTAGATTTTTAATATGGGAAATTCTTTCTCTAGAGATCTTAATTTACAATAGAAGAGAGAGGATGTTGCTGGTCATTAATTTTAACTCCATGAGATCTAAAGGTAGTATCAAGCTTTATTGAACCTGGCTGCCTTCTACTAGAGAACGACCAAGGTAGCCTCTGGAATGCCGGTAGGGAGGCTAGTCTTCCTGTTGAGCATCTATAGGACCAGCTGAGCTAGCGATCCTAACAGGTTATCTGTAGTTAATATATCGAGACTTGGGGTTCTCTTCAACAACAATTCATCACACAACACTAGTAGGATGTCCACTAGCTTCCAATACTAGGTAGAAAATTGGTGCAAAGAGTGGTGGCTGACAAACCACTACCATCACTAGGCCTATGGGAAACACACACCAATTTGGAAGGGAAATAGTGCTTGATGACCGAGGGGATGCATGTTCCAAAGGGAGATGACTACTAGTTGGTTGAAGTGAAGCCTTGTGCCTCATTATACTTTTGGCATATGTTGTAGTAGGTTTCATAATCTAGATTATTATTTTTCCAAAATTGAGTAGTACATCTCATTTTCCCATTGAACATTGTATTAAACAACCAGATTGTTTGTTTGAAGAGAATGAACCTCATAGTCCTTGATCAACGGAATAGGGGGTAAATGGCATCTAATGTATCAGAGTTTGAGGACTTAAAGTCACTAGATCCATGTCTATTGTTAAGTGCACAAACATTGACATGCCCTAATTCCTTGATTGGTAAAAGAATGTGAGAGACTATATGGTGCTACCCCAGGCCAACATAAACCGAAACTACTTCAGCACATGTTACTATTTGAGGTTGTTCCCGTCCTCATGGCATGTTTAGTAGCTATACAAGAGGATTGGAATATCACACAATCAAACATATGAATAAGCTGCTTGTCAAATAGAATTGTTATATCAAAATATCTTGACTTAAAATACTAGTAACTTGATCACCTATACATCAATAAATTTAACCCATCTCTAAAAGTTATGCAAAAAAAAGTTACACAATCAATCTAGCTTGATGTCTTGACTCCATGAAAAAACAATATTCACTACAAGGATCATGGATTCCCATGGATTGTCCTAATCATCCTAAATTTATGGTCTATTCATGCAATCATCCTTAAAATCCAAGGCATGTATCTCATTTCAAAACTCATTGTCATCCATTTTCTTATAAACACATTTTTCTACACATCCTCCTTACCATATCCATAATCTTTTTCCATAGTATAATCGAGTCTGAGAAACTGTTGCCAAATCTAGATTTACATTGGCTCATCCATTTAAGTCATATAGTGAGTTTTTGATGCAACCAAGCATCTAAGCATTAGGGGAGGTTTGGGAAGCCTTAACCCAATAGTGATTAAGTAGCTCTTGTAGCAAGAGATTAGTTGTATATCACATATTTTCCAAAGAAGTTTCATCTTTTTCCAAGAGGATCCAAGAAAACTCACTTTAGATGAAAACATGATCAACTAATACTATTTGTGGGTTTTCACAGCATTGACACCTCGATACAAATTGTATATCACATATTTTCACATTGACATCTCTTGGAAGTTCCCCAATAAATATCTTTGAGGTCACAACATTTGCTCTAGGAGGTATGTCTCTCATCCACAACCATCAACACCTACTGATCGGCTCAACATTTTCTTGGCTAAGTGAAGAGAGAACAAGCCCTTCTGATCAATTGTCCATATGGAGCATTCGTCCTCCTCTCTTATGCAGTGGTAGGAATTCACAACTAAAAGCATTCATCATGTATAAGCAATTCTTATAACCAAGACCAATCCCAATAGCCATCATCTATCCACATGTCTTTAATGTTAATATGATGGTTCATATCGTTATGGTATTTGGTGTGAGAATGTAGCTTCTCACCACTCCAATTTTCATACCATAAGGATTGATCTGCAGTACTAATGTTACTATCTAGCAACCTTCATCAAGGTAGGATACATTCCCCAAAATTTTCTCCAGTGGGGAGGGCCAATCAATAATTTTGAGAAAAAAGGGGTGGTTGAGGTCCATGACAACTTACTTCTCTTGTAACTAGATCTGTAAAATCGGACCCATAATATCGATCCAACAAAGAACTCCCAACAGGTGTTCAATAAGAATACAATCACTAAGTTTGAGAGAAAAGGGGTGGTCAGGATCCACCACAACCTAATTTTCTTGTATTTAGATCTATAGAATTGGTCCCATAAGGACGATCCAGCATAGAACACCCAACATGTTTGGATAAGAATGAAGTGAACTGGGGAATAGAGGATTCGAACAGTAACAGGGGTCATCCAACTAATGTGAAAGGTTACATATGGTAGTGGTGAGGAAAAGGTTGAATTATAGTTTGACATGTTAATTAATTTAGTTACAAATGGTGCTTAGGCATTGGGATATTTATGGTTTTACCACTTTGGTAGGAAGTCATTACCTACCACTGACCCACTGCAATCAACCTTCTATACTGATTTCGTATTTGGTTGCTAATGGTTGGCTATTTCAGAGTTTTTTGGAGCAAATAAGTCATGATCAGGATAAGCCCCACTATTCAAGACTTCTAGTCAATTTATTAGGTTCTGCATATTATGCCTTCACAACTTAGAGCCTACTTGATTCATTCCTTGTGAGCAACATAACTTGAGCCTAATGATTTAGGAATCAAATTCTGAATCAGAGTCTTGAGTGTACCTTGAATTGGTGCATGATGCATGCCATGCTTGACATGTGGTTTTTTTTATCTTTTGTTGCAAACCAAATTCATAGTAGCAACTATTAGAATTAAGTCATATGAATAGGATGATTGAAGTACGCTATTACGTGGTAAATTTCCTGTCATGGTGATGTTGTCAGTTTCTAATGCTTATTAGTTGGTTACGAGTTTTTCTAGATGAGGCTAGATAAACAAGCTTCTTCCTTTACATTCTTTCCTTGTTGCATAGTAGATTGGCCTTAGATTTTACTAAGTGTGCTAACCTAAACTTCCACCAGACAGATCACAAACCACAGATGTCAGAACTTGTTGCTCAATAGACTAACCACAGATGTTACTTTCACTACATACTTTTCTTGTTTCTCGGTAGACTGATAGATGTCATTTCCATTCAGATTCAACTAGCTGTCATGAAGTCTGATGATACAATTTATTTTATCATCAAATCCTCATTGAGCCATTTGTTCTGATTTACCAATTCTTTTCCCTGTAGAAGTTGACCAGACGTGGTCTTTGAAAGACAAACTTAGCTTCAAATACGTTGACATGGTGAATACAAAATGCTTTAAGGCAATTATTGCTTCCAACAGATCATGTTCATCCTAGACATCTGCATTTGTCATATCTAGACTGCAAAGGCCTTATTTTGATAATTTAACACGTTAACGTTATAACTAACAAGCTGGTTGGTTCATTCCTAAACGATGGTATTGTCTTCTGAGAAGTCTGTTGGATCATGTGCTTGACTTATGCTTCTAATTTAGAAATATCATCTAGAAAAATCTTGTGGTGGGTATCACAACTAACCCTTGTTATTCTAGTATAATGATAAATAGAGTAGTCCAGAAACTCTACTTCATCCTTTCGGCCAGTCCTACTAACACTATTTCTTTGTTGCTAACATCTGTAGTGGGAACCTCTATGTCGGTCATAGTTATCTTTGGTGTGGCACAAACACAAAGGATGAATTTTATCTCCAATCAACATCAGACTACTGGTGGTATGTTTTATCTTCTTATCCAATCATTTTGTTAGTATGTAGGAACTTAAATGTAAATTTTATGATCTTATGTATAAAGTCAGGGGCCTAGTTGTACATGTCTGGTGTATCTTCTTTGTATACATGATACGTGAGATATACCTTTTGTATCATGGTCGTCTCTTCTCAATGTCTTCTCCGTTACACATTCCATACCCGTAGGCCTTTTTCTCACGTTGGCACCTCGATATCCTATCTATGAAAATTAGTATCCTATTGTTATGCTAATACAAATACTAATTGGTTACCTTAAATTGTTCACCTTTTAGCAACATTAAAGTTGCATAGAATCTGCATCAGTAGGGGAAAAAGAATTTACATTTCCTTACATTAAAGGTGCACACAATTTTTGACCTTTTTAAATGATGAAGATATGTACAGAAGAACAAGGAAGAGAAGATTGATCCTCTTAGAAAGTTTGAAGGTTCAATGATACACTTGGTCTAGTTGTTTCTACTATTGTAGAATTTCATGTTTGGAAGGACATAACAAAGGATCCAAGAAATAAGTATGCCAATTGGGTTAGTGCCCGCCAGCCAATAAAATTCATACATGTATCCAATACTGTTTAAAAAAACTTTATAAGTGTCAACAATCCCTAGATTCTTTGTTTGGCCTATTGGTGGTGATTAGGCACCCCAAAATTGGGTGCTCGCTTCACCTTAGGATGGTGAGGACGAGATCCCTCCCCAGATTCATTTAGATATCTAGTAGGATGACCAGCTTCCCTTGGGACACTATGCAAATTTGAATCCAGTGGATAAGGATCTAACTTATAATTTTTATAAGGGACTGTTATATTGGCCTATAAGGACCAACAGGAGGTATGCCTCTATACCACACTCTATCAGAAGGGTTTCAGAGATGTGTGTGCCATGAGTTATAAGGGAATGCTCTGACTATTGATATTGTCTTGGACCATGGTACACATTGGCCATCCACTTCATTGGTTGCAGCCTAAATCAAGACAATGTCACCAATCATATATCACCATCTACTCCACCATGTTTGAACCTGATATAAATTGAGACAAAGATGCTCAAATACCAACCCATGGCTTCCAGCCTTGCCAATTGTTCCATGCCCATGTAGAGACATCACCATATGAGCAGCCTACATCCTTCACCTTGTAGAAATTGTTGCATGATTGCACCATGATCAAGAAGAGCCATCACCTCAACCCATGATCCATTATCACATGTTGTTGTTATTACTACCATTACCACCAACACATCCTCAGGATCACCATTTTGCTACTGCACTTTCACATTGGAGAATACACCTAGATATTCTAGATATGTGTCTACAGTTGTTGGCCTTTTCAGTTGTGTTCTCTATTAACTAAAGGGCATTTATGTAGAAAGGCACATCACAATCTTGAAGAGGGAAAATAAGATTGTTCATAGGCATTTCCCCTTAATGGGATATTGAATACAATATGATTATGTGTAGTACTCAATTCCACATTATTCTTTTTATAAGAGTAATATCATTATAATTGTAGAACTGCAAATGCTCAAATATTTTTGCAGTTCAGAATACAGAAGTCTATGCATCACAATTAGACACCAATTGACAAGAACCACAAAGTCAACATTGTAGCACGTTCTACTTCAGTAGTAGGAGAACCACCTAGCAAATAGTCTAAAAACAACATTGAGCTCCCAGTATCATAATTGAGTAGGAAGTCCTTGTCATTCTCTAACAAAGAGTATGAATCTGGCTGCAATTTTTATATAGACCGATAAAGACAAAGGGGATAACGAGTCAAAGGAATCAAATTTATTGTTTGCAAGAGTTGCTAAAGAAAATATGAGACCGTTCCTAGAGTATTTCATTCTAGGCTTTTGTAATCAAGTCTTAGTCAAATATGCTTGTTAAAAATGAAATCTATTCTACCACCTTAATGGTTGTGTTATTTTTTTGGATTGTATCCTCTCCCATCCTATCAATATTTATTTCCCTTATTCTCTAAAGTGTATCTCGCACAAACACTAACTTTTGTAACTATCCTTATGAATGTTGTGTAGCAACCTTGTTCTTATGGTTGATTTTCTTTTTCAAACATGTTCTCCATGTACAATGAAGTAATATTTTCAATAGAATCTAATTTACTGAAATTTCAGAATATTGGAAAATATCTTGTCCTTCATTTGGAAATGAGCTTAGTAAATAACTTAGATCACTGTCACTTTGGATATTCTAATTGGAAAAGTTGACCTCAAGGTAAAATATAAATTCAAAACTACATAGCATTGATATTTTTGGGGTCAACATTGCATTGATGATTAGGCGATGCAGTTTTGTTTTGTTATCTTCTTGGTCTGCTGACTACACATCATAGAATGTATATACTGTATCTATTTCTTCACTTTTTTTATGTGCTCATCCTCTGCTTTGGTGCATTTTTCTATAGGAATAACATGATGAACATAAGGTGTTTTATGTCACCAAAAACTCTTATTAAAATTGTTAATTGATTGCTTACTCTATACTATCTAGCTTGCTAATATCCAAACATCGTGAAGTTGCAAAAGAGGACTACCCCTTTTATGTTTGAGACCTATGTTCATCCTCTTATTGAACATTATAAAACATATATAGTTTGTGCTTTAGCTTAACATGCACGAGGATGCATAAGTAAGCACGAAGTTACCTACATTTTATCTTTTCACAAGGGGAAAGTTGAATATCTTGGCAAGTTAGCCATGACATTTATGACTAGCATAGCTCGATCCACACACTTAAATGATATTATGAATCTAGCAGAACATATTAAAGAAATTAGTCATATCAACTCTAATGGAACATATTAAAGAAACAAACATGCATTCTTAGATTTATGATGTTTACATTTTCTATAAAGGTAATGTGAGTGCACTCTCATTTCTGTCAATTCTAAAATAGTAATAGTTGTATTAGTGCTTTTCATAGTAGCTTCATTACACAAGGCTAGTACTTCACTCACGTTTTGTATAGAAATTTTTATCTGGGTCACATAAATGTAACCACGATTTAGTTTGAATTTGACCAAGCTAAAGTTTGATGTTCTTTTTAGTCACATGTTAGTTACATTTAAACTCAAGAACAAATTATAAGTTGTTTGTTAGAACATTAGTTGTATAATTTTGATGTTCTTTTCTAGCATGTTATTTGTTTAAACTTTGATGTTCTTTTCTAACATATGTTAGTTGTTCATCACTGTCATTCTGTATACCAGTACTAGGATGTACACTATGTCTAGATTGCAAATAAATAAGTCCTGGTTTTGAAGACCGATCTTGTTTTTGAAGTCAAGAGTTGACCTAAAGTTTGCTGGAGATATTTTAGTTATTTTGTATCATATGCTACAAGTTTCCGAATGTGTTTCTAGGTTACTGCAAACCCAGTGGTGGAGTAGCAGCGCATAGGTGCCCTCTGGCTATCTAGTGGTGAGTAGCAACTACTAACTTTTTTCATATTGGAACTTATATCATGTTATTATTGAACATTTATTAGGGTGTATTTTATTGTATAGCTATAGATTATATACTTTCAGGTCATTTTTCTATAGATCCCTTTCAAAACAGTCTTTTGTTTGTTTCTATTTTTTTCCTTCTTTGAATAAATACTAAGAGAAGTTTACATGTTATTCTCTCTCATCCTAGAGTTGTATTCAACGTGTGGGAAGAATATCGCTAGCACACATCTCATCAAGAAAGCATTGGATTGCTGTAGATTATGATTCAAGTGTCCTTAAAAAAATGTCAAACCCATTTTCAAAGGATATGAAGGCTATGTTGATGTTTATCAGTCGATGCCAATTGCATTCTTGACTACTGCTATTGCAAATGCTCCTGCTAAAAAAAAGAACAATGCTAGCTTAGAGGTTATGTTCCCTAGCGGATCATAATGAACATGATGTGTCTACAAAGGTGATTGGTATGCAACTACAATCACCAACTCATCAAACAAAAGGAGAAGACAATAAAGACACCGGTTGAGAAAGATACATACTCCTTCTCCAATATGCATGTAGACCTTAATGATTCATTAATATATATATATATATATATATATATATATCCCTTTTTATACACATTGTGTAATAGGGGACAAGGTATACGTCCTCCCCATGTACATTTGATGTTTCGGTATAAATGAAAGTAAGATTGTTGGCATAATGAGCGTAACTTGGTATAACTACTACTATTTTATTACTAAAAGAGATTATGTACTGGCAGATTACATAATATACGAATAATCTAACCATGCATATATGTATGTGTAATAAATGACACTACAAATGTAGCTAGATGCATAATCCAACTATATATATACACTCGAGTGTATCCGGAGCGGAATACACTCAAGTAGTTTTCCATGATGCAATACTTTTTTTGAAAATCTAATCCATTGATCTTCTTAAACATCTCATGAACAACTCATACGCAAAATTTGAGCACATATGGATATGTATAGCTCATGTTATGAAGACCGCAAAAATTATGCATTTCAAATTAGTTTCACGCGTTGATTTTGTTGCCCTTGGATGAGTGACTTACACTCATCCAAATGGGTTCAAAATTTGTATGTATCCTAGTTATAGTATGACGGTGAAGATCAATGGTTTACATTTTGCAAAAAAATAGTCTTTATATGGAAACACACTTGAGCGTATTCGTGTGATCCATACACTCGAGTGTATTCTAGTCTGACTCTCTCTCTCTCTATATATACACACACACACACACACACACACACACATATATATATATATATATATATATTGACTACTTCCTTTCCCTACACATTAACTACGCATAAAATGTATTAACTTCATCTTTTTGCTACATACTAACTATATATGCAATTTTAGTCATATATTTAGCTATAATTATACTTATATTTTAATATGTAAGGATAATATCTAGCTACGCTTCTGGATACATATGAATTTGTAGTGAATAGATTATCTAACTACATATTTGAAAAATATAGTTAAAGGCTTTAGCTATACGAGCATATACTACAATTTGTATGTGTAAAGAAATATATAGTTAAAGCCTTTAGCTACAAAATATGGGGTTTTTGCTACAATTTTTTTTATAACTAAAGACCATTTTTTTTAGTAGTGCGGTACATGAGTGTCTTTAAAGGTGATGTTCAAAATCGTTATTGGCATGAAGGGAGTATTATTGAGGGTTATTTGTCTAGGGAGGTTATGCCCTTTTACAATGATATTCTGAGTTATAATGAATCTCTTGGAAACGACAAGAATATTGAGGATTGTTCCGGCAAAGGGACTTCAGAAGCAAGAGTGAATGTAATCAATCCTGATCTGTGGGAACAAGCACACTTCTATGTTTCACACAACATCTATGAAGTGAGCTTCTATATCATCGAATATACAAATTTCATCAAGACAAAACATGCTCGATCCAATTCAATGTGGCTTTCTAGAGAGCATAATAAGACATTTATTAGATGGTTTGAAAATAAAGTCTTACGTCAACTATCTCAAACACCAAATAATGTTGCTGAAAATATAAATTGCCTCACCTTTAAACCAAAAATAAATGTTATGTCTTATGAAGGGTTTGACGTAATTAGATTTTCATATTACACAAAATGTCAAGGTGATAAGAGTATCATCCAAAACAACAAGGTCATCCTTCAAGCATCTCCATTGTATTTTCTTAGTGCGAAGAATATGAGTCCAAGAGAAGCTAAAGTGTCATATTACAGTGTCATTGAAGACATGGAAGTTTGACTAAGATTTTAGAGTTCTGATATTTAGGTGTAATTGGGTTGATAACACCAAAGGAGTTGTAGTGGATGAATTATATTAGTGAATTTTAAAAAGATTGGTGAGAAGATTGAACCATCTATAATGGCATCATAGGCAAAGCAAGTATGATATATCGATGATCCTGCAAATGAATAATGGTTGGTTGTTCTTTATAGTAAAACATAGTTCATTGCAGATCCTATAGATGAAGAAGAGTACTATGACATGTATGATGACTCCAGTCCATTCTCAGTTGGCTTGCTAACACCAAATGTTGAAGCTAGCACTAACTTATATATATGTGGAGATCACACATAAGGAATATTAATTGATCCAAGATCCAATCAATATTAAAGGCATGCATTTTTTCTTTTAAATGTTAGAAGTGTATTTTACATTCTTTATCACTTATATTTCATTGTTTGACTATTTTTTACATGTTATGGCATTTTTCAGATGGTGTGACTATGAGTATGATGATTGTGAAGATGATTCTCGTGAGGATGAGCACCATGACGATGACACTAGTGTCAGTTGTATTGTTTTATTACATAGAAGTGCATTTTACAATGTCTATCACATTTATAAGTTACATTTTTTTTACTTACATGTGTTTCTTGTCAATTATAGCATGTTGAGCCTGAGGATGTGTGCCTTGAGGATCCATTTGAGCTTGTTGAGATGCATCATGAGTGTGCACATTAAAGAGGCATCACTATGATGGGAAACTTAGTAGAGAAAAGGGGTAAAGGACCAAAGTTGTTCGTTGAGTTTGGCGATCAAGGAAATCCTATTGGGAAGAGTCGCAATTATTTTGTGCAATATCTAGGGGTTCTTATCATAGATAATTGGATATAAATGTAGGATCTTGGCATAAAATTGCTTAAGGCACAAAAGACTTAATATGGAAGGAACTATGTGTAATTTATTATGATTTACAATTCTATTTGAAAATATATTTACAATTAAGAATATTCTATTAAGTATATGAACTTTTACATAGAATATTTGAGCTGGATGAAAAGTTGCATCGGAAAAAGGAGGGTACGAAGGATTTATAGGTCAAATATGACAAGAGAATAGATACTGAACGAGAAGAAGAAGAAGTCAGTCATTGATCAATGGAATTATCTTGACCCGAAGGCATGGGACATGTTTGTTTCTAAGATAAAAATTGATGAATTCAAGGATTAAGCCTCCTGATTTATAATACAATCTTTAGAATTTATTATATTATGTATTTAACATATGTTTTGGATTAACCAAGCTTTGAGCAATGCTAAAAAAGGTGTGCAAAGAATGTGCACAACCAGAAGATGGGTCCAGGTGGTTATGCATAGCATCGCCAACAGACACTAGATGCGTCTTCTTCTCAACAGCCTACTCTTGGGACTACTGAGTCCTCTACTATTACTACTACATATCTACCTCATCACCATCTATGGATAGCTGTGAGGCAAACCAAATATGAAGAAATACCCAACCCCACAACCATTGAAGAGGCTGCAAAAATGGTAAAATTCTACTCTCAAAGCAATTACTATTTGTGGATGTTATCTTTACCTTCACCCTTGATTGTTATGTTTTACTTACAAAATATTATTGATGATGATTAGCATGTTCTCTATGAGCAAAGAAAACAATGCAATTTCATACATGATGGCACAAGGGATGAATTGAAAATGTCTCTAGGTAATCCAGAGCATCCTAGGCGTGTTAGGGCTGCTGGCACTAGTGTCGTTATAAGAACCTTCTTTGGGCCATCAGATCATAATCACAAATCTATCCAGAAAGAAGGATTCTTAGAAGGGAAGGCACATAGATGATTATAAAGGGAATAGAGGAAGCAATGAGACAATATCATGCGTCTCATTCATCTCCTCAGACAATAGCTATGGCACCACTCTCTCCATACAAAGTGCCCCCCCTATGACAAAGGTGTTTGGGAGTAATCTCATGGACCTGCCAGCTAGCACATTTGCTGTATGTTTTTTTGTGTGATATAGTAGTCTTTCAGAATGATTTGTATAATATGTTTGTGTTTAGGTATATACACACTACATACAAATTTGTAGAGTTTGAGGTCATGTCGTCTTGTATTAGAAGGATATGTCATTACACTTGGCATGACTTACCCACCCCTTACAGGCTCGTAGACATAGACAAGCCTTGTTCCATGGTTAACTGATGAGATTGTGAGTGAAGTCTTTTCCCTACTAAAAGGAATTCTCCTACACTCTCTAGTGCCTATCGATAAAGTTTGCATGACGCCAAGGTTTGTCTACAATGTTTGGAAGCAGACTGCACTCCCATATGGTCACCGCGACCATGAAAAGATAGGTGATGTAGAAGGTGAAGTGGCTGTGTGGCCCAAAGCGGGAGTTGTCTATACCAATATATCATAAATTTACACTGTGTTTGTATATGTGTATAATTGAAAATTGATATGTGAAAAATATATGCAGGACACATTACCTAAGAAACCCCCTACAATTCATCCTCCACTTCCTCTTTAAGATATTTTATTTTCTAATTGGCTTGTAAAGGATCTATTTGACTTTCTAGGTCCTAATTGTAGGGGATTGGCAGTATGGATATGTGACTTTGAAGAAGGGTTGCCTATGAATGTCCATATTCAGAAGGACATTGTAGGTCAACCTCATGATACTAATATATTTTTGCAAGATTTTATGGAAATGTTTACTTATTCTTGGTTGAATACGTCTATGATATAACTTTGGATATGGTGATATCTTATGGCTAAATACTTGATTTATATATGTGGATTTGTTTTCTTATATTAATGCATACATGATATATGTTTTGCAACTTCTTACATAGGGTGTGCACAGATTTAACACTATCCCATGTGGCATCTCTAGTTCTATCATTGATTAGCGTTCTATATAAAGACCCTATATCTATTACTGAATACTACTCTACTTCATTAAATATTTTGGTAATGTGAAAAAGAGTGTGGTTATATCTCCTTTCAATGACAAGTAAGTTTCATCTACTTTGCTTATAACTTTGACTTAAGAATTACATTTCATTGTGGATTTTGAGTTTTCTTTTGTCTGTCTTCTCTTCACTCTGGAATAATCATTGGCTGTTGTTAGTTATTGTCCCCGAGACACTAACTGCGTATTATCTAGATCCTAAGGGTGACCAAATATATAGTGGGGGACACAAAATGAAAAATGCAATATTCACATGAGTAAATTTTGATATCCATTAACATATGTTAATACATGAGTATTTACTAATGCAATTCAATGTGTTACATTAACTTATAGGGCTATAGAAGAATTTAGAAGGTTGGAGGAAAGGTGGATAAGCAAAACATTAAGTTAGAAGAATGTTGAGGTAGTTTTCTGACTCCAATGCATATTTATGCCAATTATGCTACTTTTATTCATTAATGTTTTGTATGGTGCTAAATTTATAGTACCTCATACAAGACAATGGTTGGGCATGAGCATACTACATGATGTGGTATATGGACATGATGTCAGATATGGGGCATTAGACATCCACAACATACAAAATGTAATCTATATATAGTCTTGATCATAATAAGTAAATAGTTTCATTTAATAATATAAAAATATCAAATCAAACTCTTTAATTATGTCATTCTCTTTGAAGTTATTTGACACGACAAAACCCTATACGATAGAAGAGCTAGATGAGATATAAGAAAAATGGGTACACACCTTCGTTAAGGAATTAAACTTTGAATTTGATTGAGAAAAGTATGAGTTGTTTGTACTTTGATGTCATTATTTCTACAAACATGTGGTGCTTATGACTTCTTGCAAATTTTAATTTGATGCAAGTAAATTATTGGTACATGTGTGAATAATGAATATATACATGTGTGTGAATGAATGTGAAGATGAAAGAATACAATGAGAATTGTGTTTCTACATGTCAATAGAATGGAATTGGTGCATATGTTATGATGTATATATACATGTGTGTGAATTAATGTGAAGATGAATGAATACAATGAGAATTATATCTGTACATGTCATGAGAATGAAATTGGAGAATGGATCTTGTATGTGGGTGGATTTTCTATTTATTATTATAGGTTTTACAGGTCTGTTAGCATGTTGTTAAGCTGACATAGGATGGAACTTGTAGTTGTAATGAACTACAAGTCCTACATCCTATTGAATAGCTAGATAGCAGGTCTACAGACCTGCTATTTAAAAATAAATAAATGTGTCATCGATTGTTATAACAAAATGACATTGTAGGTCTGAGTCAGTTTCAAGCCAAAAATTGTCATTACATGACTATTCCAGAATGTCCATGTTGGGCAGCACGGTCGTGCTACCAGCTGGCTTATGGCATCAATTTAAATGCTAAACCAACAACTTAGTTTGTTTGTCTTGTCAGTTTGGGCATACAACCGACAATCTAGAAATATTTATCTATTAAAAGTGACCTGATTTAGCAGTGCAACGTTGGTCTACATTAAAACTGATGACACAATTGCTTACTTGTGTCAGTTTCTTTGATCATAGAAATGAGGTTGGGTCTAAGCCATTGGTTTATAGGTCCGCAAATAACTGACATTGTTGGCGCTTATCTGTAGTGTTGCCCACTTTGGTGCTGATATAAAATCAACATTAGAGGGCAATTTTAACTAACGTTAGAGGTGGTATCTATAATACAATTTTGTTTGGTATGTGGTGAAAAAAATCGATGGTGATGGAGAACAGGACAGTGATGGAGAATGGGACAGTGACGGAGAACAAAATAGTTTCAGGGAAGGGAAAATTGTTACAGGTTGTTGTTTGGTAACATGTGCATGGTGAAGGGGTAAGGATGGCAAAAAACTCAAAAAATGTTATTTATTACATGGGTATAGGGATGGGAGGGAATTTTTATTCATAAAAAATACCCTACATAAGCGAGAATGCTATTCACTAGAAAGTCTCTTTGTGCATGCATCTAAATAAGTAGTGGAGTCTTGAAAGAAATTTCTTTCACCATATTTTCCCATGGGGACATAAATAAACCAAATTTTCCTATGGATTCATCATGGAATATTTCTCATACCTGTCACCATGGAAAACAAACAATATGTTTTAATTCACCATCATTCCCCTCCCCATGATTAACCATGTAACAAATGTATCCCACAAAAAGTCCCTCTCGTGTCTGACCTACCCGAACAGAGTAAAATTTGCAATTTGTTATGTCATTGGGACACCACACACATCCATTTAATGAAACTTTAATCTCAAGGAGTGTTCTTTGTTTGATTGAGCTTAGGTTCTTCATTGGAGATTTTTTAACCAAATCACTTGAGCTATGATTCATTGGTGAACATAATCATTTTGAGAAATAATTTTAGAATATGTATGTTAAAAAGTGTTGGAATTTGGATTTAGGCTTTACTAAGATACTTACTAGTTAAATGTTTAATATAATTAGGTCAAGGTACCTCAATCACATATTTGACAAGCCTCAATGGTGAGGCAAGCCACATGCGGGCGACATATTAACACTCTCTATACCAAGGATTAATTGCTCATAAAATAAGTGTAAGTAAATAGGACAATACATTAAACAAGAATCATCAATTTTTAGAGGAATAACACTATAAGAAGAAAGTATTATAGTCGTTGCACTGTCTAAGCTAATAATAATATTGGGTGTGGTTTAGGAGTGAGTGTCTACCACAAATATGACATTAACCTTTACTTTGTTAAGGTGGGTCTAAAGCAACCTTGAGTGGTGTTTTAACCACACACTCTGGTAGGCATAGCTAAAAAGAAACTGAACCAAGCCAATCCATTCTGACTAAACCTAAAAATTCATACATTTATAGAGGCTTGTTCTGGCATTGAGTTGGGTTAGATCAAATTTAGTTCAATGAAATACTCGTTGGGTCATATCTAGTTTGGGTCAGTAGGGCCATGTATAACACTAGTCATGTAATGTTTTAGGCTTACCTACAATTTCAAAAAAAGTTTGTTTTTATTAAAATAAAATATAATCATTTTTGGGTCATGTCAATGCGAGTTCATGTCATCTCATGAAAGGTAAATCCATGTTTGGGGGAGTCAGAGTCAGTCATTTTATAACTCACATTTAGGCCATGTCTAATTCTTGTTGAACTTATTCAAGTCAAGTGATGTTTATAAGAATTTAACATAGTACCATGTCTTAGTAATAGAAACCAATGGATGGTAAAGATGTGAAAAGGAAGAGAAGAAAACAATTGGGTTATACACATGGAAAGTTGTAGAAAAGTAAAAAAAATGGAAGAATAAATAAGTATCAAGTGCAGTTGATGACACTGAGGTGTTTAGGGATTTGTGTAAAGTGAGGGGTTGGAAATTTCTATGTAAGTGAGGGTGTTTTGATAAAAAAACTCTTTCTATTTCCCTTATCTTTTGTAATGTATCTTGGAAAATATGGTATTGGTTAAACCTCTATAACATAAATAGGTACATATTCCTCCGGTACATTGTTACGCTATCTTTGACCATTTCCATTGCCTTCGCTTTTATTTGTGTATTCAGAGATGCTAGTCCAACTATGGTTTTATTTTACTTGCCATATTGGCCTCTATGCAGTATCCATTTATGAAATTTGATGTAGCATCTGAGTTATGTAACTCATGAAGAGATCATCCAGGCACTAAAGTTGCATTTGATTGTACTGTTGATCATCTTGGTGCAATGAAAAAGATCCACAACAAATCTTATGATCTTGTTTAAATCTATTGTAATTGTGGCATATTTTTAGTTAAAGTTCCTTATTTCAATGTTTGGTTAAATTTATTCTTTACCTCAATTTATTAATTTTCTATCTATTTCATGTTCTTTACAATTCATAGGGATTATATGCTTATGTGATGCTATCAGTAGTGTACTATAATTGATTCTATTTTCCACAATGCTACTACTAATTAGGCTGGTTTAGAAGTAAGTTGCATTTAGTGTTATTGGTCTTAGTTGATTTGTATTGTGACATTGAATCACTAAACTGATTTCATTATATGAGCTGATGAGTATATGACATTATTTGATTAGCTCATATGAACTCATAAGTGTTGACCTAGAGGTTATACATTGTTTGTATTTTGATAATGACTTAACCATTCCATTCATATGTATCTAATATGTGTATTCAAGATTGATTTCAGGTGTTAGGTACATAAAAAGGATCAAAATTCACATGCCCTAGCTTGCCAAAGCTCAAGTCAAAAGCTATGTAAGTGTGCTAATTAGGAAATCCATGTAAATGACCTTAGAGGAATTTTGTAATCACTTGTATTGATGATATGACTTGTAACTAAGATGAGAAAATGTGGGACACTTTATACCAAGTTTTAATCACTTTTTAAGCACTTTAGAAAATTGATTACAAGTTGTTGATCGGTTGAGTTACAATCTCGACCAATCCACTGGATCAATTTTCTAGAGAGTGCATCGGTCGAGTTGTGCATTCACAGAGCTCGACCGATCGGGTTACTAACCAAATCTGATATTCATTGGTCGGTCGAGTTTCCCCAGGACAAACTCGACCGATGGTTTGAATATCAAGTTTGTCTTTTAGCCGATCGTTCAAGTTACCTTTATTGAATCTCGATCGATTGCACTATATAGAAAATGCAGAAAAATGATTCTAACTGTTGGTGACTTGTTTGGAAAAAAATAGATCTGTCTCCTTGGGCAAAAATGGCTATAATTCGACCCTAAGTGTTCCCCAACTCAAAGGGGGCACCCCCAACTATAAATAGGACCACTTAGAGTTCATTCCAAGGTTGCTCATTCACTACATTCAAGGTCCTTGATATAGTTCAGAGTGCTGCATACCTTTGAGCCCCTATCTCTCTCTACTTTCAATTCAAATCTGTGAATATGAGTGAGTTAGGATCCCTTGTAAGAGAGATATTCCCTATATCCCTGTAAAGCTCTCCACCTCCATCTTCCTACCCCCTTTCCTCATTGAAGGAAATGCTTGAAGATCTTCTCCAAGTGAAGGAGAAGGAGTTGTTGTTCTTCAAGGTTGAAGAAAGCATGGTGATCAAGATCTTCGAGTGAAGGAGATAGGCAAGGCGGACGTTCAAGAAGGATAGGTAATTCCTGGAAGGCCAAAGACTTGAAGATGGAGTGGGTAAGTCCTTGTTGAAGGTTGAAGACTCCTTGCTCAAGTGGGTAAGTTCCTTCGGTAGGTTGAAAATTCTTGCTTGAAGTATTAAGTCCTTGGATGAATGTGGTTTTGTCTTGTAATCTTATGAATGAATATAAGAGTATCAAGATTGCAAAGTCCTAGAGAATAACCACCTCTAGGTAGTGGACTGACTCACTTCTAGTTTGAAATGTGGAACCACTCTAAACCACTTTTTCCAAGTGTATGCTATCCTTGTCTCTCATCCTTTCTATGTTTGCTAGTTTGGACTTCAAATTGGCTTTATGTTTTAGTTTTTGCACTTAATATAATTTGAAGGTCTAATCTATTTTGTGAGAATTGTGAAGCTCTATTCACCCCCCTCTAGAGCCCTTGATCCAACAAGTGGTATCAGAGTAGGTCTTCTCCAAGCTACTTCTACAAGTAGGAGAAGATGGGTCACTTAGCACTTGGATCTATCAACTTGGAGGGAAGCTTCTCCATGCGACCTCTGATCTTTGACGACACCAACTTCCTCTATTAGAAGAGAAGAATGCAGTTCTACCTCCAAGGAGTAAGCTACGAGATGTGGAAGGTGGTGCACCTAAAGTATGAAGATCCAAAGGGGGAAATCTCTACATGGATAGAAGCCCAAATGAAGCAAGCTCTGCTCAATGCCAAAGCCGTGAGCATCATCTATGCATCCCTCACTCCATCCGAGTTCAACTGGATCTCCTCATGGGACACTGCACATGAGATTTGGAACAAGCTATGTGTCACCTATGAGGGAACAGAGCAAGTGAAGGAGGAAAAGATCTACATGCTTGGTGGTCTTCTTGAGAACTTCAAGATGGGAAAGAATGAAAGAGTGGCAGACATGTACACAAGGCTTAATGTCATCATCAATGGATTGGCAGCTCTTGGTAGTGTGATAGACAAAGGAACAATCAACTCAAAGATCTTGAGATCTCTTCCAAAGAGATGGGAGCCCAAGGTGACCTCCATTGAAGAAGTGTACAACCTTAGTGACTTGGCAACCGAGGAGTTGGTTGGAAACCTTCAAACTCATGAGACAAGACTTAACAAGCAAGAAGAAGAAGAAAAGAGAGAAGAGGAGTCCAAGAAGATCAAGGACACATCCTTCAAAGCTCAAATTGAAGAGATGGTTCGGCAACAACAACTTGCACTCCGGTCCCCTACTCCTTCCTCCAGTGAAGATGAAGGCCCAAATGAGCATGAAGCTAACTATTTAAGGGCAAACACTTCAAAGGTAAGTCTTCTTCATCTACTTCTAGGTGCTATGAATGTGACCAAAAAGTCTATTACAAGAGTGACTGCCCCAAGGCCAAGAAGAGCCACCACAAGAGCAGCTGCAAGAAGGACAAGGAGTATAAGAAGGAAGGCAAATACAAAAAAAAGGAGAAGAAAGAAATAATAAGCAAGGATGTAGCTCATGCATATTGGGAGGAGTCTTCCTCAAGTTCTTCTAGCTCCGAAGATGGATAATGCCACCTTGCTCTCATGGCCTCTACAAGTGATGATGTAGGTGACGTAAGTGAGGTAAGTGAAGTTAACTTGCATGAGTTGTATAAAGAGACTCTGATATGCTTAATGCTACCCGGTTATCTTTTACTAAATGCAAAGATAAGAAGAAAAGGTTAGGAAAAATTATAGATGATCTTTATGCTAAGATTGAGATTCTAGATCAAAATGAAAAGTTGCATCTTGATAGTATTGATTCTTTGAAAGAGAAATTTCTTGATCTTGAGCTCCAATAAAATGGAGTTGAAGTTGAGAATGGTGTCTACCTTAAAAATATTTCTACTCTTAAGGAAGAGAACCAAAAATGCCAATATGAGATTGATGTTCTTAAAACTGAAAAATGTAGAACTTAGCCTCATTGATGAAACTAGGAGAAAAGAAATTTATGCTTGTCAAAGAGAAATTCTATTGCTTAAATCTAAAAATGCTAAATTTCTTGCTCAAGTAAATGATCTATCTTATAGACCTATCTAGCAAAGTAATGAGGTAGCTAGCACTGCTCTAGAACATGATTCTTTTCATACTAAAGCCCTCTACTTAGAGGCCGACTTGTTGCATTCTAGAGATGATCTTGCTAGCTTATATTCTATTATCATTAGTCTTAGTGATGATAATGAAAAATTAAGAGCTTCTTTGCAAAAGTTTCTTATAGGAAATAAATCCCTTAATGTTGTCCTAGAACACTCTACCAAACAAATTGGTACTGGTGGTTTAGGATATGATGGGACTGCTCCTAAGAGTAAGAACAAGAACAAGAGTAAGGGTAAGAAGAAGAGTGTGGAACCTCCTTTCTTCCATGGAGAGACTTTCGGCTCTAAGAACCCAATGGTATGTTCTCATTGTATATGTGATGATTATTATTCTACTTATTGTCCTTACAAGCCAAAGGGGACCAACCCAAAGATGCAATGGGTCCCCAAGCTAACCCCGGATCCCAAAGTTTGAGTTGGGCACTGACATCCTTCTTTCATGCAGGTCAAAAGAAAGTGGATTGTTGATAGTGGCTGCTCAAAGCATATGACGGGTGAAATCAGCCATTTCAACAAATTCATAAAAAGAAAGGAGGATCAGTGAACTTCGGGGACAACAAAAAGGGTAAGGTAATAGGTGAGGGTGATGTAGGCAACGAGTTTTGTATTAAAAATGTTTTGCTTGTTGATGGTCTACATCACAACTTGATAAGTATAAGCCAACTTTATGATAATGGTTATCTTGTTATATTTACTTCTTTAAAATGTTTGCTTCTAGATCCTCTCACTTATAATGTTATACATAAGGGAACTAGAAATGACAATCTATATGTTATTGTGCTTGATTTCCTAAATCCTGTACTTGATAGATGCTTAGTTGTGGATTAAAATGATATATCTCTTTGGCATCACCGGTTGGGTCATGTGAATATTCATCAAATGAAGAAATTCAACAAAAAGGAATTGGTTAGGGGACTCCTAAATTGGATTTTGAAAATGATGAGGAATGCCAACCTTGCACACAAGGAAATCAAACCAAGTCCTCCTTCAAATCCATAGGAGTCTTTAGTACCAGAAGATCTCTTGAGCTTCTTCATATTAATCTATTTGGACCTATGATAACTCAAACGCTTCATGGTTCCAAGTATTATCTTGTGATTGTTGATGATTTCTCTCGCTATACTTGGACATTCTTTCTCATTTCTAAAAGTGATACTCTAGATGTTTTCTCGAGCTTTTGTAAATGAGTTGAAATGAAGCTTCTTGCCGGATTGTTTCTATCCGTAGTGACCATGGGGGAGAGTTTGAAAATGATATTTTTGAGCATTTTTGTGAAAAATCTTGTTACTCACACAATTTCTCTTCTCCTTGTACACCTCAACTAAATGGGGTAGTAGAGAGAAAGAATAGGTCGCTATAGGAGATGGCTAGGACCATGCTTCTAGAGTATGACACTCCAAAGAAGTTTTGTGCTGAAGCTGTTAGCACCTCATGCTTTGTGCAGAACTGAGTTTTTACGCATCCATCTTTGAAGAAAACCCCCTATGAGTTATGGCGTGGTAGAAAGCCATCCATCGACTTCTTTCTCATTTTCGTATGTCCTTGTTCTGTTTTGAACACAAAGGATTCTCTCAACAAGTTTGATCCAAAATCGTACAAGGCTTCCTTCCTAGGCTATAACACTACAAGTAGGGCTTATAGAGTTTTCAATATTGAACTATCTAAAATTGAGAATCTAACCCTACTATTAGAAAAAATGTTGTTGATAATGATGTTGTAGATGACTTAATTCCAATCTTAAAAGACCTCAACATCGACAACAAAGGTAAATAGGTAGTTGAAGCAGAAGATGAAGAGAAGAAGGATCCCACTCCTTGCTTCGCAAAGAATCACCCCAAAGAGATAATCATTGGTGATCCATTTGAGAGAGTGAAGACATGAGATGCCATCAACAAAGAACAAATAGACAGTGCCTTCATCTTGCAACTGGAGCCAAAGAACATCAAGGAAGCTCTTGGAGATGATGAGTGGATCCAAGCCATGCAGGAGGAACTAGAGCAGTTTGAGAAAAACTGAGTGTGGACTCTAGTGCCAAGACCAAGTGACAGAAAAATCATTGGCACCAAGTGGGTCTACCACAACAAGCTTGATGAAAATGGCAAGGTGGTAAGGAACAAAGAAAGGTTAGTGGCTCAAGGCCACAACCAACAGGAAGGTATTGATTTTGATGAAACTTATTCTCCTATTGCTAGACTTTGATCTATTAGAATGCTACTTGCTTTTGCTAGTTATAAGAATTTCTTGCTATATCAAATGGATGGTAAAAGTGCATTTTTGAATGGTGCAATCGAGGAGGAAGTATTTATTGCTCAACCTCTAGGCTTTGAAAATGACAAGCTACCTAACCATGTTTATTTGCTACAAAAAGCTCTCTATGGACTCAAACAAGCACCTCGAGCTTGGTATGAAAAATTAAAGAACTTTTTGTTAGACAATGGCTATGTCGTGGGCAAAGTTGATTCTACTCTATTTCTAAAACACACTTCTAGCAATTTTCTTATCATTCAAATTTATGTTGATGATATCATATTTGGCAGAACTAATCTTGATATTTGCATGGAGTTTAGTTCTCTTATGCAGAGTGAATTGGAGATGAGCATGATGGGTGAGGTTACTTTCTTCCTCGGCTTCCAAATCAAGCAAACCAAAGATGAAAATTTCATCAACCACGACAAGTACACCAATGAGCTAGCCAACACTTTGGAATGGAGAACATAAAGCTGATGGACACACCTATGTCCAACACTGCCAAACTTGATAAAGATGAAGAAGGTGAGAAGGTAGATGAGAAGCTCTATAGAGGTATGATTGGAAGTTTACTTTACTTAACTGCCTCTAGACCTGATATAATGTTTAATGTTGGCTTGTGTGCTCCAACTTTGAATTGGACCAGTATCTCCTGAACACATATGTTCTTGGGTATGGAAGAACAAAAAACTCAAATCATAGTCTAATTCTTTATTTTATGTATTCATTTTTTTCAATCAAGCCCTAGGAAATCACATATTATTACTGTTAAGAGGATTTTAAGGTACTTAGCCAAAACCCAAAACTTTGGTCTAGGGTACCCTAAGTCAAGGGACTTTACTCTTGTAGCATATAGTGATGTTGATTACGCTGGTTGTTTGATTGATAGAAAGTGCACAAGTGGCACTTGCTTCCTCCTAGGACCATGCTTGGTGTCTTGGTTTTACAAGAAATAGAGCACCATGGCATTATCAACTACCGAGGTTGAGTACATCGCAGCCGGAAGTTGTTGTGCCCATGTCCTATGGATGAAGCAAATGCTGCACGACTTTAACATACATTTTGATGCTTCTCCTATCTATTGTGATAATATGAGTGCAATCAGTCTATCTTATAATCCTATATTTCATAGTAGAGCTAAACATATAGAGGTTCATCATCACTTTCTTCGTGATCACATTGCCAAAAAGGATATTTATATCACGCATGTGGACACCAAAAATTAGTTGGCGGACATTTTCACCAAACCTCTAGCTAGAGAGAAATTTAACTTCATTAGATCTAAACTGCTCATAATTGCTTCAAATGATATTGACATGTTATCCAACTAGTTGCTTTTATTCTATATGTCTTGTTCATGCTTAAATCACCTTGCTTGCCTAAAATTGCAAATTTTGCTTCTTGTTATGTTTAGTTTCGCTTGTTTTTGGGCATTTCTTGAATTTCAGGTTTTGATCACTAAATAGTACCCAATGATGAGTGATATGTGCCTAAGTATGTTCAATATACATAATGGACTTGAAAAATAAATTTAATTAGCATTCAAATGGCTAGAAATTAAGTTTGATGGTTTTAGGTCAGGTTTACCATCAGTTGAGTTTCCCCAGGACAAACCCACCCGATCCATGACTGAGAGCTATTCTGAAATGGACTAATCGGTCGAGTTTTTGACTCTTAGAACTCGACCGATCAGCGGGCTGAAGCCAACTTAAGTTGGGTTTGGCCGACTATTCTCCCTCTCAACTAGAGAATAGTAGATCGATTCCCCTTCTTCTAGCCCTATGCTCTCAACCCCAGACATTACCTTCCCTATCCTAGCCCATTTCTAACCTAGATAGGCTACCTTAGACCTTACCCCTTGCTCAACCTCAGTGTGTGAATGGTTTTGGTGGTTTGTTTTGTGTGTTTTCTTTCTTCTTCTCCTTCTTTACACCTCCATGGCTTCTCATAGAAGAAAGAGACCTGCCCCTAGCAATGCACCACCATCTTCTTTGTCTTCTCACTTGGTTCCATTTGATGATACCTTCTTTGTCTCAATAGAGGTTTTATATAGGTATAAGGACCTTATTCCTAGGAGTCCTTTTCCTTTTATAGCCTTGTTTGAGCCTAGCCCTAGGCGTCAAGCTGTCATAGACCAAGTGGTGAGGTTGCTAGACGTTCATCACCTATCCATCCTGGATATCGAGCGTGACTGCTTTTATAATTTTATGACAAGTACAAAAGCAGTTCACAAATTCTACACAAACTTGCATTAGAATTACGACTCCCTTGTACCCCCGCTGAATACTCAAGTGATCCTTACATCCATGATCGGCGGGAAGAAATTCCAAATCTCTGAAGATATCCTGAATGTTTTCTTTTCAGGAGACGATGAGAATGACACCTGGCATAAGGATTACGGGGAGTATTTGGACCTTTTGGATCCTAAGGGTTTCTACAAGTAGAATGAGATCACTCTTCTTGATATCCATTGCTACCTGAAGAAACCCAATGTTCCTTACAAGAAGAAGAACACCCTACCCTCCTCCTCCCTTGATTTCAAAAAGCGTATATTAGCCCTAGTGGTCAACTGCAACATCCATCCCAAGAAAAATCAAATGGATATTGCAGAAAAAACTATGGTCCTAATGTACTGCATTCTAGAGAATGTCGGAGTCAAATGGCAAAGATACATTCTCCACCATATGACCTATTTTGACTCTGGCAAGAACACCCGTGGCACCCATCCACCTTATCCAGCCCTGATCTATGGTCTATTCTAGTTTTCCACTGAGAAATCACTCTTTTCTGACTTCCACTACAAGCTTGCCAGGAAGGGAGTGTGTATCAGTGAGACCACAATTTAGAAATATGTGCCTATTTTTTCCTCCACTACACCTGATGCTTCACCCTCAGCCTCTGCTGTCCCTGCCTCTACCTCTACCTGAGCTCCACCTCCTCAGCCACCCTGACCTAGCCGTGCCTCGTTTCGTGTGTCCAATGAAACCCTCATGGGCTACATGACGCACCAATTGGCATACAACCTCCAGGTTCAGGAGCATCTGCACCAGGATTTATGTTCAATCATGTCAAACATGAACTTATCCTGTGCACACCCATACCCCACCTACCTGCCTTACCCCGGTTGTGATTATGCTTCCTATGCATACCATCATTACTACCTTACCCCCAAGCCTTCCGCTGCTTCTACCACACCCTCTACTGCTGGTGGTCCTACTCCCGTCTACCTTTGATTGCCTACTGGCCTCTTGGCCACTCTGCTTGCCAGTCTTGACAATTCTACTCCTTCCTTCCCTCAGACCAATGAGCTCTATGCTCTTGGTATGACTTGGGATGAGCAAAATGCTCATTGGCCCGGTCATGGTTTTGGTCCTTCTGTGGACAAGGATATGCCTGACCAGGCTAATGTTGAGACTACTACTGCTGATGACGATGATGGTGATGGTGAGGATGCTTCTGATGATGTTGATGGCTCTGGTGCTGATTCCGCTGATGAAGGCACTACTGTTGCACCTTCAGATGGAGATGAGGACTACGAGCCTGGAGATGATGATGATGACGCTATGGGCATAGATAGGTTAGATGACTAGATGTTCTTAGTTTTTAGTCTAGTTTGCTGATCATACATATCTTTCTAGGCTATTTTGTATTAGAAACATCTGGGCACATGTTCTGAGCTATACTATTTTTATCTTTAGCTTTCATCGGTTTCTCACTTGTAGTTTCTTTTATGAAAACATGCTTTATGAGTTGTAATCTATCTTTTGTGCAGTCTTACTCTTTGATCAGTTATATCCTATGAGTTGGTGCCCCTTTTCACCATATTTTGATTATGACTTAGCTTGTGTGTTTCTTTCATCTCTGGTTGATATATGATATGAGATTGCATGTTTTGAATATTTGCTTGATTGTGTTTGGAGAAGACCTACCTCTATGCTCTTCTACCCCCCTCACTTTTTGATAATGTCAAAAGGGGGAGAGAACTTCAATGTCTTGAAACTCAATCATATTGCTATTCTTTGTCAGAATGCTGCTTATTGCTTGTGAGATCCTTTTCTTGTTCATTATATGCTTTATCATGTGACTTGCAAAGGACCATATAGTACATGTATGCTACAATTGCTTTGTGTAGATAGACTAACTAAATAGGTTAAAGTAAGCATAGATTGAGGGGGAGCAATTCACATTGTTCAAATATTGAATCCCCCTAATTCACAAGGCAAAGGTATAATTTCTATATCCTTTTCAATATGTTTGAGGAATGGTTTGTCATTGTTAAAAAGGGGGAGAATGTTGACCGAGAGGTTATACATTGTCCATATTTTGATAATGACTTAACCATTCCATTCATATCTATCTAATATGTGTATTCAAGATTGATTTCAGGTGTTAGGTACATAAAAAGGATCAAAATTCACAAGCCCTAGCTTGTCAAAGTTCAAGTCAAAAGCTATGCAAGTGTGCTAATTAGGAAATCCATGTAAATGACCTTAGAAGAATTTTGTAATCACTTGTATTGATGATATGACTTGTAAATAAGATGACAAAAATATGTGGGACACTTTATACCAAGTTTTAATCACTTTTTAAGCCTTTAGAAAATCGATCACAGGCTGTTGATCGGTTGAGTTACAATCTCGACCGATCCACTGGATCAATTTTCTAGAGAGTACATCGGTTGAGTTGTGCATTCACAAAACTCGACCGATCGGGTTACTGACCAAATGCGATATTCATTGGTCAGTCGAGTTTCCCTAGGACAAACTCGACCGATGGTTTAAATATCGAGTTTTTCTTTTAGCCGATCGGTTGAGTTACCTTTATTGAATATCAACCGATTACAGTGTACGAAAAATGTAGAAAAAGTGATTCTAACCATTGATGACTTTTTTGGATGAAAATAGCTCTGTTGCCTTGGGCAAAAATGACTATAATTCGTCCCTAAGTGTTCCCCAACTCAAAGGGGGCACCTCCAGCTATAATAGGACCACTTGGAGTTCATTCCAAGGTTGCTCATTCACTACATTCACAGTCCTTGCTATAATTGAGAATGTTGCACACCTTTGAGCCCCTTTCTCTCTCTACTTTCAATTCAAATATGTGAATATGAGTGAGTTAGGATCCCTTATAAGAGAGCTATTCTCTGTATCCATGTAAAGCTCTCCACCTCCATCTTCCTACCCCCTTTCCTCATTGAAGAAAAGGCTTGAAGATCTTCTCCAAATGAAGGAGAAGGAGTTTTGGTTCTTCAAGGTTGAAGAAAGCATGGTGATCAAGATCTCTGAGTGAAGGAGATAGGAAAGGCGGACTTTTAAGAAGGATAAGTAATTCCTAGAAGGCCAAAGACTTGAAGATGGAGTGGGTAAGTCCTTGTTGAAGGCTGAATACTCCTTGCTCAAGTGGGTAAGTTCCTTCAGTAGGTTGAAGATCCTTGCTTGAAGTATTAACTCTTTGGATGAATGTGGTTTTTTCTTGTAATCTTAAGAATGAATATAAGAGTATCAAGAATGCAAAGTCCTAGAGACTAACCACCTCTAGGTAGTGGACTGAATCACTTCTAGTTTGAAGTGTGGAACCACTCCAAACCACTTTGTCCAAGTGTATGCTATCCTTGTCTCTCATCCTTGCTATGTTTGTTAGTTAGGACTTCAAATTGGATGCATGCTTTAGTTTTTGCACTTAATATAATTTGAAGGTCTAATCCATTTTGTGAGAATTGTGAAGCTCTATTCACCTCCCCCCTCTATAGCCCTTGATCCAACAATAAGTAGTTGATACTTTCATGCTTTCTGGAGTTTGATCTAACATGTATCAAACATTTATTCTCGCCTGCTCTTTTATTATAGTATTTATATGAAATTGTTGTCATTTATACCATTATGGAATCAATGTAGCGTACCAAGATTTGCTATCTTGACTCTAGAAATCCTCATCCCCTAGATTGAATACCCATATGTTCAGATCTTTGGAAATGACCAAGAATATATAATGCACATATAAATGAATAACTCAAATGTAAACTCTAATTATGGATACATGTAACCCTGACCATGCCATGGATCAATAAACTAGTATATAATTATAAATTGGATATGTAAAACCTAACCCTATACCTTGTACATCCTGATGATGCATACAATATAAAAACTGCAAGCTTTGACCTAACCCTAGGTTGTAATCCACTAGCCCTAACTTGTATAAGTCATTGGCATAATTTATAACATATTAGTGACGTTGAGAGTTTTAATCACAAAACACATCTTTGATACACAAGAAATGGACCTAATAACCTAACAAGTTTTAATATGTAAGTGTTCTCATTAAATATATCACACATGATACTTTGTTTAATAATACAGATGTACTCACTTAAATGTGGTTAATTTAGTAACCAAAGTGCATGAATATGAATAAATGTTTAATGTAGAATATAATGTGCCCAATACATGTAATGAAACAATAATCAGATGTTTAATGTCAGTGGAGATAATTAATGTGTTTATGTCACTAAAATTATATTAATGGTCTTAATGGATTAAATTAGTAAAAATATGGAAATTTGCAATATAATGCTCTATAAACCATTTTGATAATGATATGAGGATAACAAGACTCTAAATAATAAATATAAATGGTAATAGTTTATATATAATAATTATTGAGATAATGGAGTTAAAATTTAATTGTATTTAAAATCAAACATGATAAACTTAACGGTTAAATTTAACCTTAAAATCAAAATTTGTGGGTCCTAATTGGTTGATGTCATGTTTCAACTAATTTAGATAATGCTAACCATCCCTATTTAATTGAAGAAGATAATTACAAAACATGCAATCTCAATGTGAATATAATTATGGTTTTTTTTTATATATTAAAATCATGATTTTCCCATTTTACTGTCACGTGACTACTTTCTTACTTTCACCTAAAGTCTTAGTGTCACGTATGCCTTTCTATTTTTGTAAAACTACAGGCTCTTTGTGATCTATTGAATTAACATTGTATGGACTCATAAATGTCTTCAACCTTGTGCCTATATCCACTTGGGATTCTATAGTTTGAGTGGCATCCTCCCCCTTCCTCGATATTTTCCTCCCTTTACTTTCCTCCTCAACTCATATTTTCCTTCCCTTTGAATTCCCATTGGTTCCATGATTCCAAAAGTCCCAAACATGATAAGATATCATACTACCTAACAACTCAACAAACCCCATATACTATTAGGTTTTAGGGAAGGGTGTAGAGGAATAACAAAAAAAAGTTCCTTTCTAACCAAGATGTTGGATCCATTGTAGCTACAAAACATTGGCAAATAAAAGACATAAGAATAAAGGTGATACCTTTACGCACACTACTTGTCCAACAAGTAGACGTGTCTTGTGTCAGTTAAGAACTCGATCCTATGGATCTAGATTTGGAATGATCACCAATAAGTATGGATAAATAAGAAGAATAAGAAGAAGATCTAGATTGTCCACCAAGCAACAACTTGTTGTCGTCTTGTAGAACATCTTCTCCAAGCCTCTACATGTGTGCCTCAACCTCTACCTCATCAACGTGGATGAGGAAGAACATGGTGCACCACCTTGGCCACCAAGATGAAGAGGAATAAGAGTTGTCAACATGCTAGTAGCCATGGAACTCCCTTTTTTCTCATATCTTGGGTAGTAGTCCTTAGGGTGATTTCCTCTCCAAGAGAGAGAACTTTGACAAACAATTTTTCTCACAAGTTGTCTCTCATCCTTTGGGATGTGCTCTATTTATATAGGAGAGTCATGGGCTTAAAACCCTAATTTCAGTCTCATTCCTAATAGAAATCATAAAACTTGTTTAATGTTGAAAACTCAGGCAAGATTTGTGATCGACCAATCACAACCTCCGATCGCCCAATCACACTAGTTGATCAATTGATCACCACAATCCAAATCTAGATATGACTTGCTTTATAATTTTAGACTTTCTAGCAACATTGTGATAACCTGATCAGGTGAAGATCGTCATATCAGATGTGCCCAGTGGAAATCTCAATCAATCAATTGACGATCAACGAATCTTCGCCCCAATAAATATGATCGGCCAATCAAACATTTTGGTTTCCCTATCATAGGGTAAATCAACCTGTTTATGACTCAAAACCATTATAATCTTTTTTTTTGATTGTAGACTTTAATTTCCTTATGCATCCTATGTGTGTGACTCGGTAAGTTCCTAATTAGGTTAGTAGTTATGTTCAAAAAAATACAAGAAAACATTGGTGTCTATCCACACATCATTCCCTCCAAAGTAATAGCAATGAGTTGCTAAACTACTACAACCTGTAAAGTGATCAATGTTACCATGACAATATAATCTCTTTGTCACAGATATCCAGATTGAACTCTGGGCATGGAATTTCACCCTCTTAGCATTCAATCTATGTTGCTTGGACTATAATAGACTATTCGAGATAATGTGAGCTCAATATCATATATTGACTCACTTGAGCATGACCATGCATTTCATAGTCTTTCTTGTCAAGTGGTCAGGGATATTACTCAAAAGGAGGGGAAAATCCATCTAGATGACTCATGGTATGCGCCATGTGTCAGACTGTACCCAGGTACCACATTTTGACAACTCTATTTCAAAGCATGTTTGGCTAGTGTCAAAATACACACAATAACATATGATATTGCAATGACTTCATGTCTAAGGATCACAGTCGTCACTATTACATTGAGATATGATTTTGACATGTCATTACATGACTTCCACGTGTCAATCTCAAGGTGGGGATGTCCAGTACAACTTTTTCTTTAACAAGTGCCCATGTATCTGAGTTGATGTCAAATATCATGACTAAAGATGCATAGTCATAACTCACCATACATGCTAGTCTTGTTTATTATTATTGTTCTATAGTATCCACAACAGTAAATGACTAGGGACATAATAGAATGAGGACTCTAATTATACATATGATCTTCATGTTTAAGTCCTTAACCCAAGCCATATGTGATCGAGTAAACATTCTTAGGACATTTTTTTTCTTCATTGTCTCAATACTAAAAAAACATAATAAGTGAAATTTATGGCTCTCATGTAATATAACCAATAGTCTCTCACTTATACTAGAAACTATCACTCATTAACCTATTTCCAATGGATCTAAAATAACCATCATATTTCTACAGTGAAAGTGCTTTATTTAGAGGATCAACAACATTATTTTCACTTGGTACTCTATAAAGCTTTATATATCCTCACTATACAATATGACATATGGGATGACATCGCCTAAGTATGTTCTTGTGACTTTTGATGCAATTTGGGTTCCTTATCTTGTGAAATAGCTCCATTGTTGTCATGGTAAAGATCTCCTACGTCTTTAATGGTTAAAACAACCCCAAGTTCACTAATTATATTCTTGATCCATAGTGCTTCCTTTGCTTCACTAGAGGAAGCAATATACTCATCCTCTATTGTAGAATCATCCACAGTCTCTTGCTTGGAAATTTTACAGCTTACAACTCCACTATTATGCATAACACAAACCAAATTGTGATATATAATTATCGTTGTTAGTTTGGAAGCTTGCATCAATGTCACCTTTTACAACTAGCTCTTCCTCACCTCCATAAATTAGGAATTGATCCTTAGTTCTTATCAAGTACTTAAGGATGTTCTTTACAACTATCTAGTGACCATCACCCAGATCTGACTAGTTCTTACTCATCATGCTAAAAGCATATGAGACATCTGGGTGTGTACATATCAATTCATACATGATAGATCTAGTTGCCAAGGCATATGGAATCTTAGTCATGATGCCCACTCTTTCAAAGAGTTGGGATATAGAGTTCTAGAGAGACTTATTCCATGAGACATGGACAAGTTTCTACTCTTAGAAGTCTCCACACTAAACCTCTTTAGCATTTTGTCAATGTATGTACTTTTTCCTAGACCAAGAAGCCTTCTAGATCTATCTCTATACATCTTGATTCCTAGAATATAGGATTATTTTCCTAAGTCCTTCCTGTACAAGGTATTCCCCAGCCATGTTTTAACCAATAGTATAGACAATATGCCATTTCCCATCCATAGTATGCCATCTACATACAATATGAGAAATACAATCATGCCCCCACTAACCTTCTTGTAAACACAAGGTTCGTCTTCATTTTAGATAAAACCAAACTATTTGGTTGTCTCGTCAAAACAAAGATTCCAACTCAAGATGCTTGCTTCAATCCATAGATTGCCTTTGTATCTTAGACTTTATTGGCTTCATTATAGAGGTAAAACCTTCATGCTATTCATGTACACATCTTATAGAAGATTCTCGTTGAGGAAAGTAGTTTAATGTCCATTTTCCAAATCTCATAGTCATGATAATATGCAATGGCAAGCATGATCCTGATGGATTAAACCATGGTTAATGGTGTGTAAGTTTCATCATAGACAACACCTTGAACTTGTTTCAAAACTTTTGCAACCAATCTACACATGTAGGTTTGTACGTTACCATCCATTTCAGTCTTATTATTGAAAACTCATTTTCACCCTATGGGATTTACCCCTTTTGGTTGATCCAACAAGGTCCATCCCTTGTTGGGATAGATGGAGTCCATCTTAGTTCTCATGGCCTCAAGCCATTTCTTAGAATCTAGTCCCTTAATATCCTCATTGTAGGTAGTTGGTTCACCATTTTTAATGGCTGACACATCATTTTCTTGAGTCATGAGAAATTCATATCTCTTTGGATCAAGACATGCCCAACTAGACCTTTGAGGTTCTTGAGTTATATTTGAGGTTCCACAACTATATGTGGTTCCTCTTGTTCCTTATCTACCTCCATAGTTTCAATGTTATCTTGTTGACCTTGAACTTCTTCAAGTTTTATTTTCTCTCCACTGGTTCCTCTGTATATGAAATTGTTTTTGAGGAATACAATAATTTTTACAACAAAAACTTTGTTGTCATATGGATCATATAAGTAGTAACCCTTAGTTTCCTAAGGGTACCAAAAAAAGATACATTTATCTTATTTGGGTCTAATATTTTCACAGAACCACTTCTTGACATAAGCTTCACATCCCTAAACTTTCATGAAAGACATATTGGGATGTTTCCCATTCCATATATCATATGATGTCTTTTTAATTGATTTGATGGTACCCAGTTAAATGTAAACATGACAATTTATAGAGCATTTATCTAAAAGGAAATAAGAAGATCAACTAAACCCATTATTGGTTGTTCCATGTACAACAAGATGATTCCTTATTGTTTACACACAAATATCTGAGGTGCTCCAAGTGGAGTCCATTGAGATACAATACCACAATCACTAAGAATGTCCTCAAATTATTTTCTTAAGTATTCACTACCTTGATATGATCAAAATGCTTTAATTATTTTGTCAACTTGATTATGTACTTCATTCATGAACTCCTTAAACTTTTCAAAGGATTCTTATTTATGTTTCATAGGATACACATATCTAGATCCAATGAAGTCATCGGTGAAAGTCATAAAGTACTAGCATTCACCTCTAGAACTTGTGCTAAAAGCTCCACACACATCAATATGTATGATTCCTAATAGGTCACTCACTCTCTTACTATTTCTAGTGAAAGATGCTTTTGTCATCTTGCTTGATGAACAAGGCTCACATGTCTCCATTGATTCAAACCGAAAGAGTCCATATAACCATCTTTATGGAGTCTGGAAATGCACTTCTAATTATGTCTCCTAGACAACAATGCCAAAGATATTTTTGTTTCAGTTGTTGAGTTTAAAGTCTTGATATTTATGTTATATGCATTTTTCTCAAGATCTAATAAATAAAGACCATAATATGTAGGGGCATTGCCATTAAAAGATCTCATCTTTAGAAATGGAAAGATGAGTATTTTTTTGTTATAAATGCAAAACTATTCTTGTCCAAAAAAGATACAAAAATAATGTTTCTGTTTGCGACAAGTACTTAATAGTAGTTCTCTAACTATTATAAGCCCACCGGTCATACATAAATAATAGGTTCCTACTACAGTGGCATCAACTCTTACTCCATTTGCAACATGTAGTCCCATCTATACTTTTTTCAGAGATCTACTTCTTGTTAGATCATGTCTATTTGAACATATGTGAGATCCACATCTGTTATCCAATACCCAAGATGAAGAAGCAGATGGGTTTATTTCAATAACATATATACCTGAAGTGGAGATTTTTAACCCATGCTTCTTGATCTTCAATTCCTCAAGGTAGAGAGAGAAATTTCTCTTCCAATGTCCTATCCAATGACAATGGTGACAATTGCCTCCCTTAGCGACTCCTACTTTTGCTTTAAGTGCAGAATAATTTTTGGTTGGCTTTATAACATTTCTTAGCTTTGACTTTGCCCTTTATTTTCTATTCGTTGACCATCATAACAGAATTGGGTTTGTCTTTCATACGCCCCTCAACATTTCTCAACATGCCAAGTAGATTACTCAATGGCTTATAAAAATTGTCCATGTTGTAATTCATGACAAGCTGCTTGTATGAATCTAGCAACAATTGCATGATTACAGATGTGGCAAACTCTTGACCTAAAGGAAATCACAGTATTGCAAGACTTCCCACATACCTAATAAACTCGAGTACATTGGGGTCCAACTAGATCACCTTCTACCATTTTGCACTTAAATTGGGCCTTGGAAACATCACACCCCTCTTACCTTTCTTGATGTTGATACATGTTTCTCAGATGTGATGTCATCTCAATAACATCCATGCTCTCATGTTGTGTCTAAACTCATGATTCATGGACCAAATAATTAGGCATTTTATGTCCATAGAATCATCACAATGCTTCTTGTAAGCATCCCTTTCCAGTCTAGGTGCATTGGTTCAATAGGTACTGGTGTGTCTAGGACGTAGAGCTTACACTCATGAGTGAGTACAATTCTCAATGTCATGAATTATTGTTAAAGTCATTCCCATTAGGTTTTTCTTTGTCAAGAACATATATCATTGAAAATATATTGTTTCTAGTGTTTTCCATTGATCTACATATGATTTGAAAATTAATTGGTTTCAAAATGTGATTAACAGAGGTAATTTGGACTTTAGTTTATTACACTCCCACTATTTTGTTCAAATAAATGTCCTCACTATTATATTGAATGATTACAGTAAGCAATCTTCTAGTGAACCAAGAGCCAAAATAACCAAGCCATTGGTCAACCAATCATCGATGCCCATAACTTAATTACTAAGATAGGTAACAATGACCAATACCATCATATGTGGTTCTTGGATATATGGTTGCACAACTCTATGTCAATAATTCATCATAAGAATTATATGCCATATTTATGCCTCTTGGTGTTTAATCCTATTAAGATCACATATTTAGGTCCAATCCAAGTCTAATACAATAAGTATGCACCCCGCTTGGCAAACCCACATACTTATTGTCACACTTCTTTAAGTTAGATGGTGAACTACACTTGGCGACCCACACTTGGTCAAACAAGGTTTTAATGTGTATCACACTTGGAAGACATCTTCAATATTTATATTATATCTAAGTATATACACACACACACACACACACACACACACACACACACACACATATATATATATATATATATATATATATATATATATTAACATGTATCAGATCACCATTACATATACATTATTATACGTATCATGTACTATAACAATCACCACATGTGATATAACTGGATATGGAAACTAGTACAAACAACATGAGACAACAAGTATTGTAGAAAAACAAACAAGAGATCCATGTCTAGATGTAACCTATATCTACCTTTTTAGGTTCTTTAATTGCCAGATTTGGCAAGCAGGTTGACTGATCATAAGTTCTTGATTTAAAATATATAGTGTTGTTGTTGATCCGTCATCTCCTCTTGATCACAAACCCTCCAAGGACCATCCTATTTGGTGTGAGATTCTGATCATCCCTCATAAAGAGTGGGACCTGATTGGGAATCTACTCCCTATAAATATAAGTAATGAACCCATCCAATCTAAAAACACTAACAAGTATGAAGGATTAGGTCTATTTTCATTTATAAAAAAAAAGGTATACCAGAAACATTATTACAATTGTAAAAAATATACATATACATTGTTCCTCACCCATCTAGGGTGGCATGTCATATAAAAGGGTGAAGGTACAAAAATATATTCCAAAAGGACCAGTTACAATGGGAAATTACCATCTCAAGCTATCCTCAAATTCTAAGCTCTTGGTACAAATTCATATTCAGTGATCCTCTTCAAGGTACCTACACCTTCGTGGGTTGATGACATCACCCAGAGAATGAAAAGTCAAAGAATAAGTGAAGTCGATATAAAATTGAGTATGTCAGACTAATAACAATTATGCATTGATTTCAATAAAGGGATGTCCAAAAGAGAAAAGTTATAAATGAATTGACATGCCAATAGATGAGGATTTATCAATGAGGATAGGATTATCAAGAAGAATTATTGCCATATAATTACACCACAACATCATCACAAATCATAATTGGTCCATGTAATTCAATTAGACTAATGTTATTTAAGTAGGGACGAGACCCATAAAATCTCAAGCCTAAGTTGGGTGTAAAGGCACACCTAGATGGAAAGTGTAACGACCCTCAAAATTCAGTCCCAAATTTTTGATGTTTAATAAAGGTGAAACCCTAGGTTGAATGAATTTCCTTACATCTATTCATTTAAGTGGAGACCATGCTTAAGTAATATGTCAGAACGAGTTTAGACTACATCAAGATACTATGTGAACATTTAATTTGATTCATCAACACTTATACACATCAATGTCAATTAACACACAAAAACCTAACCCTAATTATGAAATGGTGACAAGTTGGGATTGAATGATAGTTTTGGCCCACATACATGTAAAATGTATCCTATAATTTTATATGTGAGTAGATAATTGAATTTTATAACTTGCATCAAATTTTGGCAATACATTCCTTTTTAATAACTATTAATGTGTTAATTACCTTAAGTAGCTAATAATGCAAAACACATATTTTCTCTAACTCAAATACAAAATCTAATTTGATAATTGAATTCCTCATGGTCGAATTAGCTTCCCTATAAAGTTTGTTTGGATTTGGATAATCATAGATGCTCCAAAATTCCATTAGGAAGAAATAGAAGATAATGACTAATCCTTGATTAATTAGATTGATAATCACTTTTTTCCTAAGTTTCGGGCTTTAGGCGTAGGCAGCCTGTCCACGCGCGACTAAGATGAACCCGACTCAGTGACAACCTTCGGATGATCATCCGACAGGAGGGGCTTCATCCCCTACCTCCCACAGAGTCAGCACAGAAAAGGGAAACAGAGGCCCGATCCTTGGCTCGCGATATCCCTCTCTTTCCTCAACGGTTTCCTGTTATCTTGACACCAACAGAACCGGGAGATCTCCGTGATCCTAGAGATCCCTAGCTCGACCCCTATAAGCACCCTAGGGAAAATGCCCAAAAACCCCTTCCTTCAGATTGCACGACGCCACCCCCCTTGGCCACGAGGGTCGATCAGACCAAAGGAAAGAGGTCCAGAAAGCAAGGACGACCCCCGATAGGCCCTCCTATTTCATCAATTTCATCGGATTCGTAGCAAGCTAGCACCGCTGTCTGGATCTTCCTCACTGACATCGGCGAGCTCGAGCACGGAGCTTCGACCTTCCCAGTCCAATTCAACCTCCAGTAAGCAACCTTACACTCATCTTTAACTTTTCCTTTGGTTCTTAGGACATCCGATCTACCCCAATGCTGTACCCATGAACCTAGCCTCAGAACGGCAGAACCCAATCTCCGGTCAGGCTTCACAACCATGCTCAAGCCATGAAAACAAACCCTCCAACCTCAGTAGGGTACTACGAAGACGACATGATGGTTGTATCACTCGCATCATCACTATTTTGCTATTTTCCAATTCGATCTTCTTCCCCTATTTCTGCATGACCACCATGTCTTTTCCATGGCTCCAGTGGTCCGTGATCACCATGGAGTGTTTCTTCACCTTCACATACATTTCTCGAGCTTGGTTCCTAGTGAAGATCGCCTTGTTTTAGTGGGGTTGTTGCTCTAGCTTTGACCTGCTCCTCCAGCCATGGTGCTGACTGGAGAAAGAGTTCTCGAGGCACGACAATTCCTATTCTTTTAGGTCCTTGAGCTCGCAAGGGAAGGAGTAGAGCTGTGGGCCTCTCCACCCTGACCCAGGATCTGGATTTTCCATGTTTTGATCGAAGCTGTGAATCCCAATTTCTATTGATTCGCAGATCGAAGCTTCGGTTCTAGTGATCGGAGCTGTGGCCAAGGCAGGAAGAAGCCTGGATTCGTTTTGACCTATGTACCCTCACGATCTGAGTTAAGGTGTCACATATAACTAGTGCACTTTCGACTTTTCGGTGATTTTCCAATATCAATACGATTGAGAGTTGTCCCTAACACCTTTTGACCAAGTCGGCCCCTGTCACGCTATGCTTTTAAAATAGCTTGGAGGGCACATCTGTCTTTTCCCCTGCGCGAGGTCAGGTTTTAGAAATCATATTTAAATGTTTATCTAGCTTCTGATTGGCCAGTTTTAACCTGATTTTCAATAAATCATAGAAAATAATCTAGAGCTCTGCTGGGATCGATCAATATATGATTTTTGATCAGTTTTTCACGATCTATCAGATGGTCCTAATTTCAGACCCAGACTCTTGACCCAATTTCCAAATTTTATTAAAGAATCATACACCTATGTTAAGAAAATGAAATTAATGTATATATATGTTATTCACAGGACATTAGGATTGATCAGGACTTCATCTACTATTAGTATACCTCCTCAACCTCAGGTAAGCGGGTCCATGCACTTTGAGTATTCAATATTAGTTTTCATTGGCTTATAATCATTATGATAATCAAGATGAATGATATGCATAGTTATGTGTTTCAAATTAAATCTTAACAACATCCAAGTTCCTCTAAAGTTATGCCTCAATGCTATTTCAAGAATCCATGTCACGTTCATATGAAATCCAAGTAAATTTAATTAGTTCCAAGATATTGATGAATTATGTGGTAGGTTGGGTTACTTTATTCTCATCATGTTAATGTTGAGCCTACGATCCTTATGAGCACCATTGGTGCATATGTATCAAGGATACTTTAATCAACCAACAAGATTATGTTATGTGAATCTAAATCCATTGTTCAATTAGTTTTATGCTTTTTCTTATTGCCAAGTTACTAAGTCGTTATAATAATGCTCTATGCCGCTTACTCTAATGTGGTTTTTATTGTATGCATGGCTGGGGGTGTGATGCCCTCAGGTACAAGCAACTTCCAAGAAAGGGCTATATGAAGGTCAACTTAAGGAATAGATCAACATTTCCTAAAGATACATATGGTGGGGTGCCATCTATGATAGAAGATTCTGATGTTATAGAGAACTTTATGCATTAATTAAGTTTAATCATGTATACACTAGTTAGCTTCAATTCAAGAAACCAATTGTGAACAATGTATAAACTAATTTTAATATCTATGCATGGTTATTTTTACTTTATTTACAATGATTATTATGATTGTGACATCCCTTCGAGCAAGATTACCCCATATTATAGACAATGTGGGTGTTGCTTCTGTTTCTACCTTTACACCTAAAGGGGGTGTCACAGAAAGTGCACCCAATATATATAATATGAGTGGAAAGGCACACTCAAAGTAGAACGGTGCATCCAAATATTATGGAAGTTGTTGTGTGTTTCTACATCAACTTCTTATATGATTTCACACATAAATTTAGTTCACTTTGTTTTCATTTAGCCTCTATTCATATTAATCTTGCCACCTTTTTATTATTTTGCTTATCGCCTGATGTGTATTGCATATATGCCTATTAGGATCAAATTGGAGATAGCCCAACTTAACTCCGACATCATTGGGGCTTCTCCACGCCTTGCAGACATTCAGAGTTTTATTTCTGCTAAAATAGCATCACACACAATGTGTCTGAATTAAGACACAGCGTGCACAATTATAGTTAGCCATGCATCCAGCTGAAGAGAAATAGTACATGACGCGTTCACTAAAGACACGGCGTGGACCTGTGAATTCAGAGTCAATTGTATTTCTAGTAACGTACACAGTGTGTTTTAATTCAAACACGCCGTGTACCTTACTCTTGGAGCAACTATCAAAGATTGGGACACGACGTGTCCAAAGGAAGACACGTTGTGTCTCTGTCAATTTCAACAAATTTGAAATCCAACGTCTCTCATTTTTAAAGACAAAACCAACTTATGGAGTGGTTATCACTCGTCATAACTCGAAGGTCTTTCATCCAAGAATATGTCTAGATCAAAGGAGGGTGATTTTGGGTGGAAGAAGGTGGTTTCTTGCCAAAGAACCTCCATTCTTCTTCTCTTCTTCTCCATTTTCTTCTCTGAAGGTGCAACATAGCTTCTTCTCTCCACCAAGCTTCTTGGGAGAGAAGTTTGTCTGGTTTAGAGTAGCTATAGGAGTGGAATTTTGTCCCCAAGCCAGAATTATACTTTTCTTGGGTTATACCTTTGGATTCTCTTAGATTTTCCTTCTCTAAACCATGTTAAACTCTGAAAATTTTGCATCTTTTCTGTTGTACATCATCATGGACGAGTGGGCTCTTTTTTTGGACATGGGAGAGTAACTCCCATGTCATAGCATGTATGGAACATGATAATCTCGTACTAAATGCTAAGTTGCTTGTTTTTCTACCTTGTGAGTATTAGTTTCTTGCTTCTTGCATGTATTGCTGGCCACTATGTATGCGTGTTTTATGCTTTTTTTCTTGATCTGAGAAGATTGGTAGGAGAGTACGGAGTTACTCTCTTGGAAACTCCTCTTTTACCATGAGAGTGGAAGATATGGAGTTGAGGAGTAGGTTTGTGATCCAGAATGAAATACATACACAAGAGTATTGTATGGAGTTAGGATCATTGTATTTGCACCGAGAGGTGAAGTATAACATACAACTCTCCTTTAAATCAAGTGCTTAGTATGTTTAAATTTTGTGCTCCATTATTCATGATATGGTGTGTTAGTGAAATCCTAAGTCTAAGATTGTTTCATTTCTAAAATCAAATCCCATTTAGTAATCCTTTTACTATTTAGTTTAATTTTGAAAATTTAGTTTAATCAACCAAGTCATTCATAAAAAGGATATAGATTGTTGAAACTTAGTGTTTTTGTGTTTAATTAGTTACAAAGCTCCTTGTGTTCGATCTCGACTACAACTACTCCCGTATACCTATGGGAATTGGGTAGTTGAGTAAAAGATCATTTATATAATTGAAACTCATTAGTGTAACAACAAACAAGTTTTTGGTACCATTGCCGAGGAGCTACGGTTAATCTAATTAGAGTAAAAAATGCTAACTAGTATTTGAGACTAGATCACCACTTCCATTTTCAAATTTTGATACACCTTTTAGTTGTGTTCTCAATATCTCTTGCTTCTTTTCAGGTTGTATGCGTTGCTCGCAGAGGGGTCTTCAACCATCTCTGTTTCTAGATCTTGAAATTATGCACACTCTTTCAAGTTTGAGAAGAGCAAGAAGAGTAGAGCGACCACTACTAGAGGGTGTTCCATCATCACAATCACCATCTTCTTCATCCTTTGGAGAAGTCACACAAGAAGATCCAAACATGGAGGAAGACCGTCCTTTGAAAGACTTCACCATCCCGGTTGACACAAAAATTTGTGGAGCCATTGATATACCTGGAATGGAAACAAACAACTTCTCTATTCCTCCTTCAATGATGTAGATGATCCAATAGAACCATTTTGGGGGTACCATTAGTGAAGATCCAAATCTTCATGTAGCTGAATTCTTAGAGTATATGAACACTTTCAAAATCAATGGTGTATCTACTGATGGAATAAGGCTGATTCTTTTCCCATTCACCTTGAGAGATAGAGCCAAGGCGTGGCTTTTATCTCTTCCTAAGAAGTCCATAAAAAGTTGGGACCATCTGTTAAATGCTTTTCTTACAAAGTATTTCCCACCAAGAAAGAGAACTCAATTGAGAAATCAACTTTCAAACTTTTCTCAGTTGGATGGAGAGACTCTGTATGACACATGGGAGAGGTTCAAAGACCTGCAATGCCTTTTCCCTCACCATGGTTTGACTAATTGGCTGCTACTTCAAACATTTTACAATGGACTATTCTATAATACCCGTATGACATTGGATGCCGCTGCTAATGGAGCTTGAATGAATAAGTCTTACAGAGAGGCTTATGATATCATTGAAGATATAACACTCAACCATTGCCAATGGGGGTCAGATAGAAAATCACAATCATCTTCTACACCGGGTTCTTCAACTGAGAAGCAAGGAGGAAAGCACAGTGTTGATGCAGTTGATTTGATGGCAGCCAAGCTTGATGTCCTTACACAAAAGTTTGAGAAGATAACTACCATGCAGATCCAAGCAACTGAGGTAATTTGTGAAGCTTGTGGATTTTCCAAACATACTTCTTCTACTTGTTTTGCTCCTAATGTGAATCAAGACAACCAAGAGCAAGTGAATGCCGTTGGGATATAGGGAAACAAGCAATACAATCCCTATTCCAACACCTACAATCCGGGATGGAGAGATCATCTTAATTTCTCTTACTAGAACACAAGCAATGCTCATAACTTTCAACAAGGATAGCAACAACCACAGTAGCAACAATACTTCATCCGGCAAACCAATGGGAATCTGTCAGTTCAACAACAATAGGGGTTACCAACAACAACAACAACCCCAAAGTTCTTCCTTGGAGATCATGATGGAGAAATATATTTCCACTCAGGCACAACAAAATGAAGAGTTCTGGGGAAATGACAAGCTTTTGAAGGATGCAATTGCCCAACTCTCTACAAAAGTGGATGACATTTCCACTCATATAAGGATGTTGGAGAACCAAATTTCCCAACAGGCCTTAACGCAACAAAAGAACCTCAATCCGGTTCTCTTCCAAGCCAACCAGAGGTGAATCCAAGACAACATGCAAATGCTATCACCTTGAGGAGTGTAGCTGAAATCCAAAGACCTTCTCCACCAAAGGAGAAGACTATTGAGGTCACTGATGAAGATAAGCTTGACACCCCTATTGGTGATAAAGGAAAAGGTACAACTGAGGTACCACCTTCTTACAAAGCAAATGCACCATTCCCACAAAGACTTGCAAACAAGAAGGAGGATTCAAAGTTCACGAAATTCATGGACATCCTAAACAAACTTCATGTCAATCTTCTCCTGGTTGAGGTTATAACTGAGATGCCATCGTACACCAAGTTTCTGAAAGACATCCTCACCAAGAGGAGGAAGGTGGACCAGGTTGAAGCCATCATGCTTTTTGAAAGAATAAGTTCAATGATTCAAAATAGACTTCCTGAGAAGCTAGATGACTTGGGAGCTTTCACTCTGCCTTGTAAGATTAGCAACACCAACTTTGACAAAGGTCTTATAGACCTTGGAGCTAGCATTAGTCTCATTCCGTCTACCTTGTGGTAGGAGCTAGATCTTAGATATATGAAACCTACAAAGATGGCCATTGAACTACCCGATCATTCCATCAAATATCCCAAAGGTGTTGTGGAGGATGTGTTAGTACAAATTGATAAATTCTACATTCCTTGTGATTTTGTTGTGTTAGACATGGTAGAAACTCCTTCCAATCCCATTATCTTTGGGAGACCCTTTTTGAGGACTGCCGGATGCCTTGTTGATGTCTGAGAAGGCAAACTTACACTCCGAGTTGGTGAGGAAACCATGGAGTTTTCTGTGTATGATGCCATGAAGGCACCTTCACAGGTAGAAGAGATCCGTTTTATAGACTCTATTGATTCTATTGTGGAGGAAGATCATGATGTTGCGAATTTGATACTAAACTACTGTGATGATAATGAGGGTACAAACAATGAACCTGGAAATTTTGGAGTACTTTCTATTGCCCAATCAAGTACTATTAATGAAGACACCCACTTGTTGATGACAAAGCCAAGGAAAATGCAGCTGGGATAAAGGTAGAACTCAAAGCCCTTCAACTAGGACTGAGGTATGCATTTCTTGACTCTGATTCTACTTCTCTTGTCATAATCAATGATGAGTTAACTAATGAACAAGAAAATAAACTGCTTGCTGAATTGCATTTGTATAAAGATGTCATTGGTTACTCTTTTGATGATTTAAAGGGCATTCATCCCTCCATTTGCATGCATAGAATAAACATGGAGGACGATGCTAAACCTAACGTTGAATCACCTAGACATTTAAATCCAAACATGCTTGAAGTGGTTAAAAAGGAAAATTTTAAATTGGTTGATGTAAGTATCATTTATCCTATAAGTGACAGCCCTTGGGTTAGTTCCATTCATGTGGTACCTAAGAAGGGTGGTGCAAATGTCATTAAGGAAGATAATGATGAGTTAATACAAACACATATAGTCACAGGTTGACGCATGTGTATTGACTACCGGTGTTTCAACAAAGCTACTCACAAAGATCATTTTCCCTTGCCATTTATTGACTTGATGCTTGAACAACTTGCAAAACATTCTTACTTTTGCTACTTGGATGAGTATTCTGGGTTTTTCCAGATTCCTATCTACCCTCCCAACCAAGAGAAAACCACTTTTACATGCACATATGGAACCTATGCTTACCGTCACATGCCCTTCAGTCTTTGTAATGCCCCAACGATGTTTCAGCGATGCATGATAGATATTTTCTCCAATTTTATTGAAAACATAATGGAAATATTCATGGATGATTTTAGCATTTATAGAGATTCATTTGATTAATGTTTATGCAATTTGTCACTAGTCTTAGCCCATTGCAAAAAGGTTAACCTAGTACTAAACTAGGAGAAGTGCCATTTCATGGTACAATTCAGTGTAGTATTAGGCCATATTGTATCTAATATGGGTATTGAAGTTGACAGGGCTAAGGTGGAAGCTATTGAGAAGATGTCTATTCCTTCTTCAGGCAAGGACATCTGTAGTTTTCTTGGACATGCAGGGTTCTATAGAAGATTCATTAGGGACTTCTCCAAGATTGCAAAACCATTATGTTCCTTACTTGCAAAGGATGCTTAATTCATATTCAATGATGACTGCCATACAACTTTCAACAAGCTCAAAGAAGTTTTTATTTCATCCCCAATCATCCAACCAATGGATTGGAGTGCTCCTTTTGAATTGATGTGTGATGTGAGTGACTATGCAGTAGGGGCAGTTCTTGGACAATGGAAAGATAAGAAGCTTCATGCCATATACTATGCAAACAAGACTTTAGATGAGGCACAGATCAATTATACAACCACTAAGAAAGAGATGCTTGCTATAGTATACACTTTTGACAAACTCAGATAGTACTTGGTAGGATCCAAGGTAATCGTGTATACAGATCATGCTGCCATAAAGTATTTGCTCAACAAGAAAGATGCCAAACCTCATCTCATCCGCTAGATATTGTTTCTACAAGAGTTTCATCTTGAAATCTGGGATAAGAAGGGGACATAGAACAATGTTGTTGATCAACTATCTAGGTCGACTATAGATCCTGGAAATTTATTGCCTATCGAAGACCAATTGCCTATTGAGAAACTTTATGCTTTATCATCCACACAAGAACCTTGGTTTGCATACATTGCAAATTTTCTTACTTCAGGATAGCTGCCCCCAAACTTGACATATCAACAGAAGAAGAAGTTTCTCCATGATGTAAAGTTATACTATTGGGATGACCCCTTGTTGTTCAAATATGGGAGTAATGGACTCATCCGGAGGTGTGTTTCTGAAGAAGAAATTTCCATAATCATTTCTGAATGTCAGGCCTCTCCTTATATAGGTCACTTTGGAGGAGAGAAGACTGCATCAAAGATTCTCCAGGATAGTTTCTATTGTCCAACCTTATTCAAAGATGTCAACCATTTCGTCAAAGCTTGTGATAAATTCCAAAGGACTAGAGGAATATGTAGACGTGATGATATGCCTCTTAACTCCATCTTGGAAACTGAGGTATTCGTTGTGTGGGGAGTTGATTATATGGGACCCTTCCCATCTTCTTGTGGCTATCAATATATCCTAGTTACTTGAGATTACGTATCTAAATGGGTTGAGACCATCCCAACCGAAAGACCAGATGCAAAATCTGTGATCAAGCTATTCCAGAAAATCATTTTCCCTCGGTTTGGAGTTCCTAGAGATGTAATTTCTGATGGAGGCACACACTTTGTTGAGAAGTAGTTCAATAATATTCAATCTATGTTTGGAGTCACTCATAAAGTCTCTACATCCTACCATCCTCAAACTTCTGGGCAGGTAGAAGTCTCCAACCAGCAGTTAAAGAGCATTCTAGAAAAGACTGTATCTAGCTCAAGGAAGAATTGTGCCTTGAAGATAGATGATGCATTATGGGCATATCAAACAACTTACAAAACTATCATAGACACAACTCAATTCAAGCTAATATATGTCAAATCTTGTCACCTTCCACTGGAACTAGAAGACCGTGCCTTATGGGCTATCAAATTCCTAAACTTTGACATGAAGAAGGCTGGAGAGAAACATCTATTATAGCTACAAGAGCTAGAAGAACTCTGGCTAGATGCATATGAAAATGCAAAGCTCTGTAAGGAAAGAACAAAGGTTTGGCATGACAAAAGAATCCACAGGAAAGATTTCAAGGAAGGAGACAAAGTCTTGTTGTTTAACTCTAGACTCAAACTATTCCAAGGAAAGCTGAAGTCCAAGTGGTTGGGTCCTTTTCTTGTAATGAAGATATTTCCATATGGAGTTGTTGAACTACAAGGAAGAGATGGAGCTTTCAAAGTCAATGGGCAACGTTGCAAGTTATACACTTCTGGAGATGATGTTGACAAGGGAGCCTCTTGCTCCCTCCAAGATGCATAATGGACAGATGAAGAGTCTCACTCTGGACTCTAAATGGAGGACCTCATGGGAGTTGAACCCATATTAGGATAGATTTTTTTTTCAAGTAAAAAACACTCTTTAGCTTCATAAATAAGCTTGTCATGGATGAATGTAATAACTTAGACAATTCTATTGCCATATCTATCATTATTTTTGTACTGACGAGAAGTTGTTTTCTATAGAAACTACAGAAGACATGATGTGTCTTTATTTGACACGGTGTGCCATTGGTCTCAGAAACACAACAGCCGAGCCATATCTCTAGGTACACAATGTGTCAGAAAAAGACACATTGTGTCACTGTCTACCAAATTCAAGGTATTACTCGACTTGGAAAAGAACGCATCGTGTCCTCATTTAGACATGACGTGTACTTTAGCAGCAAAGGGCAACATAAGTTATTTGGAAAATAACACAACATGTTTTTATTTGAACATGTCGTGTAGATATCAGTGAAAAAGGCACATTTTAAATTTCTGGATTGGGACACGCATTGTACTTCTTGGAACACAACGTTCCTTGTAATGCACAAAGGAAGTTCTATCAAAAGACACACCATGTCTTACACAAGACATGTCATGTCTTACACAAGACACACCGTGTCTTTTGTCGAAGATCCAAGTTTTTAACCTAGCATACGAGCCACCACTCTCACTCATGCTTCTATTTGAGCCATGTGAGATCTCCGCAAGCACCGTGTACCCTAGTGCCCTTGTCCCCTTGTTCCCTAGATGCTGTGTGACCTAGCACACCTTGCAGATCCACCGCCGTGTCATTGGGCGTGTCTTCTTCAAGCTCAAGCCAGCCGCCGTCCTCCCTTGCTCATGCCGTATCTTCTTAAGCTCAAGCAAAGGACGACCTACTCTAGCCACCACCATTCTCTACCATTCAAGACGCCACCGAGTTGTCTTCTTCAAGCCGTAGTTGCATCTTCGTTGTCTACACCGAGCCACATCGCTACCACTTCACCAACCACCATCTCCATCTTCTCCAAGCACCGCCGTCCCCAATTTCAGATTACAGAACTTCTCTAGGTACACACCATGTCTAGCAAAGCACACGACGTGTGCTTCACTAATTCAGTCAGAGTTCCTTCTACAACACACGATGTGTCCCTTTCTGCATACGTTGTGTCCCAGCCTGTTAGGATCAATGGCACCTGTTAAGCAAACCTACAATCGCAAGCACGGTGCTAGCTCCTCTTCCGCACCAGCATACATCTCCATGACTCAATTTCAGGTCACTCCTAAGGAAGACCCGACGTACTAGTTTCTCATTGCAAGGAGGGTGCTTCCTATGTGGTTTGCTTGCGAGAAGACTCTCACAACACTCGACTTCAAGGATGAAGTCTTCATGTGCCTGCAAGATTTGGGGCTAAGCTACATTTTCTGCACGGTATCAAACACTTACCCCAACTTGGTTTATGAGTTTTTGATGACACTCACTACAGAGCAAGACCCACAAAAGAACTTGGAACCTTATGGTATTATCTATTTTTGTCTTTTGGGTTGTATTTTTAAGCTTACCTTCAGGCATTTCTGCGAGATGTTGGAGTGCCACTATGACGGGACAATTAGTTATCTACCTACTTTTCACAGTGAAAAATTTTGGTTTGAGGTATCAGATGAGGAACACCATAAAGCTAAGCAAGCTAGGGCTTCCACCATTCACAACCCTATTTTTCGGTACATGCACCGCCTTCTTAGTACTAGAGTGTTTGCTAAGAAAGAAAATCAAGGGGTGGTTGGAAAATAAGATCTTTTCTTTTTGTGGGGAATGATGTATGCTTATCAGATCAATGCTACTTACTATATTCTTACACGTTTCCTAGATATTAAGAAAGTGAAGAAGAGGGATGCTGGTGACATAATGTGTGGTGGTTTGATTACTTTGATAGCACAGAAGTTAGATGTTGATCTAACAAGTCTTGAGGCTACACCATGTAGAAACCTAGTAGACATTCAATACCTTCTTTCTGTAGGGTTAATATCAAGGGTTGCCAACAGTGATACCAAATTTCGACAATTCTTTGATGATGATCAATACATTGACATTCCAGATCCTGAGCGTATCACATTAGAAAACAAAGATAACTGGAAAGTCATACTGAACACTGAGGAAGAAGTTGATGCAACTAGAGTTGTTGATGATATTGAGGCACCCCCTTCTGCTCCACCACCTTCCTCCACTAGCACACAGACGGAGTACTCTTGGGCCATGCCTGATGTCAAACATCTATATGGCTATGTGCAGTAGCATTTTGATCACATTGACGACCACCTGGATCAGCTGGGTTCGTAGTATACTACAATGCATGACATGGTCCACCGCATGGATTCGTGGCACATTTCACAGGGCCACTACTCCATACCGCATCCGTAGCAACCACCACTTCCTCAACAGCCTGAGTATGTCCCATAGCCCATGCCAATGGAAGTCCTTGATGATGAGTTTGTCATCCAGTTCTTTTCGGCAGACCATGGGGGCGCTGGCCCATCTTTTTGATTTTATCCATGATAGATATCTGATTGTTTCCTCCACAAGTTTGATTGATGTAGTGATGACACTGCAAATTTCAAGATAAGGGAGGACGCTTCCAGCTCGTAATGTAGTTTCTACTTTCATTTGCTTTTGTTAGTCATTTACTTTTTTTAGTCATGCAATATTTTATTCCATCTTAATTCTTGTTCTGTATTTCTTTTCATGGCAAGTTTAATATGAAATGAGGCTATTGTCATGAAGTGAACTCTTTTACCTTGTACACTTGAAAGAATTAGTAAAGAGCATGCATGAATCAAATGAAAAATAAAATTCCCCATGTACTTGATCTTGGTTTATAATTGTAGCTTGAACTTTCAATTTTCACATCTTTGATTGCTCAATACATGTAACTATCTCAACTTTTAGCAAATAAATCAACTCTACAACACTATTTAGAATTCGAGATACTCTTGCCAAACCCTTAGCGCATATAAATCGATTTTTCAGTGAAAAATTTGCAAAATAATGAATGGAATCTTGTTAACTTAACATTCTAGTTGACTCTCTTGTGTTATGCAAAAATTTCTTTTATCCTTTTCTCCATTTACCCAATAAAAGATGGCTTTCAGCCTACATATCATGCTAGCCTAGTGTGAGTCCGATCTGGCAACGATGGTTAGGTGATATGAAATCAAAAGAGGGTAAAAATAACACCACAACTAGCACTCCACATGCGCATAAACCTAAATTAGTAGCCGAGTTCCGGAATCCCAAAAATCCATTGTCATATCTTTTTGAGAAGAGAGCACAAATGAGATTGTTAAAGTTAGCTAAGATTTCATCATTTGTATCCATAATAGCTGAATTTTGTTTGTGTGTTGTACATCCACTAGTTATTTGGCTTGATTATCCAAATTCTGTTTAGTGTTTTTTAGTTGATTGATTCAGTTAGTTTGTGACCACCCATTCTAAACTAAAACCTTTCTCTCTTTTATGTTTAGATTGAGGTGATGTATATGAATATAAACCTAATGCACATGGTTGGTTGAGTTTATTACACATCTTCATTTCATTTAATCCATGCATATGCCTTAATATTCCTTCATTTGTGTGGCTGTGCTCTTTTTGCTTGAGGACAACCAATGGTTCAAGCTTAGGGGGATTTGTTGTGTGCTTTCTACATCAACTTCTTATATGATTTCACACACATATTTAGTTCACTTTGTTTTAATTTATCCTCTATTCATATTATTCTTGCCACCTTTTTGTTATTTTGCTTATCGCCTGATGTGTATTGCAGATATGCTTAAAAAGGATCAAATTGGAGATAGCCCAACTCAACTCTGACATCATTGGGGATTCTCCACGCCTTACAGACATTCAGAGTTCTATTTCTGTTGAAACAACATCACACACGGTGTGTCTGAATTAAGACACGGCGTGCACAACTCCAGTTAGCCATGCATCCAACTGAAGAGAAATAGTACACGACGTGTTCATCAAAGACACAACGTGTACCTGGGAATTCGGAGTGGATTGTGTTCTTGGTAATGTACACAATGTGTTTTAAGTCAAACACACTATGTGCCTTACACTTGAAGCAACTGTCAAAGACTGGGACACAACGTGTCCAAAGGAAGACACATCGTGTCTCTGCCAGTTTCAACAAATTTGAAATACAACATCTCTCATTTTTAAAGACAAAACCAACTTATGGAGAGGTTATCACTGGTCATAACTCGAAGGTCTTTCATCCAAGAATATGTCTAGATCAAAGGAGGGTGATTTTGGGTGGAAGAAGGTGGTTTCTTGCCAAAGAACCTCCATTCTTTATATCTTCTTCTCCATTTTCTTCTCTGAAGGTGCAATAGAGCTTCTTCTCTCCACCAAGCTTCTCGGGAGAGAAGTTTGTCCAGTTTGGAGCAGTAGTAGGAGTGGAATTTTGTCCCCAAGCCAGAATTCTACTTTTCTTGGGTTATACCTTTGGATTCTCTTAGCTTTTCCTTCTCTAAACCATGTTAAACTCTGAAAATTTTGCATCTTTTCTGCTGTACATCATCATGGATGAGTAGGTTCTTTTTCTTGGACATGGGAGAGTAACTCCCATGTCTTAGCATGTATGGAACATGATAATTTCGTACTAAATGCTAATTTGCTTGTTTTTCTATCTTGTAAGTACCAATTTCTTGCTTCTTGCATGTATGGCTGGCCACTATGTATGCGTGTTTTATGATTTCTTGCTTGATCTGAGAAGATAGGTAGGAGAGTAAGGAGGTACTCTCTTAGAAACTCCTATTTTACCACGAGAGTGGAAGATATGGAGTTGAGGAGTAGGTTTGTGATCCAGAATGAAATACATACATGAGAGTGTTGTATGGAGTTAGGATCGTTGTATTTGCACCGGGAGGTGAAGTATAACATACAACTCTCCTTTAAATCAAGTTCTTCGTATGTTTAAATTTCGTGCTCCATTCTTCATTCTATGATGTGTTAGTGAAATCCTAAGTCCAAGATTGTTTCATTTCTAAAATCAAACCCCATTTAGTAATCCTTTTACTATTTAGTTTAATTTTGAAAATTTAGTTTAATTAACCAAATCATTCTTGAAAAAGATCTAGATTGTTGAAACATAGTGTTTTTGCATTTAATTGGTTACCAAGCTCCTTGTGTTAGATCTTGACTACAACTACTCCCATATACTACGAGAATTGGCTAGTTGAGTAAAAGATCATTTATATGATCAAAACTCGTTAGTGTAACAACCGATAGAAGTGCATATGTACTACTACTCTAAATAAGCTTAGTCTATTGTACATGCACACAATTTAGAGGCAACTAACATGTTTAGTCAACATCAATTTAGTTCAATTAAAGATGAAGAGATCATCCAAATATATAATACAATTAGGTCAGAGGACCTTCATTCACGACCTCATGCATTCATTATTAAATTAGGAAAATAAATCTCAAGGAAATATGATTCGTAAAAGGATTCAATATTACATAAGGGTTATTCAAGATATATCTCATATGGAAAATAATTTAGTAGTCATGTGAGTAATGCCCGATAAATTAGGAAGATGCACATACCTTATATCCTGGTCTAATAGTCCAAAGTCAACACCATGGGTCCTATCCAAGATTTGAAACACCTACTAGGATTTAATACAAGGATTAGGATTAAAACCAATTAGATGTGCTAACCGATACAGTGAGACTTTTTCACTTTAGGCATTGAAAACCAAATGACCCATATGTTTGATCTTCTTGATTTTAGCATATTATTTTACTTAATTTGTATAGGTCTGAACATTTTGTTACAGATTGTATTACATTACTTGTTTATGGGAATTTATGAGATTGACTTACAAACTCAATCAAATTCAATGTTGGAACATGTCTAGATAATTTCCTTATAAATTTAATTATTTTAAACCTTTATTTGTGTATTTTTTACATTTCTATAATTATTTATTAATTCTGCAAGATTCTTATGTAGCATGTATTAATAACAAAATATTCCTAAAAACATAGACTAGCCCTAATGTAAAAATTTAGAAACCTTGTGTTCACCAGAAGTACCAAAAACATGATCAATATCCCCCATGCATAGGAAGGCAAATTCCATAGCAAAAAATGCTCCCTCAATGGCGATGAACACATAACAATGTAATGAAGCCCACAAAAAAAACCCATGATAAGATAACACCAAAAGGCTCTAAAATGTGTATAGTTTTCTAAAAGACATAAGAAGGAAAGGGGAATACAGTCAACTGTCGGAGTTGAGAATAGATTTCCATGAGAATAGTTCCATGAAGCTACAAGGCTTTGATGGCTCTTCCAAGGAACTTTTATAGGAGGATAAGGGAGGAGGCTAGAAGCCATGCCATATTGGATATGTGGAAGAAACTACACATGAAGCAGTCATAAAGGTACACAACAAGAAAAATTGTCATGGAACATGTAGTGATTTCTATGTATATATATATATATATATATATATATATATATATATATATATATATATATATATTCAACTATTAGGCTTAGATAGCAAGAAAATTATTTATTTTTATTTACTAGGGAAATATCTGATGTATATTGTAAAGAGGGAAAACCCATTGGAAAAAGGTATAAAACTGCAACTTAAATAGATTACAGAAAGATTAGAGGAAAGGTTTATGACTCAAGGGAGAAAACACGAATAGCAAAGAGGAAGATAAATTTAAATATATAACTAACCATTATATCTTAGTACGAAAACTAAAGGTAAGGAACTGTGAAGCACATGGGCATATATAAAAATTATATATATATATATATATATATATATATATATATATATATCTGTGTGTGTGTGTGTGTGTGTGTGTGTGTGTGTGTGTAATTTTGTAAGTATTGTTGATGGAGGAAAATGTTTTGTGATGCAACCCTATTTTAGGGCTTCATCTTGTGTCTTTTTGCATTATTATCACATAAAATATCGTAGATTGCAAGTCATTTCCTCCAATATGAACTATTATATCAAATGCACTTATGGTTGCATTTTGCATGTTTTTAGGGAAATTTTGCATGTTTTGGATGCAAAGGAGACAGATGGGTCTAAATCTTCCCTGAGCATTCCTTGGATGTACAAAAATTGATCTGGAGCAAAAAGGAGTCGTTTGAAGAAGTTTGGATCCAAGATCAATAGCTTGGGCCCCTACCTTAGTCGTGCTACATCACCACGGTCGTGGTGAAATGGTCCAAAAAGTCACAAAGAACTCACAAGATTTGTACATGAATGCCCACATCCGTGGTGATCCAAAATGACCATGGTCACTGAAGACAACATGACCATGGCCATGAGCACGATCATGGCCAAAGAACCACAACTCGTCTGTGGAGCACGCCATGATCGTGGGCCAAGGTGCAAAAAGTCATAGGGACTCAACATGAAGTACACATAAATGACCACGGTTGTGGCCCCATCCACGAGCATGACAGATGAAGACCACCTCCCATGTGGCCACTGTCACAAACATGGCAAGTAGAACACAAAACAAGCACAAGGATGAAAATGGCCATGGCACCTTCTTCCAATACGGTCGTGCTCCCCAACATGACCGTGGTACCCTCTACCTAACACGACCATGGTGTCCAATACAATTGTGGCCACTCAGTATATTTGTCTCCATCTCACAGCTTATCTCCACCTCAACCATTCCACCCCCATGACTATGTCACTCAACCCCCACCATGGCTGTGGAGCATCACCACAGCTGTGGTGCTCATCTAACCCTACTCAACTTTTCCACTACATTTCCATTTCTACCCCCACTTAATCTAGTGCTTCCCCACCACCTATATATACATGGGTGGTGGCCACAACATGAGGTTAGCCTCTCCTTAGATTCTCCTAGCATTCCTTGCCACTCTCCTTGCATTCAAGAGCTCCACCGACTTCCATTCCTCAATTTCCCCTCATTTCCACCCAAAAATCCTAGTTTTCTAGGGTTTTCACCACCCAACCACATCCATTCATGCCATTTTCAACCTAGGAGGGAGGTGCTTTGTCTACTACAACAAGGAGGTGAAGAAGGAGGAGTCTTAACCATGTTCTATGGATCCCTACTCCTCCACTCATTCTTCTTTCCTTTTCCTTTTTTGTTCTATGAGTAGCTAAGCCCTTTGTGGTGGGTTGTTTGAGGGTAAAAATGATACTTTGATACCATGTTGGGGGAAGATAATTTGTAAAATTTATGATTTTGTTCTATGATGGTTGCTTGCTATATCTCATTTTCCATGCCTCTACTTGTGGTTTGCATCCAAAAATATGAATTTCTTGTGATTGTGTGCTTGAAGCCAACTAAGTCTAGGAGAAGATAGCATATGTGGGGCTATTTTGGGAGTTTATTCTATGTCTAACTAGTGGATACCTAGCCAACACCCCATCTTACCCTACATATAGTCATTCTCCTACTCCTAGGTGTGTGATCTAAGAATCTAGTATAGGGTGAGTTGGTGTAATTGCCTAGGAGTTTGCTAAAAGTTAGGTGGTGAGTAATGTGGGGTGAAATGCCCTCGTCTCAAATCCCCAACTCTACCTTTGGCTCCCAATTACGCTAAGAAATCCTATGCTAGAAACCTAGATTAGTCAAATCCTACTGAAATCTCACCTATACCTTAGGCTAACTAATAGTGTAGGGTGATTCGTTAGCATTTGACTAGTTGTTTGGTTTAGCAATCTATAATGAATGATTAAACTTGCTTGTAGTGTCACTCCCAAAATGGACCACCTATCTAGCATTTCTAAAACCCATCTTGTTAACTTATCTTGCTCTTGTTAGTTAGTTGCTTACTTTTAATTGCTCCTTATTGCCAGTTCTTGCTAGTTAGGTTTTGCTTGAGTAGTTAGTGCTCTTTTGAGCTTGCTAGTTTAGATATTTCTAGTTAGTTTTAGTCTAGGTCATTAATTTCTCTAGTGCTTAACTTACTTTGTTAGTGTAACTTAGTTGTATTTTTTTTGCTTTTGCTTAATTAGCTGTCTTGTTTTGTTAGTTAGACTTGACTTGTTTTAGGGTAACTTAAGGTTTTTGATAATCTAGTTTCCTTCTTGCCTTTAATTGTTTGCCTCATTAGTTTAATCAAACAAATCATCAACAAACCCTAAAAACCCTACTCTTTGCGTTAGGAACATAGTCACTCTAACCTAGATCTAGTGCCCCCTCTCTTCCTATGGATTGAACCCTTTACTTGCCTCTCACCTACACTACAATATGATTTCATGTGCTTGTGGGTGATATATTTTGGTTTACGTGATTGTGTTAGTTTAGGGCCCCCTTATAAATATTGAAAGATCCCAAGTGAGTGAAAACACACCACCCTTTCTGGCACCGTTGTCAGGAGTAGAGGCACTCATCCTAGCTAAGTAGAGTAGCTTAGTTTTTCCTAATGCCCTCACCATTGTTATTCTTTATTCTTTTTTTACCTTTATGTACTTGTTTTCTAACTTAGCTCTTATTATTGTTTGTGTATTGTGTAGGTGACACATGTGCATGCTTGGTAGATGTTCAAATTCTACTTCCTTGGTTCCTTTTGACCCTAAGATAGGTAAAAGAAGACATCAACACCGATGCAAGAAACACTAAGAATCTAGGATGGTTGAAGAAGGTCCACATGGGGACACCCAAATTCCACCACCCAACTGCCCTATCCATGACTACTTCACTCTCAGGAAGTACACCTCCTCAATCGCCACCCCTATTGACCAAATGCCAGGTCAACAATTCTTCATCCCACCATCCCTTGTCAGACTCCTTCCCACTTACTATGGGATGGAGAATGAGAACCCCTACCACAACATTGATGCTTTCCTAGAAACTTTCTCAACCTTTCGTACCCCATCCACCATAGATGATTCTATAAGAAGGACCCTCTTTCCTTTATCCCTAAAAGAAAAGGCAAAAGAATGGTATATGTCCATGCCTGAGCTGGTGACATGGGTGGCGGTGAAGAATGAATTCCTAAAGAAGTTCTATCTGATATTGAAGCTGACTCAGATGAGAAGTTGCATCACCTCCTTTACCCAGAGGGAGAATGAACCCTTCCATGAAGTTTGGGAAAGATTTTAGAAGCTCTTGCATGACTACCCTCATCATGAAGTTCCTCTATGGAATCTAATGCAATCATTCTACAATGGGCTTGTTGAGCCAAGTTTGACTACTTTTTACTCTTCCTATGGAGGGACATTTATGGCTAAGCCCCCAGAGGAGTCTTGCCCCATCTTTGAGCATCTAGATGAGAATTCCCACCATCAAGCTTCAAGAAAAAGGAAGCACTGTGACTGGAACTATATTCCTCCCCCTCCTACAGCTCTAGTCAGAGTAGAAGCCAACCCCCCAAAATGATGAAAATGATGGTTGACATGATGAACATGATGAAGAGACAAGCTGGGGGTTCTGCTAGCCAGTCTACCATGGTAGTTGATGCAATTGATGAAGGGTTGAATGCTTTGCATGCTTTTGGGAACCGAACCAATCAAGATCCTATGTCGAACCCCTATACTCTAAAATGGAAGAACCATCCTAACTTCTCTTGGAAACAACAAGGTGAAGAGGGGCAAGGACAACCAAGGCAACATCAAGGCCCTAGGTACAGTTCTAAGTTTGAAGATGAGGTGCCTGGGAGGCTAAGAAACCTAGATGAAGTGAAGAAAGATGTCTCTTCTCATGGGAAGACAATCAACCACCTTGAACAAAGACTTGATCAAATTTCCCTCTCACTTACCCATTGTGAGGAGGGAAGACTCCACTCCCAACCCATGTCTAATCCTAACAATGAAATTGGTTCCATGGACACTCCTCAAGGTGCGTACCTCCTGCCACCAAGCCAAGTACCCAACCTTCAACATTACTAAGGACTGTCTAACCCATATGCTCCCCCACATCCAAAACCTCCATTCAACTATCAATACACTCCACCACCACCTCACTCATACCAGCAAGCCCCTCCACAATATCACCTCCATCTACAACAAACACGACCACCACCATCTCAGCCGCAATACATCCTCCAAACCCAACTCCCCCACACCAAAGACAACTGCCACTTCAATAACCACCACAAGCTTCTTCTTCTACTACCCATGAGCAAGTGAAGGTTGTGATAGTGTCAAGGAGTGGATGGACTTTGGAGCAGCCATGGGACACTTTAGTTGACAGTGCAACCAATGATGACATAGTTAATACTTTGATTAGAGGCAGTGATACTAACATTCATGTTGAGGATATTGTGATAGGAACCCGAGCTGATACTATATCCTAGAAGGATGATACTGTGATTCATGTGATACCACTTGATGATTCTATTGATTTGATCCAGTTGGGAGCACAGATTCCCCCATTCCCAGATGCACTTGAGGAACCATCCACTAAAAAAAGAAGAAGAAGCACACTGAAGACATCATGGAAACTATTAAGTAGGTGAAGATCAATATTCCATTGCTTGATGGAATCGATCAAATTCCATCTTATGCAAAGTTTTTGAAATATTTGTGTGCATTCAAGAGGAAGACAATCGGAAGAACACCAAGGTGAGCCAAGCTCATGGAACAAGTGAGCTCAATTGTATATAACACCATGCCAAGGAAGAGGAAAGATCACGATGCACCCATCATCTTTTGATACATTGGAGCACACCGCACCAAGCTCTTCTTAACTTGTGTTCTAGTGTGAATCTATTTCCGTATGATGTGTATGCTAAATTGCAAATGGGACAACTAGGTCTGGCTCACTACACCTTGCAATTGTCTGACCATACTATGAAAATGCCTAGAGGGAGAGTTGATGATGTGTTGGTGAGACTTGATGATGAGACATCTGCATTCTTTCATGCTGATTTTATTGTGCTAGACATGGAAAAGGACTCAAGTAAGGTGCCTATTATCCTGGAAAGACCCTTCCTAGCTATATATAATGCAGTGATTCATGTGAGAATCAACACCATGTATGTGATGTTGATGCTGGAATTCTGGGTAATTTAATTGGTGAAGGATTTAGATAAAACATCTAGGCCCTTAACACAAAGTGCTCATACAGAAGTTGGTTTATCAGTTAAAACCGAACCAAATAGCCCTAAGGCCAAATTCCACTTACTATCTAGTCCAAAGTGTTGTCCAAACTAGGTTTGTTCAATAGGTATGAACATGAGTAGTAGAGTGGGATGTGTACAGAGTACCACCATGGGTAAGCAACAAATACCCAATTCCTAGGGAATTGGACCTAGAGTAAGCCCCGTAGGGCCTGGTACACCAACTTGGACTAACGTTCACACACAAGCACCATGGCATGGGTGTCCAACACATATTTCCCCATGTCATCCCCTAATTAGTGCATGTCCCAAATCCTCTGAATGCTGCTCAGAAGTGTGTCTCTCCATTATATATGAGCAAAAAGAAGGTTTCACACTGCTCATCTGATGGTTCTCAAAAGGTCTCTAACCGTCTGTCTCACTGAACTATGTTTGTGCGCATTCTATTCCTTCCACGAGAAGTAAGCAAAGGCCAACATCTTCATGAGAAGAAATGCCCTCATGGTGCCTCTGGTTGCAGTTTGCTTTGCGTCCATCCATGGATTCCATGTATTGATCGATTCATCAATATTCAACACTGCCCAAAGACACATGGCCATCATGCATTCTATAAGAGGTGTCTTGCTGATTAAATGCATATGAAGATTCAATTGAACATCTTCAAAGCTTCCTCTAAGGCTGAGGTGATAGGTTCTATAGAGGAGGATTTCTATCTTATTGAGTGTCTTGATAAGTTTGTAAAGGAATGCCTACATGCATGGATTCAGACTGCCACTCATGGTGGAGGTTTAGAGCCTATTGTGAAGTTCCCCAATGATGATGATGAGGATGAGGAAGATGCGCTAGCTTTAGTGTCTGCAAGTGAGGACCTCCCATCCATTTCTGAACCTTTGAATAACTCCCTTGAAGATTCTTTAGTCCTTGAGATCAAGTCTCTTCTTGAAGGCTTGAAGTATTTTTTTTAATCCTTCTAAGCTTGCTTCTTTTTTGTATATATTAAAAAGGGTATTTACAATGCGTGGGTAAAGTAAATAAAACAAGCAGAAAAAATATGTACAAAAACATCAAAAGAAGTGATAGGATATCACTACATAGCTTCCAAACCTACAAAAATGTGGGACCAGAATATTTCAGAATCATTTGATTTGTTTTCAAACAATCTGATATTCCTTTCCTTCCATATTTCATAGAAAATAAGGCTTGCAGTGAGGGCATTTTCTTTCCTGAACTGGAGTATCTCATTCAAATCAGAGGGAGCTGCATGCAAAACCCTACTACTCACAGCTCGATTTCACAGATCTTTAGCCCATTCACATAACTAGAAGAGATGATATAGATCTTCACCATCCATCATGCATACGATACAACAAGAGGCCATAGAAATACCTCTTTTCCTGATTTGGTCTTGAGTTAACAATTTGTCTTGAACACGTATCCAAAGAAGAAAATTACAACAATGGGGGATTTAGACTTACAAACCCAATTAAACCAAGGAACTCTGTTATGTTTAGTTCTGCAACATTCCCAAAAATCTTTCAATTTCTTGGGGCTCTTATCATCCAAAGTTAACTCGTCCATGTTCATATTAGGACTAAAAATATTCTTGATAGTATCAATAATACGATTGCAATGTCTAGATTTATAAAAGGAACTTAGATCCATGACACAACACAATTTTAATAAATTGCCTCTTCCCAACTTAGATATATCTTTAACAGAAAGAATGTCATCCAAGAAACATCCTTTTTGATGAAAATTCTATTCTTGATTGCATCACGAACACCCATCAGTTGTTTCCATAGCCAAGAGGAAGAATATATGCATTTCACTCTCCATATAGAGTCATCCTTTAAGTATCTCTCATTCACCCATTTGACCCACATGCTGTCTATTTTAATAGCTACACTCCAAATGTTTTTAATCAAACAAGATTTGACAATGTCTCTAGTGCTTCTCACACCCAAACCCCCTTCTTCTTTTGGAGTACAAACTTGATCCCAACTGACAATATGGATTGTTTTTTTTAGATCATCCCCTCCCCAAATAAAGTTTTAACATAATTGATCAATCTCCTCTAAGATACTACACGGAATTGGGAAGGAAGCCACCCAATACAAGTGAAACGAAGCAAGAGTGGAAATTACCAACTCACACCTACCTACATAAGAAAGTTGAAGACACTTCCAGTCCTCCAATCTGGATTCTAGACAACCTTCCTTTAAAAAGAGGCAAACCAAGGTATTTCATAGGTGGTGATCTAATATGCATGTTAAGGATGTTAGATACCTTCATCTTATCTGTCACACTATTATAGAATACATGTCATTTAAGGTTACTAATCTTCAACCCTGAAATGTCACCAAATTCAAAGAGAACATTGTGTAGGCCTTTCAACGATTCATCACTAACTTTTGAGAACAAAACCACATCATCAGCAAACACGGTATGAGATATATACAATTTGTTTGAAGCTTTGATAGGCTTAATAGCTCCTGAGTCAGTAGCTTCATTCAACATAGCAGTAAGACCCTCCATCACTATAAAAAAATATAGGGAGCAATCGGGTCCCCCTATCTAATCCCCCTGCCTAGAAAAAAAGCCTCATAAGGGACACCATTAATCTAGATCTGATATCTAGTGGTGTTTAGGAACATATTAATCCAGTGAATGAAATAGTAGGGGAATCCCATTTTGTTTAAGATAGTATTCAGATAGTTCCAATCTACTGAGTCATAAGCTTTCATGAGATTGATCTTGGCACATATTTTAGCTTTCTTACTTTATATAATATCATGAAGAACTTCATTGACAAGAAGGGTAGCATCAGAAATTGATCTTCCTTTGAGAAAAGCAAATTGAGTAGGGTCTAATAACCTCGGGAAAGATGGATTGTAATATGTTTGTAATTAGCTTAGAGATAATCTTGTATACCACATTGAAAAGAGCAATGGGTCTCCAATCTCTAATCTCAGTAGCATTCCTAACTTTAGGAATAAGAGAAATGTAGGTTTGATTAACTTCACGAAGAAAACAACCACTATCAAAGAAATTGTGTACTACTTTTCTCACATCCGATCCAACAATATCCCAACACCTCTGAAAGAAGAAATAGTTGAAACCATTAGGGCCTGGAGCCTTATCACCATTTGAATTGTGAATAACATCATCAATGTATTTGTTCATAAATTTCCTACACAGAATATTGAAATGCTCCTCACTAATCTTAGGAAGCTTCCCATAGTCTTTCCAAAGAAATTTGACATTCATTTTTTTTAAATTAGAATAATATTGAACAATGTGCTCTTTTATGGTATCCTCATTAGAGAAAATATCACCATCGATGTTAAGACAATCAAGAGGATTCCTAATTCTCCTTATTTTAAGAGAAGAATATAAGAATCTTGTATTTTTATTGCCTAGTTTAACCCATTAGATCCTTGATTTCTGACGAATGAGGGATTCCTCAGCTTCATAGGCTTTAATAGCATCTTTTATTTTGTTTAGAACATTCAGTATCAAATTATCAGAGGGGTTATCATCCATTTTTTCTTGAGCTATAATAGCTTCAGCTTCCAAGATTTTCCTCTTTTCACATATATCACCCACTTTCACCTTATTCCGCAAGCATAAAGCTTCCCTCATTCTTGTGAGTTTTTCACACAACCTGAAGGTGTGACTACCATCAATCTTTTCACTCCAAGAGTCCTTCACAACATCAAGAAAACTAGAAACATCAACCCAAGAATTAATAAATCAAAAATGAGTTTTCTTCTTGTATTTGGTATCATCCAAATTGATGTTTAAGCTTTTATGATCACTATGAATAGATCCAGTAATGTTCCCCCACACTTTAGGGTAAAGTTCAATGAAAACTTTGTAATATAAAACTCTATCAATTTTTGACATAACAAGATTACTACCTTCTTGTTTGTTGTCCCAAGTGAAATGAGCACCAACCAAATCAAGCTCAATAATATGATTTTTGTTGATAAAATCATTAAACTGCCTCATAGCATTGGTTGAAGGTTCAACTTTTCCAAATTTCTCAAAAGAGAGCCTGACTGAATTGAAATCTCCCATCAAAACTAGAGGGGAACTAGTATTGAGAAGAGTGAGCATATCACATAAAATAATCCTTTTATACTCAGAATTATGACCATAGACAACTACAAGAGTGAAAAAGGAACCGCTGCATTGAGCTTCCATCGGAATAAATTGTTCATTTTCAATAAGCTTAATAAGATTAATAATTCCCGTATCCCAAACAACTATAACTCTACCCAAAGGGTGAGAGGCATGATTTGAAATCCAAGAAGCTCCAGGCCAGATATTATTAATAGCTTTTATAATTTTATTTTTCCTTAATTTTGATTCTAGAATGCAGATGACAGAGTCATTGTTCTTCTTAGTCAATTCACAAATAGCTTTCTGTCTACCTTGCTTATTTAGACCCCTCTCATTCCATGATAAAATAGTTGTATTAACCATTTGGCAGAATAGAGGGAGAGGCTTTACTCTGGCTTGAACCTCCATTAGAGGGATAAGTAATCACTCCTTGTTCACCTTCAGCGCCATCAACAAAGTCTAAATCTCTAAAACTATTAGGAGAGACTAGAATTCCCACAACCTTAACTTTAGAAACATTTCTAGGAGCTAGCTTACTTTTTCTTTCTTGCTTACTCCAACCTTCATCTGAATTTGGAGTGTCAGTCACAATCTCTTTATGAATAACCATCCAGGTTTGAGGAGAAGCTTCTTTATTCTGTATAGCAACCATTTGTTGGGAACCATCTTCTAAGACAATAGCTTGTGAGTTAACATTCTTTGAAACCATTTGTTGGGAACCATCTTCTAAGACAATAGCTTGTGAGTTAACATTCTTTGAAACAACAAGTTGAGAGTTAATGGTTTCTAATGTCGCTGAGCTTTTTTATCAGTAACTTGACCTACACGTTCTTCGTTCATCACTTGCTCATGATTATTAGATTCCCCCATATGACAGTCATAAAAAGTATCAACTTTGTTTCTATCCTTTTTTACCCATACCTGATTGATTTTCTTTTGATTTGGGTTTTTTGAACACTCTTCTTGACCATGGCCAAAAGTCCCACATTCCTTGTCACACTAAGGAAGCCATTCATACTCGATACTGATTGAATCTTTCATACGACCATCACTAATCAGATTGATCTCTTTCGAGAAGGAGGAGGTAGCTGGGACTAAGACTTGGATTCTCGAGAAGTCCAGTCTCTTGAATTTATGAGTTAGATAGTCCAGCCTTAGTGGAGTGCCAATGTAGCTTCCTATCATACTGAAGACTTCTTTATCCCATAACTCCAAGGGAAGGTCATAGATTTAGATCCATACTAGGACCTCCTTCAGTTTGAGCTTCTCTAGAGGTTCTCCTCTCTACCATTTTTTCAATACAAGTAGTTTCCCCCCTACATGCCAAGGACCTTGTTCCAAAGCTATCCTCATATCCTATGGGTTCGAGAACTTGATAACAAAGAAATCATTTCCTCTAGACAGTATCTCAAAATCCCCATTCGTCTTCCAGATCAGAGCAAGGTGGCATTGTAATGTCAACCAACGAGGCTTATCAATGACGTACCCTGCCACAACATTATTCCATCTTGTGATGTTTCTCTTAGGGATAGTCCATGAGTACTTTATTGCTCCATCTACTAGATCTAGATTTTTTTGCTTGAAGCACTATTTCATTGGATTCAGAACTTCTGCAGACATCCGACCATCCCCTTACTTCTTTAGCTACTAGGATTTCTTGAGTAAATCTGGGACCACAAGATCAAAAATGAAGTTGAGCGAAGGGTCGATGATCAGCACCAACGATGATCGATTCATCAGATCCAGTCGGAGGCTCACCAGAGTCGCCAGACCTATTTCAAGAGGCATTCGCGAGAGCCATATGTATGACCAGGGGCAAAATAAGGATTGAAGTATGCTTTTCTAGGTTCTAATGACACCCTCCCAGTGATCATTTCTTCTGTCCTATCTCCTGAATAAGAAGATGCTCATATTTCTGTGTTAAAGAGAAATATTTAAGCCATATGGTAGTCTATTGCTGATTTGAGGGGAATCAACCCTTCCATTTGCGTCCATAGGATCTCTCTTGAAGATGATGCAAGACCGACCCACCAAATGCAAAGAAGGTTGAATCCAAAGTTGAAAGAAGTTGTAACACAAGATGTTGTGAAGCTACTTAATGCTCAAATCATCTACCCCATCTATGACAGTCCTTGGGTGAGTCCCATCCAAGTTGTTCCCAAGAAGGATGGGATCACCGTAGTCAAGAATGAAGATGGAGAGTTGATGCCTGTGAGAGAACAATCCAAATAGAGAATGTGTGTGGATTATTAGAAGCTAAATTAGAAGACAAAGAAGGATCACTTCCCTCTCCCTTTCATTGATCAAATATTAGAGAGACTTGCAACAAAGTTTTAATTGTTTCTTTGATGGTTATTCAGGTTACTTCCAAGTGACAGTTCATACCAAAAATCAAGAGAAGACAACATTCACTTGTCCAAGTTGTACTTTTTCTTATAGGATAATGCCATTTGCATTGTGCAATGCTCCTTCTACCTTTCATATATGTGTGACATCCATCTTTGCTGACATGCTTGATGTGACACCCCATGCCTTAGCAAAACAAGATCACTCAAAACAAAACCACAGAAGAGAGATTAATGAACTTATTAACATGAAACACTAAATATTAAAACCTTTTTCATAAGACAACCATATAGAAAGAACCTTTACACATGGGTACTCTCATGTCTAAAAGCATTCACAAGGAATGCTGTCAACCTGTAATGAAAACATTATTCTAGAACATATATACATGATTCCACCATATATGATATACAAAGGCACATAAAGATAGCACGTCTGCAAAACATCTATAGGACATACCCAAAGACCTGAGTGTACAAGGATGACTGTAGGACTCTACCAATAAAAGACATCTAGCAACACTTCCAACCTTATCAGCTATTGTTCCTCTAGTTGCTGCTCAACCTCCTCTGCACGATCTCTACCTCCTCGTGCTCGTCCACCTAAAAAGGTTGTTAACCAACAGGGTGAGACACACAGTCCCAATGAGAGATATAAGTCTTCACCAATCGTATTATTATCACAGATAAGACAAGATGAAAAGTAGTATAAATACAACTAGGATGTAGCAGGCAATATTATTAATAGGAAGGGCAATTACTGTTAAATTACAAACCATCTTAATAATTAAAAAGAAATATGAAGAACATATATATTTTCTATCAACAACATTGTATAAAGATCAAGAAAGGCCTCAACCAATGTTTTCAAATTTGATCCTATACAATTATACTACTCGACTGATTACATATTCATCATGTACAGAGGATTTGAATCGTACCATCCAAATCCAACCGACCACTATATATATATATATATATATATATATATATAGTCGAAGTTAGTGCCATACAAGGTCTAATGGAAGAGCCAGAATCCACAACCTCACCTTCCTCAGTCAGTATGAGTAAACATATAGTGACATCATGAGTCACCTGCTTCCAGAGACATTTTAGTCTAGCTGTGCATATTTAGCCCACCTTGGTACAGGTTACGATGCTAATGAAATTGAACTATAGCTTACAACAATGCTCTTCCATGTATGACTTACAGTCAATCTTGTGATACAAATTCCAAGTATGACCTACAGTCAATCCTGTGATACATTTCTAGGGATGACTTATAGTCAATCCTATGATACATATACATTCAGGACACAAGGAGATACCTCAGCTTGCACCCCGCATATTCAAAAATATGTGCTCTGAGTTAAACTCATTTCACCATTCAGCAAGTGCTAACACTGAATGGATCTATGGAACATGGCACACTACACTATTAGATTTTACTCAATTAATTAGATCAATTTAAAAATGCAAGCATCAATCAAGTTACAACATATAACCTCTAAATAAGATCTACATAAGTAGGGCATAACTCATCACCAGAGCATATTGAATCACATTAAATATGATCTCATCACATCATGTCTCTTTAGGCTTATTATTCACCAACGTCCATCACAAGGACCAATGTCCATCACAAGGACCAATGTCCATCACAAGGACCACATGTTCATTACAAGGACCAATGTTCATCACAAGGACCACATGTCCATCACAAGGACCAATTTCCATCACACCATAACCACCATAGCTCATACCTGGTTATGTACATCAACCAATATCACATGCCTAGTTAGAAACTGATAACAAGAAGGCAAAGCATCATCATCTCATAGAACTCATGCTATGCATTCACTCCATACTTCTTGCATAGTAGCAATCAAGGTTTCACTTTACCTGATTAGGGTTTACAAGGTTAGATTACCAACCACCCTTAGGTTATCACTTTCCTCATCATTGTGAGATATGTTATGAGACAGAGAAGCATGTTTCTTATTTTTACTATAAAACATGTTATGTGGTTAAGAAACATAACCCTCACATCATACATACAACTAATCCATAGGATACCACACCTTCACTATGAGATACCAACATCAACATGGTATGTCTTAACCATCACCATTGAGTATCAGTTAGGGTTAGGGTATCATCCACCACACTAAGATATGGTATCGGTCACCACACTAAGGTAGAGTATCGACTTATCATCACTTTGTATCAGGCTCAACACCTTAATGAGATGGTGTCAGTCAAAGCACAATAAAGGGTATTGGTCTAGAGGTGTATGAGAAAGTGTATCGGTCATACCACCTCATAAGGTATCATCCTTACCATCCATTAGGGTATCAACCTACCCATCCATTAGGGTATCAAACTCACCATCCCTTAGGGTATCAGCCTCACCTTCCATTAGGGTATCAACCTACCCACTCAACTAGGGTATCAGTCTACCCACTCAACTAGGGTATCGACCTATGTGTCCTTTTGTGTATCAACCACATAGATCTCTGTATGATATCGACCATTAGGGTTTGGTTGTATCAATTCAAAAAACATAGGGGATGTTTCTTACCTCTAATTAAGATGTGTCGGGCTAAGGAGTATCAGATTGCAAAGTGTGTCAGTTTGAACATGTATCAGATTAGGGTGACCCATGTCAACTTCCACACTCAACTAGAAGCATGGAGACTCAACAATCTTCCTCCCCAAGTCACCACTTAATCATTACAATCCAACATCATAATGGGTATATCAGTTTACACAAGAGCATGTCAGTCTAGCATATCGGTTTGCATGCATATTGGTTTAGAACATCATATCAGTTTAGCATGTCATGTCATGTTCTACCTCAAGATGACAATACTAATGAGGTAAAAGAAAATAACAACTTATGGAAGCAACTTAACAACAAGAAAGAGATAATGAGCTAAAGATAACTAGCAAGGTAACAAGTGGAAAGGTGATAATAACAAAGTAGGTTTAGAGTTATATAACCCGCCTTAAGAACAACCACCAAGATCTAAGATCCAAGGTCAAGTTCGAAGCTTCTCAAGACCAAGGTAGAAGAAGATCCTCCTAGATCGATGTCTACAACACCTCCAAGATGGAAGATAGAACTGAGGTTAAGGGAGAGAAAAATAAAAGAAAGAAGATACCAAGGTCCATGGCCAAGAAGAAGAAAGAAGGAGAGAAATAAAGCTAGAAAACCATGGCTTACCAAGGAAGAAGATGAAAGAGAGCACCACTAGCTTTTGGCTTACTCACCAAGCTCCAAGGGAGAGTGATCTTCAATCTCAAGGTCGGCCACCAAGGAGAGCAAGAAAAGATCACTAAAAGGGTTCTATTGCATGGGAAGAGAGGGGTATATATACATTGCCGATGAGAGAGAAAGTAGGGGGAAGGTGTCACCACCTAGGAACCCTAGAAGACACTTGTCCAAAAAGAAAGGACACATGTAACACCAAGCAACAAGGTGATAGAATCTATGTCTCACCCACTAGGTTACTAAGGGAGGTCAAGGTCAGTACACCCATCCATCCCCTTCACAAACCGATAGGGATGGAACCCTAGGTCACAAACCGATATGGCACTCCTATAGAGTGACCACAACCAGATATGGTGATCCTCAAGGTGACACCAAACTGATAGGATGTCCCTCAAGACACCCTCAACCGATATCAAGCCTCCTCAAGGCAACCACAAACCAATACAACGTCTCACCAAGGCTCTCAAGCCTGAGACAACAATCTCATGAACAAAGCACACCTTAAACATGTGCCTAAAACATCACCAAGGATGTCACCACTCAACCAAGGCCAAAATAAGGTTCCCAACACTTCCTCTATCCTATAGATGAGGACAAGATAGAGAATAAACACTCTAGAAGTGGCAAACTTGCACATCAACCCCTATTCTGGGTAAATTACAAGTTTGCACCAAACCTCACCGTAAAGCACAAACATCAAGCAACATGCTCAAACAAGGAACAAAACCCCCCAACATGTCCTAATTACATCTTAGATAATTTGAGCAAGGAGCTAAGCAACACACTTAACCAAAGCAAATAGGGTTATCCAAAAACATGGGTCAGGGTCCTTACAAGCCATAAACCCCTAACATGGATTTCAACCCTGAAATCCTAAGAAAAAAGAGAAGGGTACTTCCTCCTGATATCCTCTTCGAGCTCCCACGTGGCTTCCTCAACACCATGATGATGCCAAAGAACCTTCACAAGCATAAGGTCCTTCCTCTTCAACTTCTTCACCCTCTGATCAAGGATCATAACTGGCACTTCCACAGGCTATAACACAAACTCTGTATCTGGATGGGATTTCCTCAACATACTGACATGAAACACCATGTGTAACCTGTGTAACTCAGGTGGCAAGTTCAACTTGTAGGCCACCTTCCCAACTCGTTCCATAAATGGGTAAGGTCCCATAAACCTAGGAGCCAACTTACCCTTCTTCCCAAACCTCAAAACACCTTTCCAGGGAGAGACCTTCAAATACACTTTATCTCCTGCTAGGAACTCTAAGGGCCTGCGACGATTGTCTACATACGATTTCTATCTTCTTGCTGCTTTCAACTATTGTTGTATCAGGTTGATCTTCTCCGTTGTCTACTGTACAAGCTCAGGACCTAGAAGCTGATACTCCCCTATCTCATACCAACACAGTAGAGACATACAACGTATCCCATACAACACCTCATATAGTTCCATGTCAATACTTGTTTGATAACTGTTGCTTATAGGAGAATGCCATTTGGGTTGTGAAATGCTCCTTCTACCTTTCAAATATGTGTGACATCCATCTTTATTGACATGCTTGATGTGACATCCCACACCTTAGTGAAACGAGATTACTCAAAACAAAACTGTGGAAGAGAGATTAACAAACTTATTAACAGAAAACACTAAAAATTAAAACCTTTTTCATAAGATAGCCATATAGTAAGAACCTTTACACATGGGTACTCTCATGTCTCAAAGCATTCACTAGGCATGCTGTCAACCTGTAATGAAAACACTATTCTAGAACATATATACATGATTCCACTATATCAGATATACAAGGGCACATAAAGATAGCACATCCACAAACCATCTATAGGACATTCCCAAAGACTTGAGTATACATGAATGACTCTAGGACTCTACTAACAAAAGACATCCAACAACACTTCCAACCTTATCAGCTACTATTCCTCTAGCTGCTGCTCAATCTCCTCAGCACGATCTCTACCTCCTCATGCTCGTCCACCTAAAAAGGTTGTTAACCAATAGGGTGAGACACATAATCCCAAAGAGAGATATAAGTCTTCACCAACTCTATTATTATCATAGATAAGATAAGTTGAGAAACAATATAAATACAGCTAGGATGTATAGGCAAATATTATTAACAAGAAGGACAATTACTGTTAAATTAGAAACCATCTTAATAATTAAAAAGAAATATGAAGAACATACATATTTTCTATCAACAACATTGTATAAAGGTCAAGCAAGGACTCAACCAATGTTTTCATATTTGATCCTATACAATTATACTACTCAGCTGATTACGTATTCATCATTCCCTAAGGATTTGAATCATTCCATCCAAATCAAACTGACCACTATATATATATATATATATATATATATATATATATATATATATATATATATATATATATAGTCAAAGTCAGTGCCATACAAGGTCTAATGGAAGAGCCGAAATCCACAACCACAACTTCCTCGGTCAGTATGAGTAACCATATAGTGACATCTTGAGTCACCTGCTTCCAAAGACATTTTAGTCTAGCTGTGCATATTTAGCCCACCTTGGTACAGGTTACGACGCTAGTGAAATTGAGCTACAGCTTACAACAATGCTTTTCCAGGTATGACTTACAGTCAATCTTATGATACAAATTCCATGTATGACCCATAGTCAATAATGTGATACATTTCTAGGTATGACTTACAGTCAATCCTGTGATACATATACATTTAGGACACAAGGAGATACCTCAACTTGCACCCTGCATATTCAAAAATATGCACTCCGAGTTAAACTCGTTTCACCATTCAACAAGTGCTGACACTGAATGGATCTATGGCACATGGAAAACTACACTATTAGATTTCATTTGATTAACTATATCAATTTAAACATCTTTAACCATCAATCAAGTTACAACGTATAACCTCTAAACAAGATCAACATAAGTAGGGCATAAATCATCACCATAGCATATTGAATCACATTAAATATGATCTCATCACATCATGTCTCTTTAGGCTTATTATTCACCAATGTCCATCACAAGGACCACATGTCCATCACAAGGACCACATGTCCATCACAAGGACCACATGTCTATCACAAGGACCAATGTTCATCACAAGGACCACATGTCAATCACAATGACTAATGTCCATCACACCATTACCTTCATAGCTCATACCTGGATATGTACATCAACCAGTATCACATGCATAGTTAGAAACTGATAACAAGAAGGCAAAACATCATCATCTCATAGAACTCATGCTATGCCTTCACTCCATACATCTTACATAGTAGAAATCAAGGTTTCACTTTACCCGATTAGGGTTTACAAGGTTAGATTACCGACCACCCTTAGGTTATGAGACATAGAAGCATGTTTATTATTATCACTATAAAGCATGCCATGTGGTTAAGAAACATAACCTTCACATCATACATACACCTACTCCATAGGATATCACACCTTCACTATGAGATACCAACATCAACATGGTATGTCTCAACCATCACCATTGAGTATTAGTTAGGGTTAGGGTATCATCCACCACACTAAGATATGATATCAGTCACCACACTAGGGTAGGGTATAATTTTATCATCACTTTGTATCGGGCTCAACAACTCAATGAGAGGGTGTCAGCCAAAGCACAACAAAGGGTATAAGTCTAGAGGTGTATGAGAAAGTGTATCGGTCACACCACCTCATAAGGTATCAACCTCACCACCCATTAGGGTATTTGCCTACCCATACATTAGGGTATCAGACTCACCATCCCTTAGGGTATCAACCTCACATTCCATTAGGGTATCAACCTACCCACTCAACTAGGGTATCGGCCTACCCACTCAACTAGGGTATCGACCTATGTGTCCTTTTGTGTATCGGCCACATAGATCTCTATATGATATCAGCCATTAGGGTTTGGTTGTATTGGCTGAACCACACGGTGGATGCTTCTCACCTCTAACCAAGATGTGTCAGGCTAAGGAGTATCATATTGCAAAGTGTGTTGATTTGAACATGTGTTAGATTAGGGTTACCCATGTCGACTTCCACACTCAACTAGAAGCATGGAGACTCAACACTCTTCCTCCCCAAGCCACCAATAGATCATTACAAGACAACATCATAATGAGTATATAAGTTTACACAAGAGAATGTCAGTCTAGCATTTCGATTTTCATGCATATCGATTTAAAACATCATATCAGTTTAGCATGTCATGTCAATTTAGTCATCTTCTACCTCAAAATGACAATACTAACAAGGTAAAAGAAAAGAGCAACTTATGGCATCAACTTAACAAGTTCTAACCTCAAAACCGAACACAAGGCTACCAAGAAAAGCTACTAACAAGAAAGAGATAATGAGCTAAAGATAACTAGCAAGGTAACAAGTGGAAATGTGATAATAACAAAGTAGGTTTAGAGTTATATAACCCGCCTTAAGAACAACCACCAAGCTCTAAGATCCAAGGTCAAGTTCCAAGCTTCTCAAGACCAAGGTAGAAGAAGATCCTCCTAGATAGATGTCTACAACACCTCCAAGATGGAAGATAGAACTAAGGTTAAGGGAGTGAAAAAGAGAAGAAACAAGATACCAAGGTCCATGGCCGAGAAGAAGAAAGAAGGAGAGAAAGAAAGCTAGAAAACCGTGGCTTACCAAGGAAGAAGATGAAAGAGAGCACCACTAGCTTTTGGATCACCCACAAAGCTCCAAGGGAGAGTTCTATTCAAGCTCGAGGTAGGCCACTGACCGGCCTAAATCGCGCGTCCTAAAATTGGAGGCGTATTTGAGGTAGTCGAGCCTTCGCATTTATAACCCGAATCCTTCTAGGCCCCCGCAACTTTGTTTACGGGGTCGAAGTAGTCATACGGGGTCAAACACAGGGACAAGGTGGGTTGTGTTGACGACTCTGAATCGACACACTACACTCCGGTGGATATAAAGAGATATTAAAGTTCCCCGAAGGGAACAACAAGATGTCACGATTAAATCAAAGAAAACTATCTCCAACTGGAGTTACAAGAAAGATTAAGATTTTGTCATTTAGCAGTTTTTAGGAATTTTCATGCAACAGAAAATAGAAAGATAAACTGTAGTTTAAAGCGTAATGTAAAGGATAAGACTTCAGTAAGACAAGCGGTAGCAGTAACACCCTGCACCCCTCCTCTCAGAGCGGGTGCCTCTAACCAAGCTTCAACACCCCTCTCGAGGTTGCTGGGCTCAAGTTAGAGTGGAATGATACTAAAACAACTCTGCTCCGGGCACTCTCATACTCCAGAATCGGACCGAACACTAGAGACACAACCCAACTCTCGAAGTAGTTGTGACGGGAAAGACGATTCGGTAGCTAAGCGAAACGCGATCCAAAACATGCAAGCTAGAGTTTAGATATCCAACACAGTAGTTACCCAATCATAAGGCACTAAGCATTAAACAAATAGCAATTTAGCATTTCTATTTCCATCAGCAATAAGGGTCTTAATACAATGCATAAGCTAAGAATTTAAATAACAGAATTAAAGATAGATGTCGCCTTCTTGATGTAGAAGGGCGACAAACTACTACTACTCCCAGCCCGATACCGTCCAGGGACCTATCCCGGTACTGCTGTGTCGGGCGGCATGAACTCTCGGACGGCACGCCTGACGGACGACTATATCGTTCGAAGACCCTGGCCGATACGCTCATGTCGGGCGGCACACCCTCTCGAGCGGCACGACTGACGGGGAGAGCGTATCGGTTTCGGTATCGTGTCGGCCAAGGATTCACATATACTACTGTCGGGCATTGTTGTCAGGCACTCGTGTCGCGTATCTACGTCGGCCGATATCGGCCCTCAGTGTCATCCGGTACAGTCCTAGGTGAACCGATCCCCTCCCTCTCGGGATGAGGAAGAGCTCACCTAGTGTCGCCCGGTACGAGCACTGGGGCACGATACGGTTGCTCTCGCACTTCTCTCGCAGATCGCTCAAGTCCCCAACTATCCGAACGGTGAACTGGCTAGCCGTCCCGACCTATCCAACCTCCGACGTTTCCGACCTGTCTTTTCGGCTTCCTGTAGCTGCTATTTATACCGGCGGTTGAAGGAGTTATGGTGCTGGAAACGCCACGTAGCCCCCTTATACGCCGGTCGATGGATGTGGACGGCCGATACAGGTATGTCTTTGGTGCGAGGCGCTGGCTATCAGTCACATGGCTGGCGACACTCCTGCCGGTGGGTGGTCGTGTCGCTCGACGAGCTGGGTTGTCGGGCGGCTTCGGCTCCCTGTCGGGTAGAAGGTGTGTCGGCCGGTACGTCCCTTTCGCAAGGCGCCCTTCTCCGCCGATCATTCTTGTGTTGCCCAGCCCCTGTCGGGCTGGGTTGTATCGGGCGTCAGGAAGGCCGAGGCGGGCTTAGACTTATTGTGGGCCGGAATCGGCCTTTTTGCACAAAAACAAGGAAAACTCTGTAGAAGATAGGAAAATTTGGAATAAGAGCGTTGCTTAGCCAATTATTGCGAAAATGCTAATAAAATAGAGGAAAATAGCAGAAAAGGGTAGTTTTGATAACATAAAAAAGGGCAAAAATGTCACAAAATTTGGTGTTATCAACTCCCCCAAACTTAGCTTTTTGATTGCCCTCAATCAATATTTAAACTAAACTTTTGTGTTGCTTCTTCTTGCACAGCAAAACTTTAAGGCTAAAGGGTAGCACAAGATTTGCGATGTCTTGGAGGTAACGTTGTCTTAATGCAAACAAAAGACCTTGCCCTACTTGCCTTATTATTTAAGTAAAATTTTTCTTCTCCACAGCTTCAGCGAGACTTTGGTGTATGATTCTGAAGTTAGCTTCCACACCAAACAGCTTTATTTTAAGGGCAGAAAGTTGTGTATAGGGTAGGCTAAGGCTTTTTGGGTTTTTCTTCTTATCTCCCATCAGTCCATCCAGGTAAGGGTCCGTTAACGGGAAAGTGGTCCCTGCAGTTCAAGCCAGTTGGCTTTAGAGCAGTGATTTCACATCCTACGTACCACTGCCCCGGATCTACCATGCCTAAAGATGGGTACTTTTGGAAAACAAGGGTGTATATATATTTTTTTCTTTTCTTTTATTGGGCACAACTCTCATACTTTTATTCATGCTCATAAGGCTTCTCTCTCTTTTTGGGATTTTTGCTGGGTAAGGGAAAACAAAAGAGATATCTGCTGTTTGGGCAGCTTTTTCCTTCTCCATACTCGTCTCTTAGCTGTTTGCGAGATTATTATTTTTCGAAAATTTTTTTGGATGGCAAGGCACAATCTTTTGTTTGTTTGAGACAACATTATCAGAAAGATATGACAGAACTTGTAACTCGTTAAATATACAGAAAGTAAACTTTGCAAGAAGTCTCAACAGGCTTTTATTATTATAGCAACTTTGTACATATGCATAGGGGCAGAAATTTGCAAAGGAAAGATTTTTGTAAATTTTTATATGGCATGAATGCGTTCATCAGATATACAGGGAGCTATAAGGGCACATCAGGTAAAAGAGAATGAATATCGTAGAAAGCTTGAAGAGATAAAATTTTATACCTCCCTCACTGGCATGCCCCCCCCAAACTTACTTTCTACTCTGTCCCAGAGTAGAGAAGAAAGCAAAAGTGAGGTAAAGCACAACCAGTGAGGGTTAGCTTTCTGATGTGCTGCAAAATGCTCCTACGAAGTTGCAGCATGCCATTGGGAGGTTGTCTAGCGGGTTCGCTTCGGCGGTGTAGCGGTTGAGTGTGAGCGTAACCCTCAAAATTCACTTCTGGCCCACCTTTTCTTCACATATCCGTTGTAAACAAAACAAAGGGACTGATTATCCGTCCCTACTTTAGTTCCCAGGAGTGTGTAGTCAGGGTGGGCCCTCTCCCTTAAGAGGGTGGAACCAGGGTGCCTTGAACTTGTTCGGAGGCCTTGGTTGCCGCACTCGTAGCTAGGTGACTCACTATTGGAGCTACCAAATCAAGAAGAATCTTCCTTTCCATTGTTGTTGCCGTTTCTGCCCGACAGTTGTTGCCGATCCCCGCGCTGTGCTTGCTAGCGCGGTAGATGGTTTGCTCCATATGAGCCATACCTGTTAATTAAAATTTATTTATTCGTCCATTAGGCAAGAAAGATGAAAAGAAAGAAAACTTATTAAAACTGGACGATAAGCAATCGGACGACACGATGTTGTCGTGCGATAAGGCTCGACGCCCGACACAGGTGTATCGGGCGATACGAGGTCACATGAAGCAAAAACATGACATCGCAGTGAGAAGCATGACGCCCGATACAAAACATCGGGAAAACGCTATCGACCGACATTACGCGCGAAAGCATGTCGGGTGATAGAAAATCTGCAGGTCATGTAAACCCGATAAGCGGCTCGGTAACAGATACTGGCGTCGGGAAATAGGGTTATCGGCCGATAAACGTGTCGGTCTTCAAACCTATCGGGCGACAAGCCATGTCGTTCGGTAAGAAAACAACAAGCCGGCCGATACGCCTCACACGATACAAAAATCTGTGCCGGGCGAGAGATAGCGTGTCGGGCGAAAGACGTGTCGGGGTATACCTTTGCTCTCAGGAGGCATCGCCCGATACTAGGGCGAAGGCAAAATGGCCGACACACGGGCAAAAGGGAGGATCAAAGCATGCATTCCAGGTGGTAAAAGGGAGAAAATGATAGCCCGACACGAAGAAACCTCCACGCTATTTATAGAGACCCCAGCTGTGGGTGAAACGTGTAAAACATGGCGCGCGTCGGGCATTTTAGTCACGCTATTCCCGAGACGCGAAGTCCCATTGGTCAGCCCAAGGGTCATCCGCTGCCCTTGCATCGCCCTGGGCGAGGCTGCCCGATACAAGTGGTTCTGTGCCCAGCTGGTCGACACGGTAGAAAAGCGGGCGGTCAAAAGGCCAAAACTAAACCTGTGTGAAGTAAAAGGCCATTGCATGGTAAAACATCATTGGTATAGAGAAGGATCTCTTACCTCAGATGGTATTACTCCTCAATGCTCCGCAAAACACAGCGATGACCCATAAAAAAAAAAGAGTCAGCACACGTGCGCATGTACTGACTCGGGCCTTATTACAGTCCATAATGGTTGTTTTTACAAAGAAAACAAATGTATCCTAATCTATGACTCGGGCTGCCTTCCGAGGAGCGCTGAAGTTTCCGTTGCCAGTTCGACCGGTGTAGGCTCTTTGGTTGTACCCACATCCAGCAAGTCAATTTCCGCCTTCCTGACAAAAGCTTCATCCTCATAAAACTTTTTTACTCTGTGCCCGTTCACCTTGAAGATCTTGGTCGGGTCATCCTTGTCGCGGAGCTCCATCATTCCTGATGGGTATATCTTTGCCACAGAAAACGGTCCTGACCATCTTGTCTATAATTTCCCAGGAAAAAGACGGATGGAGGACTTGAATAACAGGACCTTATCCCCTTCACTCACATCCTTTCTCCTAAGGTGGGCATCATGCCACATTTTTGTTCTTTCCTTGTAGATCTTTGCATTCTCGTAGGCGTGAATCCTCATCTCTTCGAGCTCTTGAAGCTGTAAAAACCTCTTTTCTCCTGCTTTGTCTAGATCCATATTTAGGAACTTGATCGCCCAAAGGGCCTTGTGTTCTAGTTCCAAAGGCAGATGGTAGGATTTTCCGTATATAAGACGGTAGGGGGTGGTTCCAATGGGCGTCTTGTAAGCAGTACGGTAGGCCCATAATGCGTCGTCAAGTTTCATAGACCAGTCCTTCCGCGTGCGGCTGACAGTCTTTTCTAAGATCCGCTTGATCTGTCTGTTTGAGACCTCTACCTGCCCCGATGTCTGTGGGTGGTAGGGCGTAGCGATCTTATGTTTTACTCCATACTTGCGTAGGAGCGCTTCGAACTGCCTTTCTCCGAAGTGTGACCCGCCGTCGCTTATTACGGTGCGCGGTATACCGAAACGGGGAAAGATGGTCTTCTCAAAAAGCTTGATAACCGACTTGGCGTCGAATGTTTGGGTGGCTACCGCCTCTACCCATTTCGACACATAGTCTACTGCCACTAGTATGTATTGATACCCCTGGGATGGGGGAAACGGCCCCATGTAATCAATCCCCCATACGTCAAATATTTCCACTTTGATCCAGCTTGCCATCGGCATTTCATTCCTCCGCCCTATATTCCCCGTTGACTGGCACTCTTTGCAAACCTTTACAAATCGTGCATCATCTTTAAATAAGGAGGGCCAGTAGAAACTTGATTGTAGCACTTTTGCCGCTGTTCTTTCGCTACCCAGGTGTCCACCATAGGGGGAGGTGTGGCATCCCTTCAGGATATCGGCAGTTTCTTCTTCTGGGATGCACCTCCTGTACAAGTTGTCTGCACATCTTCTGAACAGGATAGGATCATCCCAGTAATAATTCTTGGCATCTGCGAATAGCTTCTTCTTTTGATTGTAGGTGATGTCAGGAGGCAGCTCTCCACAAGCGAGGAAATTGCAGATGTCTGCAAACCAGGGCAAACCTTCTTCTTGAGCTTCAGCCATCATGAGAGCTTCGTCGGCAAAGTTGTCGTCGATCTGTGGCCCTCTCTGTCTCTCAGCCACTATCCTCGATAGGTGGTCTGCGACCACATTTTCCGCGCCTTTCTTGTCGATAATCTCATGATCGAATTCTTGGAGCAACAAGGCCCATCTCAACAATCTGGGCTTTGCGTCTTTCTTTTGCATTAAGTATTTTATCGCCCCATGATCTGTGTATACTTTGACCTTTGATCCGATGAGATACGATCTGAACTTATCAAACGCGAAGACAACCGCGAGCATTTCCTTTTCGGTGGTTGTGTAGTTTACTTGTGCTTCGTCCAACGTGCGACTAGCGTAGCAAATCACATGGTGCTTTTTATCTTTCTTTTGCCCCAGGACTGCTCCCACTGCGTCGTCACTAGCGTCGCACATTAGCTCAAAGGGTAAACCCCAATCTGGCGCTTGAAGGATAGGTGGTGATACTAAAGCATTTTTCAGGGCCTGAAAAGCACTGAGACAATCGTTAGAGAAAACAAATTCAGCATCCTTTACCAGGAGATTGGACAATGGTTTGGAAATCTTTGAGAAGTCCTTGATGAATCTTCGGTAATATCCGACGTGCCCGAGGAAGCTTCTTATCCCCGTGACAAAATTTGGTGGAGGAAGCTTAGATATAGCTTCGATTTTGTTGGTATCCACCTCGATCCCGCGCCTTGAGATCTTATGCCCTAGGACGATGCCCTCCCGTACCATGAAATGACATTTTTCCCAGTTCAGGACCAGGCTGTTTTCCTAGCACCTTTGAAGTACTAACGACAGGTTCTTCAAACAGCTATCGAAGTCCCTTCCATAGACGGAGAAGTCGTCCATGAAAACTTCCACGATGTCTTCTAGAAAATCTGAGAACATTGATATCATGCATCTTTGAAAGGTGGCGGGGGCGTTGCAGAGTCCGAAGGGCATCCTTCTAAAGGCATAAGTGCCGTAGAGGCAGGTGAACGTCGTTTTCTCCTGGTCGTCGGGTAAGATGGGTACCTGGTAGAATCCTGAAAAACCATCAAGAAAACAGAAATAATCGTGATGCGCTAATCTTTCAAGAACTTGGTCAATAAAAGGTAGCGGAAAATGATCCTTTCTTGTAGCCTAATTTAGCCTTCGGTAGTCAATGCACATTCTCCAACCGGTGACGGTCCTTACCGCCACTTCGTCACCCTTCTCACCCTTAACCACAGTCATTCTGCCTTTCTTGGGCACTACGTGGATCGGGCTTACCCAGTTGCTATCGCTAATTGGGTAAATGATCCCTGCGTCCCTAAGCTTTATTACCTCTTTCTTTACTACCTCCTTGAGCATCTGATTCAGCTTCCTCTGGGGTTGGACCAGGGGCTTGGCAGACTCATCCAAGTTGATGTGATGCATGCAAAGGGCGGGGCTAAGGCCTTTGATATCATCTACGGAATATCCTATAGCCCCCCTGTGGAGTCTTAACTCCTCAAGGAGCCGGTCCAGCTGATTGCTTGAAAGATCTGCGTTTACGATGACTGGGTTCCTCTGTTCTTCATCTAAAAATTCGTACTTCAGTCCTTCCGGTAACACTTTTAGGTCAGGCTTTGCTCTGGGCATCTCCTCCTGAGGTTCTTCCTCAAGGGAGGCATACTTCGCAGAGTTTACCTCCTCCTCTTCTTCTTGCAAGTCTTTGTCAGAAAGGTTAAAAATATCGAGATGCTTTACGACCTCGGGATTTTCGAAGTCGAGATCCTGACAGCTTATTGCTCTCGCGAGGGGATCCACTATCCGGATATCCTCCTCTAATTCCTCGCAGAATTTATTGTAGCTATCCGCAAAACAGGCTGATTCAGACAGGGATGGACCTCTCATGATTTCCTTCATCTTGAAGTCCATGTGGCTGTTTCCAACCCTCAAGGTGATTATCCCTTTAGAGACATCAATCAGCGCCCTTCCTGTTGCCAGGAAAGGGCGTCCGAAGATGATCGGACATCTAGGATCTTCAGCTGTGTCGATGACGATGATGTCGCAAGGAATAAAGAAATCACCGACCCTAATCGGCACATCTTCGACAATGCCTACAGGTCTTTTGAAAGAGTGATCCGCCAGTTCAATCCGCATATTGGTTCGAACCATGTCGGTCAAACCCATACTTTGCGCAAAACTTAAGGGCGTGAGGCTGATGCTTGCTCCCAAGTATGCTAGACCCTTCCGCTCGACATTGTCCCCGATGGCGAATGGGATCGTGAAAGCTCCGGGATCCCTTCTCTTAGTCGGCAAGCTGGGCTTTACGAAGGCAGAGGAAGTAGAGGCCAGGTACACTGTCTCTATCCTCCCCCCTTCTTTTCTTCATTATTCGATCTTTGAGAAACTTGGCGTATGTGGGCATCTCCTCCAAAGCGTCAAGGAAGGGGACTTCAAGATGCAGCTTCTTGATCGAATCCATGAACCTTTCGTGCCGCTTTTTCAGATTTGCCTTGATCAGCTTGTACGGGAACGGTACCCTGGGAGCGTAAGGATTCCTCCCACCAGATGGCTCATCGGACGGTCTCGGCGCAGGCTCTTCGGCTTCTACAGGCCTGCCTCCATCTCCTGCTGGAACGGCATCCTTGGGCCCTTGCTCAGGTTCCGGTGGGGCTTCATCAGCGCGCTCTACCGTCTTTCCTGATCTAAGCACTGCCATTACTGTAGTTTCAGGGTGAGGGAGCATTTTTCCTGCAGGGTTCTTCATCAGAGCAGCCATCTGAGACAGCCGTTGATCGACCTCCCATTGACGCATCTGCGGACTCGCCGTCTGGTGTTGCATGGAATTCAGAGATCCAAGGCTGGTAAGCATCCCCTGTACCAGCTGGTTGATGATGGTGTCCTGTCTTTTTATGTAGGCGGAAAGCTGACCAACCCAATTAGGCCGGGTCGCTTTCTCGCTTTGGCTCTGACATTCGCCCTCAGAAAGGGGTTTCTCACAACGAGGCATGGTTGACAGTCTCGGTGTTCAGTAGATCAGAGCACCTGAAATCCACATAAAAATCATGTTTAGAAAATTATAATTGGGGTAAAGAATAATGCTTAAAGTAAAAGAAAAAGAAAAAGAAAAAGAAAAAGATGTGCTGTCAAGCCTATTTCTAAGCTTGAGGCACGGGAGTGTAGTTAGTGGATTTAGATTCGTCAATAGTGCCAATTGCCTTGTCCCCGGCAACGGCGCCAGAAAGTTGACCGGCCAAAATCGCGCGTCCTAAAATTGGAGGCGTATTTGAGGTAGTCGAGCCTTCGCATTTATAACCCGAATCCTTCTAGGCCCCCGCAACTTTGTTTACGGGGTCGAAGTAGTCATACGGGGTCGAACACAGGGACAAGGTGGGTTGTGTTGACGACTCTGAATCGACACTCTACACTCCGGTGGATATAAAGAGATATTAAAGTTCCCCGAAGGGAACAACAAGATGTCACGATTAAATCAAAGAAAACTGTCTCCAACTGAAGTTACAAGAAAGATTAAGATTTTGTCATTTAGCAGTTTTTAGGAATTTTCATGCAACAGAAAATAGAAAGATAAACTGCAGTTTAAGGCGTAATGTAAAGGATAAGACTTCAGTAAGACAAGCGGTAGCAGTAACACCCTGCACCCCTCCTCTCAGAGCGGGTGCCTCTAACCAAGCTTCAACACCCCTCTCGAGGTTGCTGGGCTCAAGTTAGAGTGGAATGATACTAAAACAACTCCGTTCCGGGCACTCTCGTACTCCAGAATCGGACCGAACAATAGAGCCACAACCCAACTCTCGAAGTAGTTGCGACGGGAAAGACGATTCGGTAGCTAAGCGAAACGCGATCCAAAACATGCAAGCTAGAGTTTAGATATCCAACACAGTAGTTACCCAATCATAAGGCACTAAGCATTAAACAAATAGCAATTTAGCATTTCTATTTCCATCAGCAATAAGGGTCTTAATACAATGCATAAGCTAAGAATTTAAATAACAGAATTAAAGATAGATGTCGCCTTCTTGATGTAGAAGGGCGACAGACTACTACTACTCCCAGCCCGATACCGTCCAGGGACCTATCCCGGTACTGCTGTGTCGGGCGGCACGAACTCTCGGACGACACGCCTGACGGATGACTATATCGTTCGAAGACCCTGGCCGATACACTCATGTCGGGCGGCACACCCTCTCGAGCGGCACGACTGACGGGGAGAGCGTATCGGTTTCGGTATCGTGTCGGCCAAGGATTCACATATACTACTATCGGGCATTGTTGTCAGGAACTCGTGTCGCGTATCTACGTCGGCCGATATCGGCCCTCAGTGTCGTCCGGTATAGTCCTCGGTGAACCGATCCCCTCCCTCTCGGGATGAGGAAGAGCTCACCTAGTGTCGCGCGGTACGAGCACTGGGGCACGATACGGTTGCTCTCGCACTTCTCTCGCAGATCGCTCAAGTCCCCAACTGTCCGAACGGTGAACTGGCTAGCCGTCCCGACCTATCCAACCTCCGACGTTTCCGACCTGTCTTTTCGGCTTCCTGTAGCTGCTATTTATACCGGCGGTTGAAGGAGTTATGGTGCTGGAAACGCCACGTAGCCCCCTTATACGCCGGTCGATGGATGTGGACGGCCGATACAGGTATGTCTTTGGCGTGAGGCGCTGGCTATCAGTCACATGGCTGGCGGTACGCCTGCCGGTGGGTGGTCGTGTCGCTCGACGAGTTGGGTCGTCGGGCGGCTTCGGCTCCCTGTCGGGTAGAAGGTGTGTCGGCCGGTACGTCCCTTTCGCAAGGCGCCCTTCTCCGCCGATCATTCTTGTGTCGCCCAGCCCCTGTCGGGCTGGGTTGTATCGGGCGTCAGGAAGGCCGAGGCGGGCTTAGACTTATTGTGGGCCAGAATCGGCCTTTTTGCACAAAAACGAGGAAAACTCTGTAGAAGATAGGAAAATTTGGAATAAGAGTGTTGCTTGGCCAATTATTGCGAAAATGCTAATAAAATAGAGGAAAATAGCAGAAAAGGGTAGTTTTGATAACAGAAAAAGGGCAAAAATGTCACAAAATTTGGTGTTATCAGCCACCAAGGAGAGCAAGAAAATATCATTAAAAGGGTTCTCTTGTATGGGAAGAGAGGGGTATATATACATTGTCGATGGGAGAGAAAGCAAGGGGAAGGTGTCACCACCTTCGAATCCTAGAAGACACTTGTCCAAGAAGAAAGGACACATGTAGCACCAAGCAACAAGATGATAGGATCTATGTCTCACCCACTAGGTCACTAAGGTAGGTCAAGGTTGATACACCCATCCATCTCCTTCACAAACCGATAGGGATGGAACCCTAGGTCACAAACTAATATGGCACTCCTCTAGAGTCACCACAAACAAATATGGTGATCCTCAAGGTTCCAACAAACTGATAGGATGTCCCTCAAGACACCCTCAACTGATATCAAGCCTCCTCAAGGCAACCACTAACTGATACAAGGTCTCACCAAGGCTCTCAATTCTGAGACAACACTCTCATGAGCAAAGCACACCTTAAACATGTGCCCAAAACATCATCAAGGATGTCACCACTCAACCAAGGCCAAAACAAGGCACCCAACACTTCCTCTCTCCTATAGATGATGACAAGAGAGAGAAGAACCACTCTAGAGGTGGCAATTTTGCACATCAACCCCTATTCTGGGTAAATTGCAAATTTTGCCAAACCTCACTACAAAGCACAAACATCAAGCAACAAGCTCAAACAAGGAACACAAACCTCCAACATGCCCTAATTACATGTTAGATAATTAGAGCAAGGATCTAAGAAACGCACTTAATCAAAGCAAATAGGGTTAGACCAAAACATGGGTCGGGTCCTTACAAGCCATAAAACCCTAATAGGGAATTCAGCCCCAAAATCCTAAGTGAAAGGAGAAGGGTACTTCCTCCTCATATCCTCTTTGAGCTCCCATGTGGCTTCCTCAACACCACGATGATGCCAAATAACCTTCACAAGCATAGGTCCTTCCTCTTCAACTTCTTCACCCTCCGATCAAGGATCAACACTGGACCCTCCACAGGCTATAACACAGACTCTGTATCTGGATGGCATTTCCTCAACATACTGACATGAAACACCACATGTAGCCTGTGTAACTCAGGTGGCAATTTCAACTTCTAGGCCACCTTCCCAACTCGTTCCACAACTGGGTAAGGTCCCATAAACCTAGGAGCCAACCTACCCTTCTTCCCAAACCTCAAAACACCCTTCCAGGGAGAGACCTTTAGATACACTTTAGCTCCTACTTGGAACTCCAATGGCCTGCGACGATTGTCTGCATACAATTTCTGTGTTGTGCTACTTTCAACTGTTGCTGTATCACTTTTTTCTTCTCCGTCATCTGCTACACAAGCTTAGGACCTAGAAGTTGATACTAACCTATCTCATACCAACACAACAAAGACCTACAATGTCTCCCATACAATGCCTCCTATGGTTCCATGTCAATACTTCGCTAATAACTATTATTGTAGGCAAAATCTATTAGACTAAGGTGTACATCCCAACTTCATGAGAACTAAAGAACATAAGCCCTCAATAGATCCTCCAAGATCTGGATGGTCTTTTCAGATTGGCCATCTATCTATGGGTGGAAAGCAGTGCTAAACTTCAACTGCATACCCAAAGCTGTATCCAGTTGCTCCCAAAAAGACTCATAAATTGAGGACTTGTATCAGATACAATAGTAGTTGGGATACCATGCAAACACACTATCTCATCAACATAGACTTGAGCAAGCTTCTCTGTTGTGAACGTTGTCTTCACAGGTAGAAAATGCCCTGACTTGGTCAACTGGTCAACGATTACCCAAATGGAATCATAACCTTTGGTTGTCCTAGGTAGACCAACCACAAATTCAATATTCACATGATCCCACTTCCACTGAGGTATAGGCAACGGTTGCAACGTTCCTACAAGCTTCTTGTACTCGGCTTTGAGTTGTTGACATACTGCACACCATGTGACGAACTAAGCTACATCTTTCTTCAAGCCTAGCCACCAATACATATCCTTCAGGTTGTGGTACATCTTAGTACTACCTGGGTGCATAGCATACATAGATGTATGAACCTCTTCCAACACCATCTTCCTCAAGCTATCCATATTAGGAACTACTATCATGTGATGATAATATATTATCCCATCTTCCTTCTCATGAAAACCATCACACTTCTCACTACTGAACTCTAATCTAATCCATTTTGTCACAATATCTGTTTGTTGAGCTTCTTTGATTTACTGTCTCAATATAGGCTTCACTTGTAATTGTGCCAATAGACCGAATAACAAAGATAATTCCAACTTGTCATTCATCTAACGCAAGGAGACCAACATGTCTCGCTTGTGACACATCAAAGAACTCAACTGACCTCTATCTATAGATGAAGATTTCCTACTCAAGGCATCTTCCATGACATTCGCCTTTCCTGGATGATAATCAATCATGCAATCATAATCTTTGATCAACTCTATCCCACGACACTGCCTCTTGTTCAACTCTTGCTATGAAAAGATATACTTTAGGTTCTTGTGATCTGTGAATATCTGACACTTCTCCCCGTATAGATAGTGTCCCCAAATCTTCAAAGCATGAAACACAATAGCTAACTCCAAGTCATGGTTTGGGTAATTCTCCTCATGTTTCTTAAGCTTTCGAGAAGCAAAAGAAACTACTTGCTTGTCCTGAATCAACACACATCCCAAACCATTCTTGGATGCATCACAAAAGACTATCCTTTGCTTTGGTCAGGCAAAACCAAAACTGGTGCATTGTTAGCTTCTCCTTCAATGTCTGAAAAGAACATTGACATTTGTATTCCCAAATGAACAACACATCCTTACTTGTCAACTTAGTTAGGGGTAGGGTGATAGCGCGGAAGTTCTTAATGAACCTTCAGTATTAGCCTGACAAACCTAGGAAATTGCACACTTCTGTCGACATCTTTGGTTGCTCCCATTCTTTCACAGATTCTACCTTCTTAGGGTCCACACATACTCCTTCTGCATATATAACATGTCCCAATATAACTATCTCCCTCAACCAGAACTCACACTTACTAAACTTAGCATAGAGCTGGTGCTATCTCAACACTGTCAACGCCTAGCGCAGATGTTGTTCATGTTGCTGATATCCTGACTATATATTAAGATATCATCTATGAAGACAACCACAAATTGATCAAGGTACAATTAGAACACCGTATTCATCAAATTATGAACACTGCTGGTGCATTGGTCAACCCAAATGACATAACCACGAACTCGTAGTAACCATACCTCATTCTAAAAGTTGACTTTGGTATGTCATCCTCCTTGATCCTCAACTAATGATAGACCAACCACATATCTATCTTTGAGAACACTATCACACCTTGCAACTGATCAAACAAGTCATCTATCCTTGGCAAGGGATACTTATTCTTTATCGTGACCTTGTTCAACTGCCTATAATCTATGTACAACCTCATTGATCCATCCTTTTTCTTCACAAACAACACCGGAGCACCCATGATGATGTACTCAACCTGATGAAATCTTTGTCAAGTAATTCTTGCAACTGTCTCTTCAACTCTGCCATCTCTTTTGGTGCCATCCTATATGGTGTCTGAGCTATGGGTTGCATACCAGGAACCAAATTGATCACAAAATCAATCTCACGGGCTAAGGGAGCACCTGGGAACTCTTCAGAAAACACATCCTCAAACTCCCTAACCACCAAAACTTCGTGTATACTAAGACTCCTTACCTCTATATCCACTAAATGTGCCAAAAACACCTCACAACCCTGTCTCATAAGCTTCCTCTCTACCAAAGCCGATACAAGACACGTCGAGAGAATCTTCCTATCTCCTTGGATGATCCATGTCTCACTACCATCCACAAACGTCGCTTGCTTGGAACTACAATCCAAGACCACTCTATACTAGTCTAAGGTATCCATTCTAAGGATCACAATAAATCCATGCATGCCAAGTGGTATGAGATCCACTTGAATGCTTTGTCTCGATAAAGAGAGAACATAGGAAGGACACACATCCTGTAATACTGCAAAACTGACCAATAATGTTTCTAGCAGCAAGCTACTCTTCCTACGACTAACATGCAAAGAACAACTACTAAGCACTTCCTATGCGATAAAAGAGTGCTTAGCACCTGAGTCAACCAAAATAAATATATAGCAAGAATAAGACAAATCAGAATGAAATAACTCCTTCTGACCTACCACTACTCGCGAGTTGACCACCACCTCCAACTGACTCATCGCGTAGAATCTAGCCATTGCATGTTATTACCCCCGTCCCCTACTTCCCTGAGCAGATGATCCAGCTTGGGACGCTTGGCCATGTCCTCGTCCTCCTGTGCCACTGTTCTGTTGTCTCTATGAGCCCTACTGGCTCTACCTCAGTTGCTGGGTCACTTCTTCACCTCTCATCAGACATTCTCACCACAGATGTCCAACCTGTACACACTTGTGGCAAGCCTAATTCCCATATTGTGGCCTAGATAACCCCGACGGTGCAAAAAACCTCAACTTCTTGAAGCCACATGACGGTTGCCCTTGAAATAGTGCATACCACTTCTTGGTACTTGCCTCTCTCCTCTTCTTCATAGATCATTCTATCCTTAGAAAAGACTCTACAAATGCAGAAAAGCTCTCTCGATTCTCCAAAGTAGCAACTGGGGTAGACAACTCAACATTCAACCCCTTCTCAAAATGACGAATCCTCTCATCTTCTATCGCATACATGTGAGGATAGAACCTCAACAAATCCATAAACCTTGCCTCATACCCATTGATCGTCATGGACCCCTGTCGAATCCTCTCAAACTGACTGATCTTCTCATCTAGATATGTCTGAGGGAAGTACCGACTTACAAACTCTCATCGAAACTCCTCCCAACCAACCACCACATCAGGTCTCTTCTCCTCCTCTATGGCCCACCAATGGCCAACACTCCCTCCCAAGAGGTACACCACATGCTTCACCTTATCCTCTTTAGGGATACTCAGGATCTTGAAAGCTTCTCAAGCTCAGTGAACCATAGATCTGCATCTGTCAGGTCAGCTATTCCAGCGTACTCAACCGCCCCAACATGGCAAAGCCGCTCGAAAGTCTTCCCAGTACCCGAAGGCTCAACATGAGGAATAGGTGACCTAGGATGAGGTGTAGGCATCCTATCTGCCATATGAGTCATTGTTTCCATGAACTGCCCAAAAAGTGATTGAAAGGCAGGGTTTTCTATCATGGCTGGCTCAAACGTGGGGACTTCAGGCACCCATTCTTCATGTTCCTAGTTTTTTGCACCACCGCTTGGTTCTGCAACAGTACTCTCGGTAGCATGTTCTTCATGTTCTCCTTACATCTTTTAGCTTCCTCTTCTTCTTATGCATAAGCAGAAGTGACTATAAGACATACTAGAGGACACTAGAACAGACACAAACCCTAGTCCTAGGTCCATGTAGACTAAGCGAACCTAAATCTCTGATACCAACCAAGATGTGACACCCCACGCCTCAGCAAAATGCGATTACTCAAAACAAAACCACAGAAGAGAGATTAACAAACGTATTAATAGAAAACGCTAAAAATTAAAACCTTTTTCATAAGACATTCATATAGTAAGAACCTTTACACATGGGTACTTTCATGTCTCAATGAATTCACAAGGCATGCTATCAACCTGTAATGAAAACACTGTTCTAGAACATATATACATGATTCCACCATATATGATATATAAGGGCACATAAAGATAGCACATCCAAAAAACATCTACATGACATTCCCAAAGACTCGAGTGTACAAGGAAGACTCTAGGACTCTACCAACAAAAGACATCTAGCAGCACTTCCAACCATATCAGCTACTATTCTTATGGCTACTGCTCAACCTTACACGATCTCAACCTTCTCGCGCTTGTCCACCTAAAAAGGTTGTTTACCAACAGGGTGACACACACAATCCCAACAAGAGATATAACTCTTTGCCAACTCTATTATTATCACAAATAAGATAATATGAGAAGCAATATAAATATAGCTAGGATGTAGCAGTCAAAGATGATTAACAGGAAGGGAAATTATTGTTAAATTACAAAACATCTTAATAATTAAAAATAAATATGAAGAACATGTAAATTATCAATAAATAACATTGTATAAAGATCAAGCAAGGCCTCAACCAATGTTTTGGTATTTGATCCTATACAATTGTACTACTCGGCTAATTACGTATTCATCATGCCCTGAGGATTTGAATGGTACCATCTAAATCCAATCAACCACTATATATATAGTCGAAGTCAGTGCCATACAAGGTCTAATGGAAGAGACGGAATCCACGACCTCACCTTCCTCAGTCAGTACAAGTAAACATGCTATGACAGCACGAGTCACCTGCTTCCAGAGATATTTTAGTCTAGCTGTGCATATTTAGCCCACCTTGGTACAGGTTACAACACTAGTGAAATTGAGATATAGCTTACAATAGTACTCTTCTAGGTATGACTTACAATCAATCCTATGATACAAATTCTAGGTATGACCTACAGTCAATTCTGTGATACATTTCCAGGTATTACTTACAGTCAATCGTATGATACATATACATTCAGGACATAAGGATATACCTCAACTTGCACCCTACATATTCAAAAATATGCGCTCTGAGTTAAACTCGTTTCACCATTTAGCAAGTGCTGACACTGCTTGGATCTATGGCACAAGGAAAACTACACTAATAGATTTTACTTGATTAATTAGATCAATTTAAACATCTTTAAGCATCAATCAAGTTACAATGTATAACCTCTAAACAAGATCTACATAAGTAGGTCATAACTCATCACCATAACATATTGAATCATATTAGATATGATCTCATCACATCATGTCTCTTTAGGCTTATTATTCACCAATGTCCATCACAAGGACCAATGTCGATCACAAGGACCACATGTCCATCACAAGTACCAATGTTCATAACAAGGACCACATGTCCATCACAAGGACCAATGTCCATAAAACCTTTACCACCATAGCTCATCAGTATTACCTGCATGGTTAGAAACTGATAACAAGAAGACAAAGCATCACCATCTCATAGAACTCATGCTATGCATTCACCCGTACATCTACATAGTAGCAATTAGGGTTTATAAGGTTAGATTACCAACCACCCTTAGGTTATCAGTTTCCTCATCATTATGAGATATGTCATGATACATAATAACATGTTTCTTATTATCATTATAATACATGATATGTGGTTAAGAAACATAACTCTCACATCATACATACAACTACTCCATAGGATACAACACCTTCACTATGAGATACCAACATCAACATGATATGTCTCAACCATCATCATAGAGTATCCGTTAGAGTTAGGGTATCAACCACCACACTAAGATATGGTATTGGCCACCAAACTAAGATAGGGTATCGGTTTATCATCACTTTGTATTGGGTTGAACACCTCAATGAGAGGGTTTAGGCCAAAGCACAACAAAGGGTATCAGTCTAGAGGTGTATGAGAAAGTGTATCGGTCATACCACATCATAAGGTATCAACCTCACCATCCATTAGGGTATCGGCCTACCCATCCATTAGGGTATTGGCCTCACCATCCCTTAGTGTATCAACCTCACCTTCCATTAGGGTATCAACCTACCCATTCAACCAGGGTATCGGCCTACCCAGTCAACTAGGGTATCAGCCTATGTGTCCTTTTGTGTATTGGCCACATAGATCTCTATATGATATCGGCCATTAGGGTTTGGTTGTATCGGATGAACCACAAGGGGGATGTTTCTCACCTCTAATCAAGATGCATCGGGCTCATGAGCATCAGATTGCAAAGTGTGTCGGTTTGAACATGTATCAGATTAGGGTTACCCATGTCGACTTCCACACTCAATTAGAAGCATGGAGACTCAACACTCTTCCTCCCCAAATCACTACTAGATCTTTACAAGACAACATCATAATGGGTATATCAGTTTACACAAGAGCATATTGGTCTAGCATATCGATTTAGCACGTCATATCAATTTAGCATGACATGTTGGTTTAGTCATATTCTACCTCAAGGTGACGATACTAACAAGTTAAAAGAAAAGAGCAATTTATGGAAACAAATTAACAAGTTCTAACCTCAAAACCAAACACAAGGCTACCCAGAAAGGCTACTAACAAGCAAGAGACAACAAGCTAAAGATAAATAACAAGGCAGCAAGTGGAAAGGTGATAATAACAAAGTAGGTTTAGAGTTATATATCCATGCCTCAAGAACAACTACCAAGCTCTAAGCTCCAAGATCAAGCTCCAAGCTTTCTAAGCACAAGGTAGAATAAGATCCTCCCAGCTCGATCTCCACAACAACTCCAAAAAGGAAGCTAGAACCAAGGTTAAGGGATACCAAGGTCCATGGCCGAGAAGAAGATAGAAGGAAAGAAAGAAAGCTAGAAAACCATGGCTTACCAAGGAATAAGATGAAAGAGAGCACCACTAGATTTTGGCTCGCCCACCAAGCTCGAAGGGAGAGTGCTCTTCAAGATCAAGGTCAGCCACCAAGGAGAGCAAGCAAAGATCACTAAAAGGGTTCTCTTGCATGGGAAGTGAGGGGTATATATACATGGCCGATGAGAGAGAGCAAGGGGAAGGTGTCACCACCTTTGAACCCTAGAAGACACTTGTCCAAGAATAAAGGACACATATAACACCAAGAAACAAGGTGATAGGATCTATGTCTCACCCACTAGGTCACTAAGGGAGGTCAAGGTCAATATACCCATCCACCCCCTTCACAAACTGATAGGGATGGAACCCTAGGTCAAAAACCAATATGGCACTCCTCTAGAGTCACCACAACCTGATATGGTGATCCTCAAGGTGACACCAAATCGATAGGATGTCCCTCAAGACATCATCAACCGATATTAAGCCTCTTCAAGTCAACCAAAAATTGATACAAGGTCTCACCAAGGCTCTCAAACCCGAGACAACACTCTCATGAGCAAAGCACACCTCAAACATGCGCCCAAAACATCACCAAGGATGTCACCACTCAGCCAAGGCTAAAACAAGGCACCCAAAACTTCCTCTCTGCTCTATATGATGCCAAGAGAGAGAGAAGAAACACTCTAGAGGTGGAAAACTTGCACATCAACCCCTATTATGGGTAAATTGTGAGTTTTCACCAAACCTCACCACAAAGCACAAACATCAAGAAACAAGCTCAAACAAGGAGCAAAAACCTCCAACATGCCCTAATTACATCTTAGATAATTAGAGAAAGGAGCTAAGAAACACACTTAAGCAAATCAAATAGGGTTACCCAAAACATGGGTCAGGGTCCTTACACTTGATTCGTCTCTGGAGGTCTTTATGGACGATTTTTCATTATTTGGCAAGACATTTGATGACTATCTACTCCATCTTGTATCCATTCTTGAAAGATGTGTCAAGGTTCATTTGGTGTTATCTTGGGAAAATAATCATTTCCTGGTTCCAGAAGGTATTGTTCTGGTTCACCGAGTTTCTAAGGCCGTCATTGAAGTTGACAAGGCCAAAGTGGGCCTCATTTCTACTCTTACCATTCCTTCCACCATAAGACATGTACGTTCTTTCTTGGGACATACATGTTTCTATCGTCATTTTATCAAGGATTTTAGCAAAAATTCTAGACTGTTGTTTCATTTACTTGAAAAGGATTTTGAGTTTGATTTTGATGACAAGTGCGTTGAAGTCTTCAACCACTTGAAGCATAAGTTAGTTTCTACTCCTATATTTAGTCCCCAAATTTCTCTTTGCCATTTGAGATCATGATCGACGCTTTAGATATGGTAGGGGGGCTGTGTTGGGCCAAAAGATTGGCTAGATTCCACATGACATATACTATGCAAGTAAAACCCTTGATGAATCTCAAAGGAACTACACCACCATGGAGAAAGAGTTGCTTTGGTGATTTTTTCTCTTGACAAGTTCCACCCTTACATTTTGCAAAATAAGGCCATGGTATATACCAACCATTCAACTTTGAAGTATCTCATGGAAAAGAAAGATTCAAAGCCCCGGTTGATCTGTTGGATCCTTTTACTCCAAGTGTTTGATCTAGAGATTGTTGATAAGAAAGGAGTCCAAAATTCTACAACCGACCATATAACGATTAGGCCCACTGCCCTAGGCTCTAGTAGAGTTTCAAGAATGACGACTAGCCCCACGGACCACCACTAGCCTGAACTGTGTGCTTTTTCCTCACTCATGAGCAAGGTGGGGTCAACTTCTCGACTGGTCACCCATCCTAGTACTACTCCAAGTTGAGCACGCTTAACTATGGAGTTCTTTAGTTATGGGATCCCAGAAAAGGAGGTGCACCTTGGTGATATGGGTAGTCTAATCATTCCTTTGAAGATCATTTTATCTAAGGCATCAAATCTTGGGACGTTACAAACCATCTCTCCTGCATTGAGGAACCATATGATGATATGAATCAGATCAAGGAGAGGATGCCACATGAGCATCTTTTATTACTTTCATCCACCCAAAGACCATGGTACAAGAACATAGCTAACTTCTTGACTAGTGGGAGGATACCAAGTACTTGGACAAGGAAAGAGAGCAAAATGTTGTTTTCTATTTTGAAGAATTATGTGTGGGATGACCCACATTTTTTTAAATATTGCTTTGATCAGCTTATAAAGAGATGTGTCCCCAAAGGTGAGCAAGATATTCTTTCCATGTGCCACTCTGACATATGTGGAGGACTTTTTGGTGGAAAATGTACAACCTCTAAAGTTCTCCAAAGTGGTTTCTATTGGAGGACGTTGTTCAAGGATTCTAATGAATATTGCAAAACGTACTTGAAGTGCCAAAAAGTGGGCACTATATCAAAAAGGGACACAATGCCTTTATCACCCATTCTAGTGGTTTAGGTGTTTGATGTTTGGGGAATTGAATTTATGGGTTTTTTTCCTCCCTCTTTTGGATATGTGTACCTCTTGGTGTCTGTTGATTATGTTTCCAAAAGGATTGAAGCAGTTGCTACAAGGAGCAATGATCACAAAGTAGTTTGCGATTTTGTCAAATCTAACATCTTCAGCCAATTTGGTGTGCCAAGGATAATGATTAGTGATGGCGGAAGTCATTTCATTAATAGGACCTTTGAAGGATTGCTAAAAAGACATGGTGTGAATCATCGTGTGGCTACTCCTTACCACCCTCAAACTAGTGGTCAAGTTGAGTTAGCCAATTGGGAGATAAAGATCATTCTTGAGAAGGCAGTGAGACCATACCACAAGGATTGGTATCCACACCTTAATGAAGATTTATGGGTGTATAGGACAACATTCAAGGCACCGATTGGTACCACTCCATATACACTTGTGTATGATAAGAGCTGCCATCTACCAGTGGAAATGCAACATAAGACACTTTGGGCTTTGAAGTCTATGGACATGGATTTGGACACTGTCAAAGTGAAGAGGAAATTGCAACTCCATGAATTGGAGGATGGGGCATGAAGCATATGAGATGTCAAAAAGCTAAAAGGAAAGTACCATCTTTTTACATGACAAGTTGATCAAGAAGAAGAATTTTGAGCCCAAACAATGGGTATGGTTGTACAATTCTAGGATGAAGTTCTTTCCTAAAAAACTTAGGTCTAGATGGGAAGGACCTTATCTAGTCAAGCATGTGTATCCATCCAGTTCCATAGTGATTTGTGATAAGGAAGGAGCAAAAGAGCTCATCATCAATGGACAAAGGTTGAAGGCCTTTGTTGAATTCAGTCCGGATAAGGAAAATTAAAGTTTGATATTATGATGCTAGTTGAGGAAGACCCGATTGAAGAAGAGATGTTCTTAAATGCACATGAAAGAGATGTCTACTTCAAATATGCTTTAAATATTCCAAGAGAAATGAAGAATCAAGAATCAATATGCCCAGTTAAAGGTGTAAAATTTAGCGGTAGTAGGAGGCATCCCACCTAGGTTTGGGAACTTTTGCACCCATCATTTACTTTTTGATACTTTTTTTTGTTTTTACATGGTTCTAAGAAAAAAACACATACACACACACTTGTGTTTAATAATTTTTGTTTAGTTTTTGAAGATATGGTAGGTGATAGGTTGAAGAGAGTAAAGATGAGTGCAAGCATGGTTGTGTCAAGAAAATGTGGCATCCATGCAATGAAATTAGAAAGTATGAAGGTTTGAGAAATTTCAGTGACAAAGCACTTTTGAAAAACCCACCACATCTGTGGTGCTACAAAACGGCCATGGTGGAATTAAGGGAAATGTCATAGAGATAGGTGGAGTTTTGTGAAGAAATGTCCACGACCAAGGCACATCAAGATCAGAATGACCGTGGAAACAACCACATGCATGGCAAGAGAGGCACAAAATGGTCACGGTGAATTGCCACAACTGAGGCAAATTAATGAAGATATCACATGGAAGGGGGGGAGATTTGTGAAGGAGTGACCACGACCATGGAAGCTACCACGGCCAAAGCACACAAAGGCCGCCATAATCATGTTTGATGCTATGGGCATGGTGAGGGATATACTGACAACCATCATCACCGCCAACACATCTATGGCACCCTCCACGGTCATTACACCCATGCTCTATCTCGCCCGTGGTTCCTTTTCATAACTGTGGTGGGACCCTACCCCACTAAAAACATAACTTAACCTACCCATATCACCATGATAGCCCTCATTCAAACACTCTTCTCCACACACTCCCTCGCTCATGGAGCAAACTCAGCGGCTTCCCCTTGCTCAATCCACCACCCAACCTTCATTCATCACCAATCCACCTCCCAATCACATCTTACACCTCCACCTCCACCTACTCCTCCTCTTCCTTTTTCACACCAAATCTCTAGGAACCAACCACTAATTTCCATTTCCACCACCCACATTTTCCACCCATATGTTGGCCTAAATCAGATTTGTCCAACCCAATCTCAACCTCCAATACACCTCCCAAATCAATAATCTGCATTCATCTCAACCTCACCATCAATTCCTACCAATTATCACCTCCATTTCACCCCTCTACCACCAAAATAAAAATATCAAAACCCTTACCTCCACCACCACCTACACACCGTGCAGGGAATAGGAAAGGCTTTGAAGAAAGGAGCTCAAAAGAGCATCGAGGTAATCACTGGGGGCAAGGTGTGCACAAAGAGAACCCCCTCAAACATCTCCATGCCCTCGCACACCCAATCACTATAAAATTACATATCCACCATGCTTCAACATTCAACATTCAACATCTAGGAGTGCTCTCACACCTTCTCATTAGGGAGTCATCACACCACCGACGCTACCTACGAGGAGGAGGATGAGGCATATGTGGAAAATATTGATGCCTTGATAGATGAAGTGGAGCTAGAGATCCAAAAGCGTCTGCAATGAGCAAAGGGGAAACAACCCATATTCATCGAGGATCCTACCACAACCTACAGTAGCTTGCTACTCCCCATCTTCACTTGTGGAGATACCAACAACAAATGCACTACCAAGTCAACCACATGTACCATTACCACCATGCATTAGATCAATGGAACCTTGAATGGGGTGAAGATTTCTGGATTGGCATCTTGGGCTACCAAGAAACATATCCGCCCCCTCATGATGACTATTGGGTCACTTCTACTAGTTCCCTCTAGCCCGAATAGGTCCTCCACCTTCAGTATCAAGCCCTCATCATCAACAGCCAGACCAGCCACAATAGGGAGACATACACATGGATCAGCCCCACCAACCATGACACATACCCTACTTCCCCTAAACTGTAGTTTCATGCTGAGGACAACATGATTAAAAAGTTTGGGGTGGTAAGGCGGTATGCACCACCCTCTCTCTCTCATTTTGTTGACATCTATTTCACTTTTCCATTGATTGTTTGATTGATTGACACCACCACGTATCCTTTTCTTTGCTTACATGCATACATGTAGTTGTTTTCATGCATTTTTGCATAATTTTTCAAAATTTTTGCTCCTTTCCATGCATTGAATTTTCATGTAGATTTTGGTAATTTTTGTGTGTTTTTAAATAGAATGTACTACTTTATGATTTAATTTTCTAAAGTAGGTTTAGATGTGATAAAAGTGCAAATTGACACCATTTTGGCCAATTTTACCCAAACTCGAATGTTCTTACCCAATAGCATGTTTCAACTGAATCTCTATCTGTTGTGGCAAGAATGATTAAATATTGGACAATTCAACTTGGTTTGGATGCTTTTGGCTAGAATGAGTCCTATCTAGGAATTTTGCATGTGCTACAAGCCTCTTGAAATAATTTGTTGTTTGAATAAAAGGGTGATTCTTGCAAGTCTTGAACATTTGAGATTTATTTATTCAATATAAAAGGAATGCAATCTATTCTACTGTTCATTTCATGCATGACTTGTTTGATTGGTGAATGTTACATGACTAGCTTGGTTGAGTGGGATTATACATGAATTTCCACTTCTTATGACCCCTCTTTGACATGACATTTCTTCTACCATCTTCTTACCTCTCTGCCTCATGAAAGGATGCCAAAAGTACACACATTAGCCTTGGCCACCCCCAAAAGTTTGGGGTGACCATATCTTTACCTCCCCGCTTCACTCTCACCACCATGAGCCCTACTACACCAAGGGCAAAGAAAAGAAAAAGAAATAAAGGATGCTCCTATTTAAGAACACCCAAATAAAGAAAATATGAGTGTAATAGCACTCCGCCCTCTTCATAACCCTTTCTTCTCTCTTTATGCCTAGTAGGGCTAGGGTAAATCAACTCTACCTCTCATCCCCTTACACAAGCCAAGTGGGTCATGAGTAGTGAAATGAAGCATATGAGGTATTTATAGTAAGAGAAATAGTAATCCTAACCTTTTAAATTTACTTCATGCATGATATGGTTTACCCGAAACTTTATGAAAATTGAATCACTTGCATATGTGAATGGTGTCCCATATTCTAAGTTCTTGTGCTATGCTCTTGATTCACACTTAAAATCTGAAAATGAATAGAGAGTAGTGGATTGCATGCCTAATTCCTCATGTGAACTTATTTTATCCTATAAACATCACAATGATTGCATTGTCCATGAACTCCTTAATTGAATTGAAAGAGAGATTAAGTTGGAGCATACTTTAGGACAAGTATGTTTTAAGTTTGGGTTGGAAATACAACCCTATTGTAGGGCTTTAACTTGTGTCTTTTTTCATTATAATCACATCTAAACTTTGTATATTGCAAGTCATTTCCCCAATATGAACTATTATATTAAATGCACTAATGTCTGCTTTTTGCATGTTTTTAGGGCACTTTTGCATGCATTGGATGCAAAGGAGAGAGATGGGTCTAAATCTTCCCCCAACACCCATTGGATGTACAAGAATTGATCCAGAGAAAAATGGAGTCATTTGAAGAAGTTTGGAGCCAAGATCAGCATCTTGGGCCCCTACCTCAGCTGTGCTACATCACCACTGTCGTGGTGAAATGGTTAAAAAAGTCACATATGACTCACAAGATTTGTACATAAATGCCCATGACCGTGATCATCCAAAATGGCCATGGTCACTGAAGACAACATGACCATGGCCATCAACACGACCATGGATAAGGAACCACAACTCTATCGTGGAGCACACCATGATCGTGGGCTAAGGCGCACAAAGTCATAGGGACTCAACATGAGATACATGTAAATGACCACGGTCGTGACCCTATCCACGATCGTGGTGGATGAAGACCACCTCTCCCATTGCGACTGCCACAACATTGAAAAGATGAAGACAGAACAAACACAAGGATCAAAACAACCACAACACTTTCCTCCAACACGACCGTGCTACCTATAACGGTTGTGGTACCCTCTACATAACATGATGTGGCGCCCGCCACAGCCATGGACACTCAATATATTTCCCTCCATCTCACAACTTATCTCCACCTCAGCCATTCCAACCCCATGACCATGTCACTCAACCCCCACCACATTCATGGTGCATCACCACGACCATGATGATCACCTAACCCTGCTCAACTTTTCCACTGCATTTCCATTTCTACACCCACTTAACCTAGTGCTTCCCCACCACCTATATATACATGGGTTGCGACCATAGCAAGAGGTTATCCTCTCCTTATCTGTTCCTAGCATTCCTTGCCACTCTCCTTGTATTTAAGAGATCCACCTACTTCCATTCCTCCATTTACCCTCATTTCCACCCAAAAACCCTAGTTTTCTAGAATTTTCACCACCAAATCACATCCATTCATGCCATTTCAGACCTTAGAGGGAGGTGCTTCATCTACTACAGTAAGGAGGTGAATAAGGAGGAGTTTTTACCATGTTATATGGATCCCCACTCCTCCACTCATTCTTCTTTCTTTTTCCTTTTTTGTTCTATGAGCAGCTAAGCCCTTTGTGGTGGGTTGTTTAGGGTAAAAATGATACTTTGATACCATATTGGGGGAAGATAATTTGTTAACTTTATGATTTCGTTGTATGATGGTTGCTTACTATTTATATCTCATTTCCCATGCCTATACTTGTGGTTTGTATCCAAAAATATGAATTGCTTGTGATTGTGTGCATGAAGCCACCTAAATCTTGGAGAAGATAGCATATGTGGGGCTATTTTAGGAGTTGATCCTAGGTCAAACTATTGTATCCCTATCTATCACTCCATCTTACCCTACATATAGTTTTTCTCCTATGCCTAGGTGTGTGATCTATGTATCTAGTATAGGGTGGGTTGGTGTAATTACCTAGGAGTTTGCCGAAAGCTAGGTAGTGAGTAATGTGGGGTGAAATGCCCTCACCTCTACTCCCTAGCCCTACCTTTTGATCCCAATTACACTGAGCAATCCTATGCTAGAAACCTAGATTAGTCAAATCCTAGTGAAACCTCACCTATACCTTACGCTAACTAAAGTGTAGGGTGATTCCTTAGCATTTGACTAGTTGTTTGGTGTAACAATCTAGAATGAATGATTAAACTTGCTTGTTCTATCTTCCCTCAATTGGCTAGTGTCATTCCCAAAAGCCAACCCATCTTTATCATTCCTAAAACCCATCTTGTTAACTTATCTTTCTCATGCTAGTTAGTTTCTTACTTTCAATTGCTCCTTAATTAATTGCTTAGTTCTTGCTAGTTAGGTTTTTCTTGAGTAGTTAGTGCTCTTTTGAGCTTTTTAGTTTTGATCTTGCTACTTAGTTGTAACCTAGGTCATTAATTGCTCTAGTGCTTAACTTCATTAGTGTAACTTAGTTGTAGTTTCTTGCTCTTTCTTAATTAGTTGTCTTGTTTTTTTAGTTAGACTTGACTTTTTTAGGTTAACTTAAGGTTTTTGATAATCTAATTTCCTTCTTGCCTTTAATTTCTTGCCTCCTTAGTTTAATCAAACAAACCATCAACAAACCCTAAAAACCCTACTCTCTGCATTAGGAACATATTTGTTGTAACCTAGCTCTAGTGCCCCCCTCTCCATGTGGATCAACCCCTTTACTTGCCTCTTACCTACACTACAATACGATCATGTGAGCTTGTGGGTGATATATTGTTCTTAATGTGATTGTGTTAGTTTAGGGCCTGATGCATGTGTTTTTAGTCATTATTTCAGGCACATTTTTCCTTGATTTCATGTGTAGATGAGTCATTTATTTGATTTACTACACATGAAATGACTTAGATGACATGTCTATTAAATGAATCAAATTGTATGATTTTTACTATTTTATATAATATTTTATGCATCCCCATTGCTTATGATGATTCTATGTGTTTTCAGGTACAAAAAAGAGCCACAAATTCAGTACTACCGACATGGCAATAGTCGGTAGTACCAAATTCACATCAGAAACCTATCGTGAATTCACCCAAAGTCAGTGCCACTAACAACTGAAGTTGGTACCACTGAGTCAGCATCAGTAAGCCCAGCATGAATCGAGAAAACTCGGTGCTACCGAATTTCTAACTCAGTGCTACCGATTTGGTGTTAGAGAGACAGCTCGAAAACCACAAAACTTAGTGCTATCAAGTTCATTCGATAGTACCGACGGGATTAGGATCGCGCGACCAAACCTATGTGACTCAGTACTATCGACTCACCTAGTCAGTACTACCGAGTCTGCCTGATCAGGCCATCTACATATCTATCTCTAATCCAACGATTGATGTTAAGTTAGACCCTAAGTGCCTCCTATGACTTAGGGGGACGATGCAAAAAGTAAAATAGGCATCCATTTTCATTGCACGATGACCAAAAAGAGAGAAAATAAGAATTGAGGACTGAGAGCTTCGACCAAGGAGATCCAAGCACCTCTGAAGGATGATTCTACAGAAGAAGATAGCAGAACGCTCACACAATAGAGGGAATCTTCCAGATGGGCAGAGATTCATGGGTTACCTTTAGTTTTCTCATGCTTCCCACATTTTTCTTCTTTCCTTTCATGTATTCGTCAATTAAAACCATGCAAGGCTAAAAGCTTTTATTCTTTCGGGACCCAGGAGTAGCCTGTATATACACTGTGATTGATTTCCATGCATTAATATCATTTTTATCTCTTTTACTGGATATAAATCTATGAAAGCTTCATGATCTACTTGTACTTGACCACCATGAGTAGATTGATAGACACTTAGTCATCTTGGAAGAGAGGTTAAGGGTCAGAGAGCATAGATTCACCCGTCTACTGTTCCATTTGGGAAAAGTGGAGTGTAAAAGGGAGGAAAAACCCATAGAATGAATGTAAAGCATCTAACTAATCAACCAATAATCGCAGATGTGGGATTGACATTAGATTAGGTAGTAAATTGCACTATGGGAGCAGGTAATTCTGAATATAGGCTCCTTATCTAGGGATTGAGATAATAGGTGTTAGTGTATGTGAGATCAATTATTAGTGTTGTCTGTGGTAAAACCATTATCCTAAAGAATTCACCTCATTTCTTATTAATTATACCTTTAATTCATTTTATTTCTGTGTTTTTTTCTTGTGTTCAACCCAATTCAACCAATTACAACCAATTTAGCTGATTGATTGCAGTTAGTCTACCGGAGAAACGCTTCCCCATGTTTAACTCGGGCCTCACAAGGCCTTATTACTTTGATACATTCTCTTGTGTACTGTGCATGGTAAACTCATGTCAAGTTTTTGGCGCCATTTCCGGGGAAGCAACAACATCCAACACTATGAGTGCTGTGGTCGGCCACTCTAGGCCAATTTTTCTTTTCATTTTAATTTTTGTTTTACTTTAAATTCTTTAAGATGAATAATAAGATTTTTTTCTTGATACATTATATATTTCTTATCCTAATACCTACTTTCTATTGTTTCATGGAAACTAGTACATGCTGCGTACCAGAGCCACAAAATACGGAGAACTATCCTCACAAGGCTTTAGACAAACAGAGCTCTTACCAGGAGAAAGGGAGTCCAATAGATCTATAGACAAGTTTAACCGAACCCCTCCTTCGACACCTCCACCTGAGAGTCCTATTATGCTAGAAGAACCAGAGACAACATGAATGGATGGAGAGGAAGAAATGACAGTATGGGAAAGGATAAAGGCTTCGTCATCTACGGCCCAGAAAGGGCCCATCAAAATGCAAGCCATCAATGTGGGCATCTACAAAATAGATCTTGGACTTGTGGCCTTAGTCAAATCCCAAGCATTTCATGGCCACCCCTCTGAAGATCTAATGACACATATCAGCAATTTCATAGAGAACTGTGACATGGTCAAGATAGACAGGGTTACAGTGATGATAATATACCTTAAGCTATTCTCATCATCACTGACAGATAGTGCAAAATCATGGTTCAACAATTTGGATGATGAAATCATTGACACATGGGACCAGATGATAGATGTTTTCTTCGAGCACTATTTCCCTCCACAAAAGATGAATGATCTAGTGAATAAGATTTACAAGTTCAAAAAACAACCAGATGAGCCATACTTAGAGGCATGGGAAAGGTTTCAGAATATGTTGAGAAAGGTGCCTCATCATAGAATCAATTTACTAAGGCAAGCCAAGAAACTACTGAATGACGCATCACACGAGGTAGTTACTGAAGAAGCTACAAATCAAACTATACCAGTGGATGCAGAAGAACCAGACATGGAAGCACAGGAGAAGATGACAGAGGAGGAAGTTGATGAGGTTGGGGGTAATAAAACTCAAGCTTATATTCCACCTCACCAGAGGGAACCCATTGTTCCAGTGTCCTTTCCCAATAGTTTGAAAGCAACCAAGATGGACCGCTACTTCAAGAAATTTCTAGACAATTTTCAAAATTATCTGTGAACATCCCCTTAATAGATGCCATGGAGCAGATACCATCGTATGGGAAGTTTTTGAAAGACATAATTACAAAGAAGAGAAAGATACCAGAATCTAATGTTGTAGTTCTGAAAGAGCAGGTTAGTACCTTCATCTTGGGGACACTACCTCCTAAAAGACAGGATCCAAGATTCTTTAACATCACATGCTTCATAGGTAAGACAAAATTTGGAGAGACTTTATGTGATTTAGGGGAAAGTATAAATATGATGCCTCCATATACCTTCAAGAAGCTCAAACTCAATGAATCCAGGAAGAGCAGCATGAAAATCCAGTTAGCAGAAAATTCTGTCATTAAGCCATATAGTACATGCGAGGATGTTCTGGTGAAAGTGGATAGGTTTGTTTTCCCTACATATTTTGTTGTGATGGAAATGCATGAAGACCATGGCAATGAGCTTCTACATGGCATATCATTTTAAGATACTGTAGATATGATACTTGAAATGGGAAGAGGACGTCTGACTATGGGAATCCAAGATGACAAGTTCGAGATCAATATGCCTAAGCACTCTAAAACCATGGGAGATAAGGAATAATGCAACATGCTTCAACACGTGGATGGCAAGTTTTCTCTATTTCTAGGGAAGTCATTCCAAGATATGGCCCATGTTATGACTAAAGTAGAAAGAGGTACTCTAGCAATGGACATACTAGAAAATACAAAGGTGATCTCACTGACTCAAGCAATGTGTTATCTGGATGATTTGGGAGATGACTACAACCCTACTGCCGAAGAAGAAGCCATAGTTGATTTTGTGATACAGTCATCACCCAAGCTACCCTTAGAAGCATGTTGGATGAACAAAATGGAGGACAACATACACACCATCTCAAGGAGTGTGTTATGATGTTGAAGATAGTACCTTGATACTATGAAAGGCGCTTTGAGGACCTCAGACCACTGCTACCACCATTGGACCCATCTCTATTGAGCCCACCAGACTTGGAGTTGAAGCCATTACCACCACACTTGAAGTATGTCTTTTTAGCTGTAAAGGAAAAGTTCCCAGTGATCATATCATCTTCTTTGAGTGGTGAGGAGGAAGAAAAGTTATTCACCATGCTGAAAAACCACCGAGATGTATTTGGGTGGTCCATAGCTGATATTAAAAGGATCTCTCCAACTTTGTGTCAATACAAGATCTGGCTTGAAGAAGGAGCCAAGGCAACCATCCAACCACAGAGGCGTATCAATCTAATTATGATTGAGGTGGTAAAGAAGGAAGTCATCAAGCTACTTTTGACAGGTATAATCTACACAGTTTCTGACTCAATGTGGGTTAGCCCTACTCAGGTAGTTCCTAAGAAAGGGGGGGGCACGATCACTACTAATGTAGCTAATGAATTAATTTCCACTAGGCTAGTGATGAGATGGTGAATGTGCATAGATTATCATCGATTAAATGTAGCCACTCTTAAAGATCATTTCCCTTTACCCTTTATTGATCAGATCTTGGAACGATTGGCTGGATGTTCTCATTTTTGTTTTCTTGATGGGTATTTCGGTTATAATCAGATTTTTGTTGAGACTAAGGATCAGGAGAAATCCACTTTCACCTACCCTTATGGAACATTCACATACCCATCAGATGCCTTTTGGTTTTTGTAATGCCCCTGCTACGTTTCAACGCTGTATGCTCACCATTTTTATGACATGGTAGAGCGGTGTTTAGAGGTTTTTGTGGATGATTTTTCAGTATATGGGGAATCTTTCAATGATTGTCTATATAACCTTAACAGGGTACTAGAGAGATGTGAGGACACTCACCTAGTTCTAAACTGGGAGAAGTTTCACATGATGGTAAGTGAAGGGATCGTCCTTGGATACAAGGTGTCCGGTAAGGACATGGAAGTGGATCCAGTAAATATTGAAGTCATCTCCACACTACCTCCTTCAACATTGGTGAAAGGAGTGAGGAGCTTTTTAGGACACACTAGATTCTACCGCTGTTTTATCAAAGATTTCTCAAAAATCACCAAACCTTTATCTAAGATTTTAGGAAAAGACGTCGAGTTTTCCTTTGATGAGTGATGTGTAAAAGCTTTTGAAATTCTTAAAGAAAAATTGATTTCCGCACTTATTGTGTAGGCTCCTGACTAGAACCTGCCCTTTGAGCTGATGTGTGATGCATTAGACTATGCAGTAGGAGTTGTGTTGGGTCAACACAAGGACAAGACTCCAACTATCATATATTATGCGTTAAAGAATTTGAATGATGCACAGTTGAATTACACCACTACCGAAAAAGAATTTTTGGCGGCAGTGTCTGCTTTTGAAAAATTCCACCAATACCTAGTTGGGGCTAAAGTGATAGTTTGGACCGACCATGCTGCGATTAAATACTTATTACAAAATAAATATGCCAAACCTATATTGATTAGGTGGATTCTTTTGCTTTAGGAATTTGACATTGAGATTAGAGACAAGGAAGGGGTTGAGAATGTGGTATCTGATCATTTGTCTAGGTTGGAAAGGGCGGATGAAAAAGATATAGCCATCCCCATTATTGAGAAATTCGCAGATGAGAAATTGTTTGCAATTAAAACTGATGATCCTTTATTTGTAGATATTGTTAATTACCTATATTGCAAGGAATTGCCTACAGATTGGGGTTTTCAAGAGAAAAAACAATTTTTTCACTCATTGAAGTTTTACATTTGGGATGACCCAATTCTTCTAAAGCAATGCAAAGATGGGCTATTAAGAAGATGTGTACCCGAATGTGAGGTAGAGAGCATCTTGTCACATGTCCATTCTCTACCCATAGGTGGACACCATGCAAGCTCTAGGACTACTGCTAAAGTCTTAGAGAGTGGATTTTATCGGCCTACCTTGTTTAAGGATGCTTACAACTTTGTTCGTCATTGTGACGCATGTCAATGTGCATGTAATATCTCTAAGCGACATGAGATGCCCTTGAATGTGTTTCAAGAAGTTGAAGTTATTGATCTTTGGGGGTATAGATTTCATGGGCCCATTTGTGTCATCTCATTCCAATCTATAAATTTTACTTACAGTTGATTATGTGTCTAAGTGGGTGGGATCAATTTTGACTCACACCAATGATGCACATGTAGTATGCATGTTTGTGAAGGAATACATTTTCTAAAGGTTTGGTGTCCCCCACCTAATTATTAGTGATGGTGGTTCCCATTTCACTAATAGGTAGTTTGAAGCATTTTTGAGAAAATATGAGGTGAAGCACCAAGTGAGCACTCCTTATCACCCACATAATCAAGGACAGGTTGAGGTGTCCAATAGAGAGGTGAAGAAAATCTTGGAAAGGACAATCTCAACCAATAGGACAAACTGGAGCCAGGTATTAGGTTCTGCTCTTTGGGCTTACAGAACAACCTCCAAAACTCATATAGGAACAACACCTTTTAGTCTAGTCTATGGCCGTGCTTTCCATCTACCCATGGACCTTGAGCACAAGGCTAAATGGGCTATGAAGGAGTTGAATTTCAACATATATGAAGTGGGTAGAAAGTGTCTTTTGGAGCTGAATGAATTAGATGAGCATAGGATGGATGCTTTGATGAATGTATATTCATCATGAAATTCAATTATCACTACGGGACAAATTAAACTTTATACATACTATTTTACTCAATATGAATCATGATGTGTAAAACTACTTAGTTGATTCGATTATCAAGGTTTTAACTAAACATCATTCATTTAATGCAGGTTTTGATAAAACTGAACAAGTAGTCAAGGTCCACCTTCATCCCTGGCTCTGATCAAGATATCTAACCAAGCAATTCCACCCATGCGGTCTCAAGACCATTTGAGCCCATGTGGTCTCAAGACCGTTTGAGCCCATGCGGTCTGAAGACCGTTTGAAGTAGCAGAGACCGATTGGAGGCATCACTCAGCCACAAGGAATCGAGCAGTGCATGAACTCAAGGTCGCAAAGCAGAGTCCTAACCACGGCCGTGGTGGTCCAAAAAGGCCGTGGTCTTCTACCATCACCACGACCGTGTGATGCGGCCATGACCGTGGTAAACCTGAGCTTTCACTCGCCATGACCATGGTCGACGAGCCACGACCGTGGCACCCTACCTGCATCAACCCTCTCTCACTCGCCATGCCCGTGCGAGGCAGCACGACCGTGTGGAAGCTACCTCACCATGACCGTGGCATCACGCCATAGCCGTGGCACGATATCATCAGAGCCCGATATCTACCCCACCACGCCCGTGTAAGGCAGCACGACCGTGGGACAACAACTTTACCACGACCGTGGTGCCCAACCACGGCCGTGGTGCGTCGTCTTCAACCTCCGACCAGCACACATTTGCAGCTCCTGAGCAAGGTCGATTGAAGGTGGTTCATTTACCAAATTAGGTCGCCCCGAGGCTGTTGCACCTGTAGATAAAGGCCGAAGATCATTTACAGATCGGAAGGCTTCTAAATCGATTTTACCGAGCTGATGACGAATTCATCTACTGTTCGGATTAGTTGTAGAAAACCAAACGATATGTCCAAGACCATTTGACCTTCTTCGACGCGAGACCGTTTGGCCCCTGTGCGGGTTTCCGATTGTTGAATCAGCCAAGACCGTTTGAGTTGGGCTGGAGCGTTGACCGTTTGCTGCTGCTGAAGAACATTTGCTTATCAAGGGTTTCCAGACCATTTGCTAGCAAACAGTTTACAAACCGTTTGTCCCTGTCTACAGACCGTTTGAAGAAGACCACACAGAGCGATCGTTTGCCCAAAACCGTTTAGAACGATCGTTTGGTAGCAAACGGTCTCCAGACCGTTTGGCAGCAAATGGTCTCCAGACCGTTTGGAGGAGATATTTTAAGACCGTTTGGTCTAAACTAATTGAAACCGTTTGGTCTCTTTTAACCCAAGACCGTTTGGGGTCAGTCCTGTGCCTATAAATAGGACCCCAAGGGTCCTCACTGGGACATCGGTTCCGTGACGCCGACAGGCTGCCTGTATACAGATCCGATCCGAAACCAGTCTAGTCCGCGCCAGTTTCATTTCACCTACTGCCTGTGTTGCAACCAAGGAGGCTAAGGAGAGAAGAAAGATAGAGCAAGGGAGACTGTCCGGTCTGTCTTGGCAACTCCCGTTCGTGTCCAGATCTGCTCCGACGCGACGTAGGAGGCAGTATCTACTTCACTGAGTTGCGACAACCTCCTGCACTGAGTCCATGGTGAATTTCTCTCTCTTTCTCATTCTTCTTGTTTCTCACATCATGAGCGAGTAGTACCTTTTCACTGGGGTGCAGGGACTAGCCCCTCTACCCATGAAAACATGTCATATTATTAACCGTCCATGGCAATGTATATAACTTTTCATTTTGTTGTTAATCATTATGTTCGTAGTTCGATTAATTGCTTGCTTTCATCCTTGTTCTTCCTATGTTGTGAGAATATCTTTATGTAGGTTTGAATGTCGTTTAACAGGTTGAATCCCAAATTGGAAATAGAATGGGATTCCTTGAGGTCGTACGTGTATGATCCGTGAGGGGACGAGCCATCTAGTCTTCAGTGATGCTTCTGTGTACCTAACGCCTGTATAGGGGGTTCACAACCTTAGTTGGATTTTGTATCTTCTTGTTAATCGTCGATGTTTGCTTGTATATAAATCGGCTGCTCGCTTATCGATTAACGCGGTTGACTCCCAAACTAGAAATAGAATGGGGTTCCTTGAGGTCGTAAGTGTATGATCTGTGAGGGGACAAGCCATCTAGCCTTCAGTGACGCTTCTGTGTGCCTAACGCCTGTATAGGGGGCCCACAACCTTAGTTGGATGTCATATCTTCGGAGCCGTAAGTAAGTGATCTAGTTGGTGACGAGACATCTGATGCCCAAGGTGATGCTTACGTGAACTAACGCCCGTATGGGGGGTTCTGCAGCAGCTCTATTTGGATTGTTATATCTTGCCTGGATTGTTTGCGATTGAATGTGTTTGCATGTGTAGCAGTGGTGAAACCCGATACCATCCCAACAATTCTAGATCATTGATCTAAATCCAACTTTAATTCAGCTTTTACTTTCTTGCAATTAGTCTAATTAACCTCAAATCAACCAATTGTTCTAAATATTAGTTTTACTTGAGCAAGATTTGATTGACAAAGATTCTTAAAAACATTGTCCTTTGGGTTCGATACTTAACTATACTGTGATAAGACTCGTCCGCTTGCGGGTGGTATTATTGCACTTTGGTTTTGGTAAAAACTCGGGGATTTCAACCCTGAGTGAGTTTGTTAGTGCGTTCAAAACACCACATCAAATTCTGGCACCATTCCTGGGGACAACAGAATCAGTCAGTCAAATCTAGTTCTTTTAAGAATAATCTAGGATTTTGTTTTTTCTTTTGAAACAATCGAACATCTACTTGAATCTGACTCTACTTTGTGGATATCATTTTCAAAATCTTTCTATTTTCATGTATAACCCAAGGCATAGTGTATGCACCGTTCTGACAGCCCCAAACTCACATCAAGCTTTGATCCCGAGATAGACAAAACTTTCCATCATCAGATCAGAGAGAATCAAGCAAGGATGGCTCAAGAAGAAGAGGTAGCCCGAAGGGTGGCTCAAGCCATCAATGCACAAAGAGAGAGGCTCATGCAAGAAGCCAGGGCTGCGTCTCAGCAGGAAATCCTAGCAGCACAAGCAGCAGTGCAAGCAGCTGAACTACAAAAGGATCTTAGAGAGTTCTCAATCCCAAAAGCTGTGAATGTTCATCATCCAATACAACCTCCCCCCATCAATGCTGCCAATTTTTAGATTAGGGCACATTGGATCACATTACTTCAAAACAAACCTTTGTATGGCAAACAAGCATAGGACAACCAAGAACATCTTCTAAGATTCATCGATCTATGTGATATGACAAAGCAAAATGGAGTCACTGATGATGTCGTTTGACTCTGTCTCTTCAAGTATTCCCTTGCTGATAGAGCCATAAGTTGGTACAATTCATTGCAAAGTGAAATACCCATCACCACCTGGGAACAAACCCAAAATTTGTTTCTGGAAAAATTCTATCATCCATCTCTCACATATGAAATTAGGGGCCGGATAACAAATTTCACTCAAGTCCCTGGAGAAACTCTCATTGAAGCATGAGATAGGTACAAAGAGCTTCTGCGCAAATATCCACACCACGGAATCCCTAAGAATCAACTCATCGAAATTTTCTATAGGGGTGTGGATGATGATATTAAGAGGTTTCTAGATTCCTCATCTGGAGGAAACTTCATGCATCAAAGTTATGACAGCGCATGGAGAGTCGTCACCCTGGGAGCAGAAAATCAAGCCAATTGGGGTAGATCTGTAGGTAAAGGAGTTTTGAAAGTAGCTATGGCCGAAGCTACTCCCGAGTACAAGTCTATCGTTGAAACCTTGAAGGTATTAGTCACCAAGCAAGACCATATTGAATCATCTCTAGCAGCTATTGGAAGAGGACGTTCACCCACTCGGCAACCGGAATAGGTCAAGTCCACTTCCCTATTCTATGAAGCATGTAAAAGCACCGATCATTCCACTTTATCATGCAATGTTCTCTATGACGTTGTGTTGAGCAATGTATGTGGACAAGGAGATAATGGTCATATGGAAAATCTTAATGCTATCAACACTATTCTGGGGCAAAGTTATTACAATCCAAATTAGAATAGGAATCACCCATGTTTTCAATATGGAAACCCCTCTGGAGTAGTAAACTCGCATCAATTTGGTTCAAACAATCAACCAAGAGGCCCACAAGGATTCCAATATAATCAACAATAGAATTTTGGGAATCAAGGAAATTTCAAAGGGAACTTTCAGAATAGGAACTACAATAATTATAAAAAAACTCTCAGTATCAGAATCTTAATCAACAGCAAGGACAGCAAGCAGGACCCGTCTCTTCTGATGACAAGCTATCAGACATTGAAAAAATATTGATGTAACATCCCTGACCTGGGTTATGCTTTAACCCTAGGTGTTTTAATAAATAAAGATGATTATATGCTTAATATTATCTTGTGAAAAGTAATTAGGGCTCATGAGGAACTTATGTTTCAATTTTGGACCTGTTTGAACAATGTTGAAGCAATGTTTGCTTATTTTGGACTAAAGTGCAAATTACCCAAGTAAAGGGGCTAACTTACAAATGTTACATAATAATATGTTCCTCTGATGTTGAGACATCATAAGAATGAATATGATGTAGTGGTATGGTTTCCACAAGCCTGGACACCAAGATAGAACTTGTTGGACAATGTTTGTGCATTAAAACCTAGTTTTAGTGTAAAGTGCAATTTACCCAAAACATAAGGTTCAATATGCAAATTATCACTTCAATAAGGTCCCTAATGTTTCTTGACATCATTTATAGCAAAGAAAATGAGAGGGGCACCTCATTTGAATTGAGTTGGAGGAGAGAGAATCTTGATATTAAAATAATCAAGACTTAAGCCTAATTGGAACCCTAATTCAATTTAATGCAAAAATAAATAAAATAATTGAAGGGGCCTTCAACCAAAATTAAAATGGTTGGATTCATATGTGTGTGGACTAGCTTAAGCCTTGCAAAGGCACGAGCATATCCTAAGGAGGTGAAATTCCACTCACTATTATTATAAGAAAAAGAAATTCCACTCAAAAATGGATATTAATATTATAAGGGTTAAGGTGCTTAATTTCTTTTCCCTTTATTCTTGGATAATGAAGAGGTTTTGCAAGAAAATATAGATGGCTTCGTGGCCAAGAAATGGAGGGGGATTTGGTGGAAATTATTTTGGAATTTAAGGAAATAATCCCATTTTCTCTCTCCTTGGGATTTCCTTATCCATATCCCTTTCTCCACTCACTTAGGACTTCTTTTCAGATTTCCTTTCTTTCTTTGCCTTGGACGACCCCAAGAGAAGCTCAGGAACAGGAGAAGGACGACCCCAACCTGTTGGTAAGGTTCTTGACCTCTTTTCCCCTTGATTCCATGGTGGAAATTGAAAGTAAATCATTGATTTCTTCTTAATTCGATCTCCTCTTCAACCCTAGCCAAACTTTCCAACCAAAAGCTTGAGGACGAGCCTAGGGGGAGTTGCAAAAGCTTCACACACCATTTTTGGCGTTAGCTCGGACCTTTGTAGCTCAATTGGAGGTGGGTTTTATAACTTGAAACCCTAACTTTGTTATTGTATTCAATTCCCCATCAAATAATGATCATTTATCTTTTTTACAATTATTGATTTGGTTGATTGATGCAATCTCCATGGAAATCACAGAAGGTTTCGTGGGTCTAGAGATTGATGATGATGAAATCATAATTACCACACACCTCCCCAAATATCTATACCAAACAGTTTCAATCAAATGTCCAACCCAAACCGTTTGGGAGCAAACGGTTTCAAACCGTTTGGAATGAAACAGTTTCACTAAACCGCATAGAAGCAAACAGTTTAAGACTGTTTGGTGATGTTGACCAGGGTTGAACATTTGGGGATTTGTTCATAATAATATAGGTTAATGACCTATCAATTATTATTGATTAACTTCAATTGGTTCATGAGTTGAAGGTCCATCAATCGCCTAAACCCTAATCGGGTTGAGTGCTGATTTCATAAGTGATTGAGTTTGAAACTTGGGTTGATTAACCCAAACGGTTTCAAAACCATTTGGGAATCACCCAAATGGTCTCAAGACCGTTTGGAGGTCAACCAAGACCGTTTGTAGGTCTAGGGTTGAGTATGGTTAGGTATTTGAAGATTCAAACATATGGTATAAACCTTAATCGGCTAAGTGCTGATTTTGCAATTGAATGAGTTGATGCTTTGGGTTGATTGACCCAAACGATTTCAAGACCATTTGGGAATCACCCAAACGGTCTCAAGACATTTTGGAGGTCAACCAAGACCGTTTGGAGGTCTAGGGTTGAGTATGGTTAGGTATTTGAAGATTCAAACATATGGTATAAACCCTAATCGGCTAAGTGCTGATTTTGCAAATGAATGAGTTGATGCTTTGGGTTGATTGACCCAAACGGTTTCAAAACCATTTGGGGATCACCCAAACGGTCTCAAGACCGTTTGGGGGTCACCCAAGACCATTTTTAGGTCTAGGGTTAAGTATGGTCAAGTGTTTGAAGGTCCAAAGATACCAAATTGAAATACAACTAAGTGCGGATTTGGTGACCAATCCTAGCATCCAAACCCTAATTGAATGACATGGTTAATGATGATATGATGGGAAAACGGTCTGAAGACCGTTTGGAGGTCATCTAAACGATCCCAAGACCGTTTGGGGGTCACCCAAGACCGTTTGTAGGTCTAGGGTTGACTATGGTTAGGTGTTTGAGGATCTAAAGGTACTAAGTTGAAGTGCAATCAAATGCTGATTTGGTGATCAATCCAATGATCCAAACTTTGATTGATTGACTTGGATTTTGATGTGGACATGGGAAAACGGTCTCAAGACCGTTTGGAGGTCATCCAAATGACCTCAAGACCATTTGGGGTCAGGTCATGTCCAATTTGTATGGTGGTCCAATAGTTTTAAAGTAACTAGTTTCACATTAGTTAATGTTGAAGGATCATCGATTCCAAACCCTAATCCAATTGATTCAAACCCTAATTGATGATCAATTGAGGGTCAAATAAGTTGAAGGTTGACCTAATTAACTCAATTGAAGTATGGTGATAGGTTCAATTGATGATTGCTTACATGAATTCAATGGTTGAAGGATTCAACATTGGAAACCCTAATTTAATTGGAGTGGTTGAGATCCTTTTTGGTCCTTGCGGTTTTAAGGGGGTTTGGACCAAATGGTCTCAAGACCGTTTGGGACCAAACGATCCCAAACCGTTTAGGTGCATGCGGTTTCAAAAAGTCAACTTTGGCAAACAATCTTCACCACCTACTTTACTAAACGGTTTTGAGTATTCAACCAAGACCATTTGAGGTCTGATTGGTCAAGACCATTTGAGGTGTAAGTGACCAAGATCATTTGGAAAGTAATTAATCAAATTGTATGAACACTTAAAGTGAATAGAGGTCAATGGTTTAAGTGGTCAATTACATGATGTAAATCAATGGTGTTTATAATAATGGTACCTTTAATGAGATAGGGTGATTAGTACCCTTCAAGTAGCTAAGACTTAATGATCATGGTGATAATGACATAACCCATGATGTCAATTCTTCTTCAAGATTGAGTTGACTTAGCTTAATCAAGGCTGAAACAAACATCATCTTGTAGAAGATGAAAGAGAAGATTTCCTACATGATTGATAATCAAGTAGTAGACTTCCTATATAAATGAATGCTTAATTAGGGTATGATCCTTCATAGTGAGATCATGAAACCCTAATTATGAGGGTTAATGAATCATAACCCTAACTGAGGATATTAATGGAAGTAATCTTACTACATGATGATGGTATGATCTTAATTCATAGTGATGGTATGATAAACCTTAATTCAGGGTACTTTGATGATCACTCCTACTTGGAATGAACAGTAAACCCTAATCTAGGGTGATGTGATATGAATAGAAACCCTAATGGAGGGTGATGACACGAGAAACCCTAATTGGGGGTGATGTCATGAGAAACCCCAATTGGGATGAATAGTAAGTCTAATTATGGTTTATTGAATATGAAACCCTAGTTTTAAGTGATGTTATGTGGAACCCTGATATTATGATATGGTCTAAGACTCAATTCAGGGTGATGTCATGTGATGATATATGAAACCCTAGAGATGGTTTAATAGCCAGTACACCAAAGAGAGGTGTGGCTAAAATAATTAAATAAGATGAATATGTTATAAACATGAAGGATAGGGTTGATGAACCATGTGAATGATAATGTGGTGATTTTAATGAATAAGGATCTAAGAGACAAGATGATGCCTAGATCCTTGTACAACCATCTCTATACATGAGTAATAGCCTATACACCTTACAATGATGAGGACATGAAACTTTTAGGAATGATGTATGCTATACTAAATAATGATGTGGATAACATCCTAAGAGTTGAAATACCTAAAATAGTTGATAATGGTTTATCCTATATCAAAAATATCTATCAGTTGGATAAGTCCATATCATTAAAGACAATTGGACAATTCTAATGTGTGACCCATGCACCATATGATGAAAGTAACAAATTAGTGGATAAAGTATTAAGAGGGAAATACCTTAATACAAAGTTAGTTGATTAACTTAAGAAGATGGAAATGAAAAGAAAGTGATACATTCAGATATGATAGATATCACAATATGCATTTCATTGTAGACTTACCTTGATGAACCTCTAATTCAATACTCTTGGTTAAGAGACACATGAAATGTGTGTTATGCAATTGTTACAATAAAGATGTAATGAACTCAATGTGCTTTGATAAATGTTGACCAATATACCTTGAGAAAGGGGTAAGCTAATCAATGAGTATGATGTAATCATACCATGACAAGGATGAGAAATGAACTCATGCCTTGAATTGATGATCATTAATGTATATGATGAAAATAGTGATCAAAAGCAAATACTTATGATATCTTTAAATACTCCTAGAGGTGTGGAGCAATACATTAGGGTTGAACTAATAATTTGAGCATGAAACCCTAATTAAAGCATGATGGGAAACCCTAACCCTAATTTTGGGTAAAGGGGATGAAAAACTCTAATTGATAGATAACCCTAATCCTGATAAAGGATGGTGGTGTTACTAATGTTTCATATGATGTGACAAATGACTTACATGACTGTTATCATGTCAATTAATCATGTATACATCATGAGATGATGAACATAGCTAGATATGAGCTATGACTTTCATATAATAAACATGTTGTATGGCCTTATGTGCCCTAATGTTGTTGTTTCTTAGTAAAAGTAACAAAAATGTGCATGAACCCTATGAGTTCCATGAGTAAGTTGTTGCCTAGTGAAAGGTGGCAAAACATTTAATAAGCTTTGATAGCCATGTGAGATACTTATGTAACAAGTATTATGCATACCTCGGTCTGAGGACCTGGAGGTAATGGTTACCTAACAAGTGGTAACAGTGATAGTTAAGAATTGAGGGTATGAATACCCAAAGCTGATAAGTATGATAATGATGTAGTTGAGGGATGTGAACTTTTAAAAGAAATGAAATGAGGGACTAAGATCCCAATGTCCTTTAAGGACTGAGAAAGTGATTGGTGAAAATAGTACATGTTTCTTTATAGCATTTGTCTGAATAAGTTATGTTTGAGAACTTGACTGATTCTAAAAGAATATGCTAATGTACTTAATTAATTAAGTGGAATCATATCATGTAGAGCCCTGACCATAGATCCATCATCGTCAGCAATAGGTGATGGTGTAACGGGTGCTCCGTGGCAAAAACTGGAACACATATTTTGAATATGTGGGGGCAATGGGCGACTGTATCCTGACGTCCTAATGAGAGAATTGATGAAAGGTAAACAACAAACCTCTCAGTCCTTCATTACTTGTACCGGGATGGATGTATCACGAATCCCCCGATGATTGGGACAGATGCAGTACACATCTCCCAATAATGTTAATGCCGGATCGATGTAGATAAACATGAAATCTCACGGCCATGAAGAGAGTACAACACGCCACTGTAACTCTAATAGCGAAGTTGCCAGTATACCCTGGAAAGCTATATATAGCAGAGACACAAGATGTCCTGCATGTAATCTCGCACTGACCGAGATATGGGAGGTCTTGGTATCTGGCTCTACCTTTGACCTTGTATGGTACCGATTTCGACTTCACAATGGTCGGTTGGAGTATGAGCGGTATACCTCATCTCCTCAGGGCATAAGTGTGATTGTAAAATGTAATCATCCGTCTAGCATGTTTGCTTAAGAATTGAATACGTAAATTCATTGGCTGATGTTATACTTCTTTTATGCAACACTAGTTGATAAATGTTATTCATATCTCTTTACATTCAATGCAAGTAGATATGTGAAATATGAATCTACCATGAGTAGATACAATGCTCTCCTTAGGAAAGGAAATTACTTTACTCTATTCATTCAATGATTAATACTAATGTTACTATATAAGAACTCCTGCTCAGTTTTAATTATAATAAACTGCTATAACAATGTTTTGGCGGAGGGTTATATCTCCCGTTGGGACAATTTACAATTGTCTCACCCCGTGGGATCCAATGTTTTTAGGTAATCGCAGAAGAAGAAGCAGGAACCCAATACCAAGAGAAAAGCAACAGCAATATCAGGGACAACAGTGATGAATCAGGTGGAGGCACTGGCTTCCAAGTTTTTTCTAGATAGTATTCCTATGTGTCGTCTCTGCACTCTCAGGTCCTCGAAATTTATAGTTAGTGTTTTAATGAATTGATCTGAGATTTTGGCTTGATGCCTCGAAGTTATATGTTGTCTATATATTATGTCTTGAGACAGCTGATGTTGTAAATCTCGAGAAGAGATAGTGCAAGACATGTACTTAGAAATAGAATGTAAATGTTACACTTTGGTTCTTAAAGAAAAAGATTTCCTATGTGTGGATCTCTTTGCAAAAAGTTTTAATTTTTAGTGATTTTCAGTAATCCACTATAATGATTCACTTCCTCTTAGTTAATCTTGTGTTTTTTAAGTTGGATGCCATAGTTGCAAACTCAGAAAACTATGATAGCCAACCAACAAGCTCATCAGAAAGCTATTGAATCTCAACTAGCTCAACTTGCAGCTAGCATAAAGTCACCTGCTGGAGTCTATGCTGGCCAACCCGAGAACAATCCCAAGCATCCTAAATAGTTGAAGGTAGTCACCACCAGGTCAGGAAAAGACTATTCAGATCCCCCAGTAAAGACACCTGTGGTTATTACAGATGAAGATGAACCTGTGATGGTCCAAAACTCAACGACACTAGAGTTTCAATCAAAAGATGAAAAGATAGATAAGGCAAGTCCTGAGAAATATACTGATGAAGAAACTAAAACACCAGAACCTGATATTCTTGTATATAAGCCTTGTATACCCTTCCCAGCCCATCTAAGGCAAACCAAGCTTGATACTAGATTCAATAAGTTTAAAGAGGCTATGAAGAAACTTCATGTTGATATACCCTTCTTAGATGCCCTGGCTGAGATACCAGCTTGGACTAAGTACCTAAAGTCACTCCTAACCAGGAAGTATATAACTGAGGAATATGAGACAGTAAAACTGGTGACAACTACATCGGATATCATATTGAGCAAGATGCCCAAGAAACAAAAAGACCCAGGATCCTTTGGAATCTCATGTCACATTGGCAACTCATCATGCAAGAAAGGATTGGCAGATCTCGGTGCAAGCATCTCTATTATGCCTCTTAGCCTATGCAAAAGACTAGGGTTTGTAGAATTTCTTCCTACTGGCATGACTATACAGCTTGCAGACAATTCGATAAAACGTCTGTTAGGAATCCTCGAAGATGTCCCGGTCAAGGTAGGCAAGGACACATATGTTCCATGCGACTTTGTCATTATGGATATAAAGGAAGATGCCCAATATCCTCTCATATTTGGTCATCCATTCCTTTCAACTGCAAGAGCCCTGATTGATGTTGAAGCTGGTACCTTACTGCTCAAATTAGGCAAAGAAACTCTCGAATTTAAAGTCTTCGAAAGTATGAGAAGACCAAGTATGCAGGAAGAGGTCTATCTGATTCACTGCATTGAACAAATGTCACTTCTGACTCAAGAGCATCATGAATCAAACGATCCCTTGGAAATTTCTCTAACAAACACATCAATGGATGAACCAATCGAAGAATGAGTAAAGGATTGCATTGAATCCCTCGACTCTGCTAAAGAAGATGTTGGAGCTAATAGTGAAGAACTCAAGGCTATTGAAACTACAGAAGAAACAAGCAAAAAACCAGAGGCTCCCGAAATGAAGCCTCTTCCTGAAAGACTAAAGTACGTGTTTTTAGATGATCTCAAGGTTTGTCCAGTTATTATGAATTCCGATCTAATAGCTGAACAAGAAGAGAAACTTCTGAAATAATTGAAGGAAAGAAAGAAAGCTATCTGTTATAAAATGAGTGACCTCACTGGGGTCAGTCAAGCGATGTGTATGCACAAGATCCCTATGATGGAAGATCACAAACCTACTATTGAGCATCAACGGAAATTGAACCCAAATATGAAGGAAGTGGTCCATAGCGAGGTCATTAAATTGCTCACAGCTAGAATAATCTATCTGATATCCGATTCTCCATGGGTGAGCCCAGTGTATGTAGTCCCAAAGAAAGGTGGAACAACTGTTATATGGAATGAAAACAATGAACTCATCCCCACTCGAACAGTCACAGGGTGGAGGATGTGCATAGATTATAGAAAATTGAACAAAGCAACTAGAAAAGATCATTTTCCAATGCCCTTCCTTGATCAAGTCCTAGAAAGGTTGGCTCATCAAGAATATTTATTTTATCTTGATGGTTACTCTGGATTCTATCAAATACCCATACATCCAGATGACCAAGAGAAAACAACCTTTACCTGCCCATTCGGAACATATGCGTTTAAAAGAATGCTATTTGGTCTCTGTAATGCGCCCACAACTTTCCAACGTTGCATGGCCGTCATATTCGTTGGTCTTACTGAAACAATTATGGAGGTTTTCATGGATGATTTTTATGTTTACGGAGATTCATTCGATTCATGTCTAAAGCACCTCTCCCTGGTCCTCAAATGTTGTGAAGAAGCACATCTTGTGCTAAATTGGGAAAAGTGTCATTTTATGGTAAGAGAAGGCATTATCCTCGGTCATAGGGTCAGCAATAGAGGAATTGAAGTAGATAAAGTCAAGATTGAAGTGATTTCTAAAGTGGCTATTCCAACAAACATAAAAGAAGTCCATGCTTTTCTAGGACATGCAGGATTTTACAGGAGATTCATAAAGGACTTTTCCAAGATAACGAAGCCAATGAAGAACCTATTACTAAAGGATACTGATTTCAATTTTAATGAAGAATGTGTCAAAAGCTTCAACACACTGAAGCAGGCCCTCACAACCACCCCCATCATTAGAGTTCCAGACTGGGACTATCCTTTTGAAATTATGTGTGATGCCAGTGACTACGCTGTGGGCACAGTTTTAGGGAAATGTATAGAGAAGAAACACTATATGATCTATTATGCATCAAAAACTCTCGATGAAGCTCAGAGGAATTATGCAACTACCGAGAAAGAACTTCTAGTAGTCGTGTATGCCTTTGACAAGTTTAGATCCTACCTAATTGGTTCAAAGGTCATTGTCTACACAGACCACGCCGCCATTCATTACCTCTTGACAAAAAAGATGCAAAACCCAGGTTGATTAGATGGATCCTTCTATTACAGGAATTTGATTTGGAGATAAGAGATAAAAAAGGTACAGAGATTGTTTTAGCATACTACCTCAGTCACATCCACACTCAGGATACTGAGAAGATTTCGATTAACGATTCTCTTCCGGACGATCAACTAATGAAGGCCTCAGAAGCTATACCATGGTACTCGGATTTTGTGAACTACCTTGTTGCTGGCGTTATCCATCCTCAATGCACTGGGAATGCACTAAAGAAGTTCATGCATGATGTGAAGCAATATCACTGGGATGAGCCATATCTCTTTAAACTATGTGCTGATGGTCTGTATAGACGATGTATCACTGAAGAAGAAGCTCAACTTATTTTGGAACAATGTCATTCGGGACCAGTGGGAGGACATATGATCTGTAAAAAGACAGCCTTGAACATTTTGCAATGTGGATTCTTCTGGCCAACCATATCCAAGGATTCCTATGACTTTGTCCTATCATGTGACAAATGTCAAAGAATAGGTAATATAACAAAGAGAGATAAGATGTCGTTGAATCTATGGCAAGAAGTAGATATATTCGATGTTTGGGGGGTCGACTACATGGGTCCATTCCCATCTTCTCATGGATTCTCATACATCCTAGTGGCGGTGGACTACGTATCAAAATGGGTTGAAGCAATACCAATCGTCACTAGTGATTCCAAACTCGTCATCAAATTATTCAAGGATATTAGTTTCCCCTGTTTTGGAGTACCACGAACCGTGATATCTGACGGAGGGTCCCACTTCCTTGAAAGAAGCTTTGAAGCTTTACTAAGAAAATATGGTGTAACACACAAGGTTGCCTCGCCTTACCATCCACAAACAAGTGGACAGGTAGAGGTCTCTAACTGTCAACTAAAGTCTATTTTGGAAAAAACTGTAGGACGCAATCGAAAGGATTGGTCAACGAAAATCAACGATGCCTTATGGGCCTATCGAACTACTTATAAAACTCCCATTGGGACCACACCTTTTCGATTAATATATGGAAAAGCTTGCCACCTGCATGTCGAACTGGAACACAAGGGATGGCGGGAAATTAAACAACTAAACTTTGATATGAAAGAAGCTAGCCAAGCTAGGATTCTATAACTCCAAGAGCTGGATGAACTCCGGATGATAGCTTATGAGAACGCACAAATCTACAAAGAATGCACAAAACTTTGGCACGATGGACATCTGAAAAGAAAAGACATACAAGTAGGAGACCAAGTTCTGCTATTTAACTCAAGGTTGAAGTTATTTCCAGGAAAACTCCGCTCTCGCTGGTCTGGACCTTACATTGTCAAAAGCATTTCCCCACATGGTGCTTTCTCTTTATGGAGTGAAAAGTCGGGCGAATTTACGGAAAATGGTCACCGCTTGAAGAGATATTTCACCTCGATTGACATAGGAATTGAAACAATGCTGGAACTCACCAATCCAAAGGATCCACCATGACGCTAAAGAATTCAGTCGAGCCATCGACGTAAAACAAAGGCACTTTTCGGGAGGCAACCCGATCAATAGATTTGTTTTACTTTTCTTTTCAAATCAGAATATTTGTTCAATTTTGTTTTTACATTCTAGTAAATTTTTCATTAAATAAAATATGCATCGCAAGATGCTATTTTAAGATCTAATTACCCTTCACCATAGAGATTTTCAAATAAAAGGATGTACGCTGATCGGAACGCAACCACACCTGGTGGTCATTCTGGCATGATTTTCCCCTCCATCTTGGATTTAGGGTTTGCTCGGGACGAGCAAATCTCTCAGTTCGGGGTAAAGGGTGGGTGGTACATACCTCACTTTCCACCTACACCCATCCTTTTCATACTTAAGTTTTCACTATCACATTCTTGATAAATTTTTTTCAAAATTTTCAAAATTCTTTAAAGCCTTTCAAAGAAATTGAACAGACACTTGATGAATTTTTGACACTTTTTGACACTTCCTGGATTCATCAAAAGTCACTAACTAAATCGCTATGCATTTTCAATCATTATATCCTCCTTAATCGAAGTAAATCCTCAAAAGGACCACATTTTGAAACAAGCCTTTTTGATCGAAATCATCTTGTGAAGCTTATGATTCCTAACATCATGACACTTATGCAAAAATGACAAGTGTCTGTCGAATTGATAGGGATCAAACACGTCATGCTTCCTAACTGACTAGTGGAACAATAACATGGAATCTCCACTAGATCCTCATCAAGTCATTATTTGAGCAGAGTTTGATAAAGAGAACAACTCGGTGCACTGAATTGTAAATCAAGTCGCATTCTGATCTGAACTCTCTTCTACACTTCTTCTATCATCTTCGTATCCCTTCATTCATACAAAAGAAACAAAAATAGCCAAAAAAGTGCCAAACCCAAAGTTTAGGGTGGAACGCCACTTCCCTCTTTATCCACTTCTTCCATACCCCTCACAAATAAATAGGGGCGTACCACCAAAAATGCAATATCAAGTCGAATAGAGGAGAGATTTGCAAACAAAAAGATGCCAAAGTGCACACAAAAAGAAATGCAATCTTGAGTCGAATAGAGGAGAGATTCGCACAAAAAATGCAATAAATGAAATTGCAAAGCAAATAAAAATCTCGAGTCGAATAGAGGAGAGATTTACTTCTTCCTTACATACCACCTTTCACTCCCTTTTCTACCTAATGGCACAATGATTGCCTACCCTACCCTGGAAAACACTAGTGTCAGATCAAATGCACACTTGTTGTTCTGCGGGTGTCTCTGAACTCTTACAAAACTCTTTGAGATGCTTATTGTTGGAAAAGGTGAGGAGGAAGTGATTTTTGAAAACGAACTCAGGAATGAAGATATGGTAAGATGTGTTTTGTGGTCTCAGGAGGTTGCGATACTGAGTAATGTTGAGCAAAAAGAAAACATTCGTGATGTGAAGATGAAGCAATCACACGAATTGAAAGTATTCATTTGGCGACTGTTTCAGATTTTGTGTTACTCGAGGACGAGCAACGTTTAAGTTCGTGGTATTTTGATGAATGTATATTCATCATGAAATTCAATTATCACTACGGGACAAATTCAACTTTATACATACTATTTCACTCAATATGAATCATGATGTGCAAAACTACTTAGTTGATTCGATTATCAAGGTTTTAACTAAACATCGTTCATTTAATGCAGGTTTTGATAAAATTGAACAAGTAGTCAAGGTTCACCTTCATCCCTGGCTCTGATCAAGATATCTAACCAAGAAATTCCACCCATGCGGTCTCAAGACCGTTTGAGCCCATGCGGTCTCAAGACCGTTTGAGCCCATGCGGTCTCAAGACCGTTTGAGCCCATGCAGTCTCAAGACCGTTTGAGCCCATGCGGTCTCAAGACCGTTTGAAGCAGCAGAGACTGATTGGAGGCATCACTCAGCCGTAAGGAATCGAGCAGTGCATGAACTCAAGGTCACAAAGCAGAGTCCTAACAACGGCCATGGTGGTCCAAAATGGCCGTGGTCTTCTACCATCACCACGACCGTGTGATGCGGCCACGACTGTGGTAGACCTGAGCTTTCACTCACCACGACCGTGGTCGAAAAGCCACGACTGTGGAACCCTACCTACATCAATCCTCTCTCACTCGCCATTCTCGTGTGAGGCAGCACGGCCGTGTAGCAGCTACCTCACCACGACCGTGGCATCACTCCACGACCGTGGCACCACATCATCAGAGCCCGATTTCTACCCCACCACGCCTGTGCAAGGCGGCACGGCCGTGGGACAACAACTTTACCACGACCGTGGTGCCCAACCACGACCGTGGTGCGTCGTCTTCAACCTCCAACCAGCAAACATTTGCAGCTCCTGAGCAAGGTTGATTGAAGGTGGTTCATTTACCAAATTAGGTCACCCCGAGGCCATTGCACCTGTAGATAAAGGCCGAAGATCATTTATAGATCAGAAGGCTTCTAAATCGATTTTACCCAGCTGATGACGAATTCATATGCTATTCGAATTAGTTGCAGAAAACCAAACGATCTGTCCAAGACCGTTTGACCTTCTTCGGCGCGAGACCATTTGGCCCCTGTACGGGTTTCAGATCGTTGAATCAGCTAAGACCGTTTGAGTTGGGCTGGAGCGTTGACCATTTGCTGCTGCTGAAGAACATTTGCTTATCAAGGGTTTGTAGACCGTTTACTATAAAATGGTTTACAAACCATTTTCCCCTGTCTACAGACCGTTTGAAGAAGACCGCACAGAGCGATCGTTTTCCCAAAACCATTTGGAATGATCATTTGGTAGAAAATGGTCTCCAGACCGTTTGGAGGAGATATTTCAAGACCGTTTTGTTTAAACTAATTGAAACCGTTTGGGGTCAGTCCTGTGCCTATAAATAGGACCCCAAGGGTCCTCACTGGGACATCAGTTCTGGGACGCCGATAGGCTGCCTGTATACAGATCCGATCCGAAACCAGTCTAGTCCACGCCAGTTTCATTTCACCTACTGCCCATGTTGCAACCAAGGAGGCTGAGGAGAGAAGAAAGACGGAGCAAGGGAGACTGTCCGGTCTGTCTTGGCAACTCCTGTTCACATCCAGATCTGCTCTGACACGACGTAGGAGGCCGTATCTACTTCACCGAGTTGCGACAACCTCCCGCACCGAGTCCATGGTGGATTTCTCTCTCTCTTTTTCATTCTTCTTGTTTCTCGCATCATGAGCGAGTAGTACCTTTTCGCTGGGGTGCGGGGACTAGCCCCGCTGCCCATGAAAACATGTCATATTATTAACCGGTCATGGCAATGTATATAACTTTTCATTTTGTTGTTAATCGGTATGTTCGTAGTTCGATTAATTGCTTGCTTTCATCCTTGTACTTCCTATGTTGTGAGAATATCTTTATGTAGGTTTGAATGTCATTTAATAGATTGACTCCCAAACTAGAAATAGAATGGGATTCCTTGAGGTCGTAAGTGTATGATGCGCGAGGGGACAAGCCATCTAGCCTGCAGTGATGCTTCTGTGTACCTAACGCCTGTATAGGGGGTTCACAGCCTTAGTTGGATTTTGTATCTTCTTGTTAATCATCGATGTTTGCTCATATATAAATCAGTTACTCACTTATCGATTAACGTGGTTGACTCCCAAACTAGAAATAGAATGGGGTTCCTTGAGGTCGAAAGTGTATGATCCGCGAGGGGACGGGCCATCTAGCCTTCGGTGACGCTTCTGTGTGCCTAACGCATGTATAGGGGGCCCACAACCTTAGTTGGATGTCGTATCTTCGGAGGCGTAAGTAAGTGATCTGGTTGGTGATGAGACATTTGATGCCTAAGGTGATGCTTATGCGAACTTAACGCCCGTATGGGGGGTACTACAGTAGCTCTATTTGGATTGTTATATCTTGCCCGGATTGTTTGTGATTGAATGTGTTTGCATGTGTAGCGGTGGTGAAACCCGATACCATCCCAGTGATTCCATATCATTGATCTAAATCCAACTTTAATTCAGCTTTTACTCTCTTGCAATTAGTCTAATTAACCTCAAATCAACCAATCATTCTAAATATTAGTTTTACTTGAGCAAGATTTGATTGACAAAGATTCTTAAAAATGTTGTCCTTTGGGTTTGATCTTTAACTATACTGCGATAAGACTCGTCCGCTTGCGTGTGGTATTATTGCACTTTGGTTTTGGTAAAAACTCGGGGATTTCAACCCCGAGTGAGTTTGTTAGTGCGTTCAAAATACCACGTCATGCTTCTGAAAGCTCTAGGATATATAAGTAAAGGACTAAGAAAATTCATATTAGGCACATTATAAATAGGGTGTTTCTTCCAGGATAGAAAGTCCTCCTTTTCAATTCTAGGCTTAGGCTACATCTAGGTAAGCTAAGGTCTAAGTGGAGTGGACCATTTATGATTGAAAAATTATTCCCCCATGGTGCTATGAATATTGTAGACGGGAACAAATCATTCCTTATAAATGACCAATGATTAAAGCACTATTTTGAAGGTGAGGTAGAGCCCTGGATAGAGGAGGTGCAACTTTACACCATTCCATAGATTCTTTCTCTATCGACCATCTAGTCTAGGATGTTAAACAATGACACTTGTTGGGAGGAAGCCCAATCTTTATTTTCTTTGTTTTTATGCTCAATTTCATTTTTAGTTGGCACTTTAACTAAATTTCTATAAAAATGGTACTTTGACTCATTTTTGGAGTGTGTAGGGCTTTTAAAGTCAGTACCACTGAGTTTTGCAGTCGTTGGTACCAAAATAAGGTCAATGTTCTATCTGCAACAATAGCACAGACTCGGTACCACCGACTCAAATGGTTGGCACCACTGAGTCTCTGAAGATCTTTTGAGGATTCACTGATAAGGACTCGGTACCACCGACAATTGCTGTCGGTGCTACTGACTTTTGGGCATGACCAGGTTTGATATAGTGAGTCTACCGATTCGAAAGCATCAACAAATCCTAGAACTCAATACTACTGACTCAAGAAGTTGGTACTACCGACCCACCACGTCAGCAAGATGGGTGGTCGTGATCCAACAATTGTGATGCACTTCATCGAGCGATCAGTATCATCGATCCACAACACAAGTTGGTACCACTAATGTGTCATCGGTACCACCAACTCAATGTGATCCACGCCATCTACTTCAGGCAACTGTCAACCGTCAATACAACTGACCACAAATTTTGCTAGTCATCTTGGTACCACCGACTTAGGAAAGTTGGTAGTACTAACTTTGTCGCAGTCAGCTATAAAAGGAGGGGTGGGGGAGCCATTTTCTTCACACCCTCAACATCCACTCCTACATTTCAGAGCAAGGCTACACCCGAAGCCGATGATCTTCCCTGAGCTTCCATTCTCTTAAACTTCTTCTTGCATTAACAAGATGGATCCTAGGAGAGGAGTTGTTCCCCCATAGGGTGAGTAGGTCCCCCGGCCAACCCGCATTCAACACCCATCCTCAGAGATAAGGAAGCTCTATGAGGAGTTACAGATGAGGTTGGTCATCCCGACAAGATATGGTGATCATACATTGATCGAGATGGCAGGTTTCACTGACAACATGCATTTTGTATGTCAGCAACATGCAATGGAGGGAGATAATCATTTCTTCAATGATTGGCAGACATACCTAGATCTTGTATTGAAGTTCTTGGCATCACTTGACATTCTCATCTCCGCGAGCAGAAGATAGGAGGCGAATGGCGGGAAGGCAAGGTCAACTTCCGCCTCTTCAACAAAAACTACTCCCTCACATTGAGAGCCTTCAATCATATCTTTAACTGGGCTCATGTCCCAGAATGCTCAACCCCATCGGATTTCGACTTTGACTTGGCCTGGGAGCAGCTGACTGAGGTGTCAGTGAGATTTTGTATCAACTAGAGCATCAGTTCAGTGACTGATATTGAGCATCCTTTTTATCATATGCTTCACTGTTTCTGTGTAAACACTATCTTCGCTCAGTTCGAGCAAGGTCAAGGGAAAGTCCAAAAGGCAGACCTCTACTTTCTCTATCGGGTACTGTAGGGGGAGATGGTTAATTTTGGATCTTTTCTATTGCTCCATATGATTTCTGTGAGGTGCAATGTAACAAGGAAGGTGCCGATTTTATTTGGGGGTCTCATCACCCCTATTTCTCTCCACCTGCACATTAATCTATCCACCCTCGAGCCATTGGAGGATACAACAAAGCTAGACCTCCTTCACTTCCACAAAGGGCATCTTATCTGATACCACCATGATATACTCTATGCACGTTACAACCGCCGTGGCAAATTTTAGGAGCAGAGGCTCACCAACCCTATTTTCAACCTGCATGGGGTGGAACATCTAAGGTGGCCACTGAATGAGGGGGAAGCTGAAGATCTGCCCAGGGCATCATCTCAGGGCGACGAGGAGGAGCATGGTGGCAACCGTGAAGATGAAGTTAAGGAGGTGGATCCCACTATCCCTATAACCAAGCAAGTGGTCCCATGTAAAAGGGCCTGCCCATATGATACCTTGACTTCCTCGGCCCCACTACCTTCCCAGGAGGAGCATGACCTGTACAATATGGCAGGTATTTATACAATGCTGCAGAAGATCTAGACAAGGCAACAACATCATCAGGTGACACTGGCAGGCGTGCAAGATATTCAAGGAAGGTTGTACCAGAACCAGTAGGCGATCTACAAAAATGAACACCTTCTCTTGGACAACCAAGAGAATGTTCACACGCTCTTGTAGCAAATGGAGCAGTACCAGCAGCCTTTCTTCGACAACTACTAGAACTGTGGATACTTCAGGGAGTACCTACAACCGCCACCTATGCCACCTATAGACCTCTCATTCCAGGGTATGTTCCCTCCACACGACCCCAACATGCCACATTTGCCATTCTGAGCCATGGTACCACTATTCCACCTCTTGGGTACGAGTATTGACTATGTGGACATAGTCATATTCAAGCTTGGGGGGTGCTGGAACAATATTCTATCTTTTTTTATATTATCTTTAGTTTTTGTTTTGTTTTTAGTAGTGCAAGTGTAGGATCCACGTCTATCTAGTATAATTTTGAAGTAGTAAATGCATGATTTTATGTTCAAATAGATTGTACTCTCTAGGTTGTTGCATGAAAATGGTCATATACTTAAAAGCTTAAATTGCAAAATCTTTTTGTAACACCGCTTGAGGAAGTGTTTGGACTAGTCAGCATTAGGCCTTAGGACATAGATGAAAGTATGAATCAACTTGGGAATGTGATTGATGAAGATGTTGATCCTAAAATGACCAAACCATAATGAGATCTTAAATGAAAATACAAGAAATAAACCTTTAGATCACCCTAAACACATGTCAATTAAGAGGGACACATCATAACATAATGAAAGACATTGTCTCTTAGTTGTGTGATTCCATTTCCTTTCCATTCATTTTTGACCCACCACCTCAAAAATTCATGAGTACTCCAAGATATTTTTCTTGATTGCATTGCATGGCACGATTGGAACATATTAGTAGTTTGCTTGCATATGAAAAAAGAAGAAGAAAAACACGGCATTTGTATGCATCAACTTTAGTGCATACCATCTTAGCTTACATAACACAGTTCATTAAGTTTCATACATTTCAACATTGCATGCATATTTTCTTGAACATGTGGATTTTAATATCGAGTTATTGAGCTAAAAGTGTAGGGATGCACATCTAAGAAAATAAGAATAGAAAAAAATGGAGAAGAAGTATAAATATAAGAAGAATGAAACTTAGCCTTTAGAAGAAAAAAAGAATATATATATATGTGTTTGTTTCAAAGAAACAAAGAGGAGAGTGCATCCCGCATGTTCCTGTAGTGATGATTTAATCGACATGTGTATTCTTTTGAGTTGTCAAATAGAATCAACTCATTCATACATGTATCATCCCAATAAGAAAAGAAAAGAAAGAAATAAGTTTTTTTAGGCATTAGGACTCATTCATGGCATTCTTTTCATCCATATAGGTTCATTTTGCTCTATGCATAAATAGGTTGGACGTACTTATGAATTTTCATTTGCCACCCATTTGAACCATTAATTGCTCTTATTGGTAGGCCACTCTAATGACTTATCTCCTCAGTCATTCTTATATGAAGATTTGCTTCCAAATAGTTGGTAGTTAGGAAAGAGCAATTTAGTGTAGGGAATCACACAATGCACCAAGCAAATGTCTGAGTAATTATGATGTTAACTACTTTCTTGATAGTGTCACTGACTAAAGGTGCACATATTTTATGGAAGTTTTTGGTCACATTAGAGAAGTTATCGATTCAGTGGTCAATAAAGGTCGGTTTAGGGCTGGATAGGTGGATTTAATTTAGAAAGGAATGTATGTGTTGTATCCTGATGCTGACTCTTGTCAAATAGATTTGAGAGAGTGCTTCTCGAGGATGAGAAACATTTAAGCTTAGGGGAGTTTGATGCATGTGTTTTTAGTCATTATTTTAGGCATATTTTTCCTTGATTTCATGTGTAGATTAGTCATTTATTTGATTTATTATGCATGAAATGACTTAGACAACCTATTTCTATTAAATGCATCAAATTATATGACTTTTACTATTTTATATAATATTTTATGCATCTGCATTGCTTATGAAGATTTTGTATGTTTTTAGGTACAAATAAGAGCCACAGAGTTGGTGCTACCGACCTAGAAACAGTCGGTAGTACCGACTTCGCATCAGAAACCTATCAGGAACTCACCTAAGTCAGTGGCACTAACAATTGAAGTTGATGCCACTGAGTTAGCATCAGCAAGCCCAATATGAATTGAGAAAACTCGATGCTACTGAGTTGGTGTCAGAGAGGTAGCTTGAAAACCACAAAACTCGATGCTATCAAGTTTAGTCAATAGTACCGATGAGATCAGGATTGCATGACCAAACCTAAGTGACTCGGTACTACTGTCTCACCTAGTCGGTACTATCGAGTCTGCCTGATCAGGCCTACCACAGATCTATCTCTAATCGAATGGTTGATGTTAAGTCAGACCCTAAGTGCCTCCTATGACTCAGGGGGACAACGGAAAAAGTAAAAGAGGTAGCCATTTTCATTGCACGACAACCAAAAAGAGAGAAAAAAAGAAATGAGGATTGAGAGCTTTGACCGAGGAGATCCATGCACCTCTGGAGGATGATTCTGCAGCCGAAAGACAGTAGAATACTCACACAATAGAGGGGATCTTCCAAACGAGCGGGGATTCAAGGGTTACCTTTAGTTTCCTCATGCTTCCCAAGTTTTTCTTCTTTCCTCCCATGTATTTGTCAATGAAAACCATGCAAGGCTAAAAGCTTTTATTCCTTAGGATCTGGAAGTAGCCCAGATATACACTGTGATTGATTTCCATGCATTAATATCATTTTTATCTCTTTTACTGGATACAAATATATGAAGGCTTCATGTTCTACTTGTGCTTGATCACCATGAGTGGATTGATAGACACTTATTCATCTCGGGAGAGAGGTTAAGGGTTAGAGAGCATATATTCATCTGTCTAATGTGCCCTTTGGAAAAAGTGGAGTGTTAACAGATGAAGAAACCCAAAGAATGCCTGTAAAGCATCTAACTAATCAACCAATAACTGCACAAGTGGGATTGGCATTTGATTATGTAGTGAATTACACTACGATAACATGTAATTTTGGCTACATGCTCCTTATCCAGGGATTTAGATAATATGTGTTAGTGTATGTGAGATCGATTATTAGTGTTGTCTGTGGTGAAACCACTATCCTAAGGAATTCACCTCATTTCTAATTAATTCTATCTTTAATTCATTTTATTTCTATTTTTTGTTCTTGTGTTCAACCTAATTCAACCAATTACAACTGGTTTAGCTGATTGATCGCAGTTAGTAATATTCTACTAGAGAAACACTTCCCTGTGTTTGACTCGGGCCTCACAAGACCTTATTACTTTGATACGTTCACTTGTGTACTACACACGGTAAACTCGTGTCAGGCCCCCCGTATAAATATCGAAAGATCCCAAGTGCGTGAAAACACACCATTTTGCCTACATCAAATCGTTAGTAGAGAACTAAAAAAAGGGTAGGATTATAGTTCGAGGGGAAATGATTGAGTGGAAGTTAATAGTAATATACATTATTTAATGATGAGGATTTAAGTTAAGTAGTCATTAACACATAATAGGAAAGACCAAGTATGAAAAAAGGTCACCCTTCTATTTATTTAAGTCTATGTTTTAAAATATATTCCCCTTCTTTTACCAACCACATGGTCAGAGATTTATTGACTACTTCATTTATAATCAAAAGACTTCAAAATTTCTCTTTTTCTATTAATTTACTCGATATAAATGTGCATAATAATACAATGTACAACTGTGTAGGATATATTTATCATGTTACTTTCCTATCATTCCATTTATCACTCATTTATCTTCACTTATTTATCCCATTATGCAATAACTTTGTCACAAAGTTTTGTTTTCATTCTACAATCATTAAGAACATGCATAACAATTTTATTTCAATAAAAGGCATGTTTCAAATTAATATGAAGTTAGATCCAACTTTCCAAATTTGAAACAATCCTATATATTGCTAATATATTTTACTTTAATTACTTATGAAGAAAATTTATGCTAATAAATTTACAATTTAAAACTAATTATAGATCTAAAATCAAGGGTAAACATTATTTATGAAAACAAATTCCTTTTCTATTTATCATTTAAGAATTCAAAAGGTAAGAGGGAGGTTTAGTAAGGAAAGCATTTAATCAAGATGATTACTATTTATTGTTTTGGGTTAAGTGATTGACTACAGATATTTGGTTGCCTTTATTTATTTCCATAAAAATAGATGCTTTTATTAAAAGATTTGTTTCCATTATGACATGTTAAAGTGATAATTGTTATTTATTAACATTTTTAACACATTAACTAGAACAAAGTATTTTGTACAATTTGTTATAATGTATTTAATTACATTATTACATGTTGTTGTAATTACCCCAATTTATATTTTGTAGCTCATTATATTTTGAAAGTAAATCCACTTTAAGATTTTCCACCATGAGTATTTTTCATAGATTTATCATGCATATACAACATTGTTTCCCTTTATATTATACACTAGTTTTATTTATTACAACTTCACCTAAATTATATACGTATAAGCTATACAAGTTGATTTATACTACTTATTTAATATATTAGACTTTTTTGATGAAAAAAATACTTATGGATATTTATCTATATCGACACTTATATCTTATAGCATATTAATGAGATTAAGTGCACATTAGGATCACATCTTGTTAAAAGAAAATTATCTATGGGACTTATTTCAATTCCAACCATGCTTCCATGATTTGAAGGATAGGTATATCTAGATTTCACTATGTTGCACTCCTATTCTCAACCATGGTCTCATCTTATTCTAATCGCACAATTAAAATTTACATGAAGAATGATGAGAGAGGCATAGCATGCATGCCATATACATGTTACATAGTCTTTTGACCAAATCAAAATGAAGATATTACATGTTTCAGATCATAATACAACAATATAATTGACAAATCCACATCCACCAAGAAAAATGATGTCTAAGGTGTCACATATATTTATGTAGTATATATACATATTTACATGGATATAGGTTTGCACAATATTGTCCAACTAATCATTTGCGGTTCAAAACTCAAACCAGTGTTAGAAGCATAATATGTGGACTCTAATACCACTATTGGGTTTTAGGGAAGGGAGCACAACAGAATAACAAAGTTTTTCCCTTTCTACCCAAGTCATTGGATCCATTGTAGCTATAAAACATTAGTGAATAAAAGACATAAGAAGGAATAAAGGTGATACCTTTACGAACACTACTTGTCCAACAAGTAGACACATCTTATGTAGGTGAAGAACTTGATCCTATGAATCTAGATTCTAAATGACCACCCATCTGGATAGATAAGAACAAGAAGATCTGGATTGTCCACCAAGAAACTACTTATTATCATCTTGTAGAACTTGTTATCCAAGCCTATATACGTGTCCCTCAACCTCTACTTTGTCCATGCATATGAGGGAGAACATGACACACCACCTTGGACACAATGTCAAAGAGGGACAAGAGTTATTGACATTCTAGTCATCACAGAACTCCCTTTATTCTCCTATCTCGGGCAATAATTTGATGCACTGAGTTTTAGTCACTTTTCACATGCTATTTTTATATGCAATTAGTGCACAATTGATTGCCTATAGATACATTTATGCATTGATTATCATTGGTAGCCTACAAAACACTATTTCATTAACTAATAAGTATTTTTACTGAATTATGTAAATTTATCAATTTTTTATTAACACTTATGTTGGTTTTTCCTTGCTGCAGGAAACTCGAGAAGTTACAATACAGCTTGATGCTACTGAAGTATAAGTCAGTGGTATCAACATGGTGCAAAATCCAAAAGTGAATGGCATACATTTTGGTGCTACCATGACATAATTTGGTGCTATTGATGCACTTGATGCTATTGAAAAGAGGAGTCGATGCTACCGACTTACCACCCAGAAAGCATCAAGAACTAGATTTTATGGCTTTGGTGCCACAGACATGCAAATTGGCACTAACAACTTTTGTACCCAGACTAAATCAGAAGTCAAAAGAAAAACTAGTGATACCAACATACTAGTCGGTAGTAGTGACACTTATCAAGGGTTTCAAGTCAACCAACAACTTGAAGCCACCAACATCCAGTCGACAATGCCAACTTTGTGCAATCAATGCAGATTGAAAGCTATAATCAATCCAATGGATGTGATTTAATGATGGCCCAAGTCCCACTTATGACCTAAGGGGAGTTCTGCCAAAAGAAGATATCAAATTTTATCTCATTGCAACAGAGCATAGAGCTGAGAGAGGAGCATACAAAGGAGATAGCCATGTACCGAACGCTCCAGTTACTTCCAGGAGGTAGATTTATAGCCAAAACGATGTGGATTGACGTGTCTACTAGAGGGGATCATCAACAACACTTCTCCAAGGGTTTTGATAGGTTCTTCTAATGTTTATGTCATTTCTCCCTGTTCCTCTCTATATTTGATGGTAGAAATCATTTAGGGATATCCCCCTATTTTATAGGACCCTAGATCATATCAATATTACTTTGTATTTTACTTTTATAAATTAATAATATATATATATATATATATATATATACATATATTCTTTAATTATGGATGTAAATCTTTGATTTCTTGATGAATTGTTTGTGCTTGATCACCACAATCAATGTATTAGACCTCTAATTGCTTCAGGAGAGGGATTAGGGGTTGGAAACCTTTTAGATTTACCCAACTAATACTATTCCTCAGGAGAGGACTTACTGCTCTGAAGGAAAAAACCTAGAGTTATCACTAATGCACCTAGCTACTTCCTAAACTACTATAAAAGTGGGGTTTGTCTTAGTATAGGTAGCGTATTACGCTGTGGGAGTGGCTAATACTTGCTATAGGTCCTTCGTCCAGGGTTGAGGGTAGATAATTATTGACAAAGTAAAGTTGAATGTAATGCATATAATGGTAAAAGTATAATCCTAAGGAATCCATCAATTCCTGATCACGTGTAGTTAATTTAGATTTTATTCTTACACTTATTCATAAAAAAACAATCAACCACTTTTTATAGGCCTAGCTGATTAGGTTACAGTTAGTAGTAGTTTCTAGAGAATGTTTCCCTGAATTTATAACTCGGGCCTCATAGACCTATATTACAAAATACGAACTGTAACGTACTTGAATCTAGACTGATAGCAAATCTCCCTTCATGTAGGCCTTGTTTGATTAATTTAATATAAGATATATTTTTACCCAATTCAAAATATTTTGGGAGTAACTAGATTCATAAAGTGTCATGAATTCATAACCACTATTTATATACAATATTTTGAAGATAAAATTTCATAATAATTAAAATTATAGGAATGATGTATAAATTTAATAGTTAATAGATAGACATAATTTGTAATCCCATAATGGTAAGATCAAAATATGGAAATAATTTAAATATAAATGAATACGGTGACATATAATATTAAGCACATCAACAAAGTACTTAATATACAAATAATAAAATATGATATGAAGCATTTTAAAACTATAATTTTGAGGTCAGATTTAAGTGTCTCACATCATGATTAGCCTTTATACCAACTTTCAAGTCATTTGGACCTCATTTACCCATTCAATTAATAGTTTGAATTGCTAGATATCATATGCCTAATATTTACATTTTGTCATTCTCAGATTTCCTTTTTTATCAGCGTAACACACGCGACTTCGTCTCCTTACTTAGTCGTGCTCTAGCTCTAAAAGTGCAGCCGCAAAACCTGATAGCTGACGCCTCTTCTCTGCCTGTTTCTGTCCTTTCCCTTTCGCTGACCACGAGTAGTTTTACGGTCTCTCTCCCCGATGATTCTTCCTCTGCCTATTTGTTCTCTCCCCATTCTACCTTTTCCTCTTCGGCCTCCGTCTCTTCCCCTGTGCCACAACAAACTCTAGCCATCAGTGCCCTTCTCTCTCCCCTCATGCCTGATCCCATGACCGCAGCAGGTGCGACCACTAGTGAACCATCACTGTTGGTGGATGATCTCTTATTCCACACATCTGCAACTGGTGTGTGACCCCTGATAGGCAAGCCGCAAACTGCCACCTTCATCCTTCACCAGACCCCTCGACTCTACTCCCTTGCTGATCTACAATCTCACGATGGACATTAGCCTGAACTACTGTTGCCTTCGACTCCGCCTAACCTACAATAGGGTACCAGCTATGGAGTCTGCAACAACCCATCCGCCACGCATGCCATCGATCTCCCTCTTCCTCCTTTCTCGCAATGCTAAAACCTAGCCGTGACATCTCGTTATCCCTGTGAGGCTGCGCCCAGCTGTCGTGGCAGCCAAGGACTTGTCGCCGCCTCCTATAGAGGCTGGCGAGGAGCATGTGGCTCTGTCACATCTCCAATCTGGCGATCATCACCTCTGGATCTACCATCAACACGCCAGTAGCACAGCTTCGACTTCCTCTGCCCTGCCATACATTCTGGCGTTGTCCCTTATATTAGTGCCACCTAACCCGACATCACCAGGTCCCTCCTCTTTGTCGCGCCATAACAAGGAGATGGTGTAGGCGACCTTTTTCCTTTGTCTTACACCTGCAACCACACCACCACACTCACTACAGTTCAACCCCTGACCACCACGTCAAGTCCTACTACCTCCAGCTGCACCACCATGTAACTTCACCGCCAGCAACACAATCATCACCACATCCCACTGGATGCCAAGCCAAAACCTTGCCTTCGTCTATCCTTCTTCTCCTATTCTTCTTCCTCTTCCCTTCCTTCCCTCAGCCTTACCCTAAAACTTTAGCCTCCCCCTCTTCATTTTCTTCTCCTTCCTTCTGGCGCCATCTGCATAAATCACAAACCTATAGTCTAGCAACCCACCGTCGAGGGTAGTGTAGACCATCTACAACTTAATATAATGAGGAAGGCCTACGACCACATGTTGAAGTGGTTGTTTTTGGCACTGGAGGTTATATCTAACCATCGTCTTCCCTGAGCTATTTGCTACATATGGCTGCTGCCATCATGTACCCACAAATCACAGCTAACTGGTCATTCACAGGCCAGTCATCTCCTTCCTCTACCCAAGGTTTAATAGATTTTAGTTTAGTTGTTCACTAATAACAAGAGGTTAAGTGGTACCATGAAACTTGAAACATGGCTATAACACTAGTCAAATTGTCCATACCTAATTGTATCATAGTAGTGTATAAGTACAACAATACGATCATTCAATAAGAAACCTGACAATCTTATAGGAAAATACATAAAATATTATGGCTTTCAGCTATACATCTAATTGATACCAAAACATTAGGTACCTATGAGTGTAATGATAATCTAACCTAGTTGACCTGTATCCCTAAGTATTCATCATATTAGTTAGTACTCATACGTGTATATGCATTAGTGGTTAAGTGGAGATTCATCAAATCTTGTATTCATAACATATTCAATAAATAGATAATAAAATGTTCATATCCACCAATATACATGCTAAATATAATGTTAAGAATATAATGGGTTCATCGAGTATAAACATAGTGATATTACAATAACTAAATCGGCAATGTATATTGGTACCAACACACCTAAACATTTTTAAACTTATGTGACTAAAGATGAATCTTGGAAATACAATAGATGTCCAATGCATCACATATTTTCTTTATAAGATTAAAATCCCTAATGTGTTAATACATGATTGGGAATTGGATGAGAATAATATAATAATCTATAATAGGAATCTAGACACATCTTAGCTCTGCTTTGACTACCATACATAATATGTTCTTAGGATGAATACTTGACCTTGGAGACCAAATATATAAATTGAGTGAATAATTATCCATGAAGACCAGGTATGTACATCCTCTATTTTATTTTGGGCATTATTTGACTAAAACCTACATTCATTTAATGAGGCATATCTTAGTCTGCTATTCTACTTAAAAATCCATTTACTTAGACATTTTTATTTTTCCTTCTCTCAATTTATTATATTCAGTTGTTGATACCCTATTTATAATGGGTCTTTGGACCCCTCTTGTTATGATTGCCTTTTATGTGAAATTGACTAAAATGATTATCTTGCCACTCTATTTATGCATGCTGCATGTTTGACTATAATATCTAGAATTGTGGTACTAATGTACAACCATATTTATTTAGGGTGTGCGTATTCTGCCCGGGGTGTGCGTTTCTACCCTTATTTCTTTTAGGCCATGATCCTATGGTGTTATGGCCCTGTTTTAGATATATTTAGTCTACATTGTTATGCATGAAAATGTTTATTGTTTAAAAAATGAGTTGTGGATAATTGTTATGGAAAGACACCTTTTATCTTACTTGTAATCTGAATCTAATATGCCTCATTCCTTTTGTTACATTTCTCTTGTTATATTTTTCTTGAACTTACCTAATTAATTACAAATAGTCTCCTTTTTTTGGGAACATATCTTTTGCAATATTAACTCAATATAATGCCCAAAGTGTTTACTATGTGTACATACTCAGCCTTTGCTGACCTATACCTTATTTCCTATGTTCTGGGTGATGTTCCCTTCCACCTAGGTGTAGATATATAATAGGAAAAGGATGCACAAATTATGTATACATACTTTTAGACCTAAGGATAGCTTGGAATGTCTGGGTGTCCCTCTACAACATGTCTTGTATATTATTATATTTACAATATGTATACCTTTTAGATTGTAAATACCACCTTTTATGGTGAAAAACAATTGTAAGTGAATCATTATGTAACTTTGTAATAGTTTTATTTCCGCTGCTTTATTACTACATGGATCTTGTATTGTATCATTTGAGTGGATCCCCTTTTAGGTTCCACTCTTTACAAAATGGTGTGAGAGCCAAAGCACTTGGTAACTTGACTATTTCAAGTTATCCTATATTGTTCCAGAATCATGTACTTAGGTGAACTTTTACATGTAGTTGATGTACCTAATCATGAGTAGTGGAGCACCAAATAGGGTTTCATTTCCTATCTTATATGGTGATTTCCACTCTCTAAACTACCATGTGGTCGAGACCCAGGTTTTGAGAACCCTAGTTAACCCTACACCTTGTATGGAGTATGGAATTTCCCTACTTAGGGGTTCCTGGTCATTAGGTTCTATTTTCCCTTCTTAGGGGACTATAGTTCACTACTAGAATGTAGGTTTTCTTGGACACCTAGATATAGGCTTAACTGTGATTCCCACCTAGACCTTTCCCTTGTCATTTTATAACATGTCTTGAATACCTCCAATGGAAGGATAGCATGTATGGATGTTAAACATAGAACTCTGACATCAATTGTAGAAAAGTGATGATTCCCTTGATATTAAGTGATGACCTGAATTAGCTATGCCATGATTAGGCATATCGTGCACACAACACAGAATAAGTTCACATAGATCTTCCCAAATCTATCAATCTAGGGGATGGGCATCATCCTCATTGAGCTTGTTATGTCTCATACATGAGAAACATTTGGAGAAAAACTATATGTTTCAGTAGACAGTCTTAAGGTTCACCTCTCTTGTCTCCAATAGTATACTTGATTTATCTAGCGATTAATATGAGTAGCTTGACTATGTAGGGTGCCTTTATATGTGAAGGAATTATGGATGTAAACCAGATAGTGATAAGAAACCCGTAAATATCTCCCTATAACGTTGGATAATCTTATGACCCTTGGGTCATGAGATGGTGCAATGTGATTTATGATTAAGGGTGACATGGGGTGGTGGTTATTGTTTCTTATTAGGAGTTGATAGAAGTTGACCACAAGGAATAGGAAACCCTTCTCCCTCATATGCTACAAGACTTGAGGTGATTTAATCATAATCTTTGTATGCTTGAGGATTCAGAATATGCTAGTAGAATCAAGTGATGATAGAATGATACTATAGGTATCATGTACTAGATAAGTGGTGCACTTAGTTCTCGAGTTGATTTTGGCGCTATTTTTGAATTTCGATTGTGACGTTTTCATCGCCAAACTCATTTTCATTATTAAATTATATGTACAAAAAAAAACTTTGAGATTTTATCAATGGTTTTTTTTTAGCTAAGTCTCCACTACAAGGAAGTATGAGTGTGGAGGAACCCTTTAGTGGAAAAACTCTAGATTGGCATGATCAACCATGTAACTCTAGGTCTAGGCATGATGTAGTAGTACTAATAAGAAGTTTGGAGATATATAAGATCTAGTCGACCCATACTCGTTGTTCCTCCATATGTTTAGATAATTTGTAGATTAATCTTTTCAAAGGGTGGAGTCTTGCACGATTTATTCATAGGGGTGCAACTTAACTTAGGAATAATTAAGATTGATGTTAGTTGCTATGAGAAAAACTTGGATAACCCCTAGTGATAGTATCAAATAAATGTATCTTCCCCTTAACTAGAGTGAGTGAGCCAGCCTTGTTATTTCTATCACCATAAATGTTACTTCTATAATTAAAATAAAATTCCAAGTGTGTATTCACTTATCCTTAAAAGATGAACTTAAGTCAGGAAAAGTAACAAGTTAGGTTAAAAGAAAAATGATGCCCACACACTTCTTATTGCCTAAAATGAGTGGTATGGGTAACCCGACTCTAGGAGTTAGGTTGAACACACTAAGGATGTAAATATTAATGGATGTACATCTTGCCAGATGATCATGAAAAACTTAAGCAAGAGTAAATTGAGTACAAATTAATCACAACATATGTAGTTTGTTGTGCTCTCTAAAACATGGATGATTAGTTCACATAACTAGCATGCAAAACAATAAATTACACAAATATGGATAGTAAAACATGGTTGCTAATAAAACCCTAATTTTATACCTTTAACCATAAGCTTCCTAATAACTTGTAAATAATGGCCTGGTAGCCAGACACAAATTAATTAATTTTTCTACATAAAATCTATAAATATATACAACCTAAGAGATGAACCTAATATTGAAAGGAATAGAAGGCTTGTATGGATGTTATACCTTACTTTCTATATACCTTGATAAATAATAAACATGATAATTATAAAAAAAATAGTAAGAATCATAGGATTCATGATAGTAGTGTTTGAGGATTGATGTTTCTAATCAAGTGTAGTCCACCAACTTAGTAGTTGCGGTGGGAAACCTATATGTGAAGTTTGGTCATTCATGTTTAGGTGATGGAAAATGAGGAAATGTTGAAGGGCCTAGCGACATCATGTGTGTAGTGGTATGGTTCATGTAAGAGGATAATGCAACTGCCACAACAATATAGGTAACTTTGATAGTATAGCACTGCTAAGATAATTATGACTTGGTGCAAAAATTATCCTAGCTCAACCTGGAATATGAGAAGACTATGGGGACTTGATGCATGAAATAATATAGGTGCATCATGGGGTTTTGTATATAAGTATGATATAGGGTGTCATACAATAATCCACCAAATTGAATATACTAGAAATGATAGAGTGGTTTGAAAGTATGTCTTAGCACTCATGGCTAGTGATAGATGGATTTTGGGGACAAAATCCTCTTTAAGGGGTGGAGTGTTGTAACGTACTAGAATCTACACTGATAGCAACTATCCCTTCATGTAGGCCTTATTTGATTAATTTATTATAAGATATCTTTTTACCCAATTCAAAATATTTTGGGAGTAACTAGAGTCATAAAGTGTCATGAATTCATAACTACTATTTATATACAATATTTTAAAGATAAAATTCCATAATAATTAAATTATAGGAATGATGTATAAATCTAATAGTTAATAGATAGACATAATTTGGAATCCCATAATGTAAGATCAAAATATGGAAAGAATTTGAATATAAATGAATACGGTGACATATTATATTAAGCACATCAACAACGTACTTAATATGCAAATAATAAAATATGTTATGAAACTTTTCAAAACTATAATTTTGAGGCCAAATTTAGGTGTCTCACATCATGATTAGCCTTTATACCAAATTTCAACTCATCTGGGCCTCATTTACCCATTCAATTCAATTAATAGTTTGAATTGCTATATATCATATGCCTAATATTTACATTTTGTCATTCAAAGATTTCCTTTTTATCAGCGCAACACATGTGACTTCATCTCCTTACTTAATCGCTCTCTAGCTCCGAAAGCACAGCCGCAAGACCTGGTAGCTGACGCCTCTTCTTCGCCTATTTTCGTCCTTTCCATTTCGCTGACCACGAGTAGTTTTACGGTCTCTCTCCCTGACTGTGATGATTCTTCCTCTACCTATTTCTTCTCTCCCCGTTCTACCTTTTCCTCTTCATCCTCAGTCTCTTCCCCTGCGCCCACAACGAACTCTAGCCATCGGTGCCCTTCTCTCTCCCCTCATGCCTGCTCCCACGACCACAGCAGGTACGGCAACCAGTGAACCGACACTGTTGGTGGATGATCTCTTCTTCCACACATCTGCAACTGGTGTACAACCCCTGATAGGCAAGCCGCAAACCCCCACCTTCATCCTTCACCAGAACCTCCACTCTACTCCCTCTACTCCCTTGCTGATCTGCAATCTCGTGGTGGACATCAGCCTGAACTACTACGACCTTCGACTCTGCCTGACCTACAAAAGGGTACCATCCACAACGGCCACAACAACCCAGATGCCACCCATGCCATCGTTCTCCCTCTTCCTCCTTTCTCGCAATGCTAAAACCTAGCCGCGACATCTCGCAATCCCTGCGAGGCTGCGCCTAGCTGTCGTGGCAGCCAGGGACCTGTCGCCGCCTCCTGGAGAGGCTGGCAAGGAGCATGTGGCTCAGACAAATCTCCAATATAGTGACCTTCACCTCTGGATCACGCCAGTGGCAAAGCTTCGACTTCATCTGCCCCACCGTACATTTCGGCGTTGTCCCTTATACTAGGCCCACCGAACCTGGCATCACCAGGCCTCTCCTCTTTGTCGTGCCACAAAAAGGAGATGGTGTAGTTGACCTTTTTCCTTTGTCTTACACCTGCAACCACACCACAACACTCACCACAGATCAACCCCCGATGACCACGTCAAGTTCTACTGCATCCAGCCGCACCACTACGTAACTTCACCGCTAGCAACTCAATCATCACCACAGCCCACTGGATGCCACGCCAGAACCTTGCCTTCATCTATCCTTCTTCTCCTATTCTTCTTCCTCCTCCCTTCCTTCTTCTCCCTTCCTTCCCTCAGCCTTACCCAACAACCTTAGCCGCCCCTCTTCATTTTCTTCTCCTTCCTTCTGGCACCAGCTGCATAAATCGCAAACCTATAGTCTAGGAACCCACCGTCGAGGGTAGTGGAGACCATCTACGACTTAATATAACGAGGAAGGCCTACGACCACCTATTGAATTGGTTGTTGTTGGCAATGGAGGTTATATCTAACTATCGTCTTCCCTGGGCTATTTGCTACATATGGCTGCTGCCATCATGTACCCACAAATCACGATTAACTGGTCATTCACACGTCAGTCGTCTCCTTCCTCTGCCCAAGGTTTAATAGATTTTAGTTTAGTTGTTCACTAATAATAAGAGGTTAAGTGGTACCATGAAACTTGAAACATGGCTATAACACTAGTCAAATTGTCCATACCTAATTGTATCATAGTAGTGTATAAGTACATCAATATGCTAATTCAATAAGCAAGAAACCTGACAATCTTATAGGAAAATACATAAAATACTAAGGCTTTCAACTATACATCTAATTGATACCAAAACATTAGGTACCTATGAGTGTAATGATAATCTAACCTAGTTGAACTATATCCCTAAGTATTCGTCATATTAGTTAGTACTCATACGTGTATATGCATTAGTGGTTAAGTGGAGATTCAACAAATCTTGTATTCAAAACATATTCAACAACTAGATAATTAAGTGTTCGTATCCACCAATATACATGCTAAATATAATGTTAAGAATATAATGGGTTCATCGAGTATAAACAAAGTGATATTACAAGAACTAAATTGGCAATGTATATTATTACCAACACACCTAAACATGTTTAAACTTATGCGACTAAAGATGGATCTTGGAAATAAAATAGATGTCCAATACATCACATATTTTCTTTATAAGATTAAAATCCCTAATTTGTCAATAGGTGATTGGGACTTGGATGAGAACAACATAATAATCTATAATAGGAATCTATACACATCTTCGCTCTGCTTTTACTAAAATACATAATATGTTCTTAGGATGAATACTCGACCTTGGAGACAAAGTATATAAATTGAGTGAATGATTATCCTTGAAGACCAGGTATGTACATACTCTATTTTATTTTGAGCATTATTTGACTAAAACCTACATTTATTTAGTGAGACATCTCTTTATCTGTCATTCTACTTAAAAATCCATTTACTTGGACACTTTGATTTTTCCTTTTGTCAATTTATTATATTAATTTGATTGTTGATACCCTATTTATAATGGGTCTTTGGACCCCTCTTGTTATGATTGCCTTTTATGTGAAATTGACTAAAATGATAGTCTTGCCACTCTATTTATGCATGATGCGTGTTTGACTAGAATATCTAGAATAGTAGTACTTATATACAACTATATTTATTTAGGGCGTACATATTCCGCTCGGGGTGTGAGTTTCCACTCATTTTTCTTTTAGGCCATGATCCTATGGTGTTACGACCCTATTTTAGGTATTTTTAGTCTACATTGTAATGCATGCAAATATTTATTGTTTAAAAATGGAGTTGTGGATAATTGTTATGGCAAGACACTTTTTACCATGCTTGTAACCTAAATTTAATATGCCTCATTCCTTTTGTTACATTTCTCTTGTTATATTTTTCTTGAACTTACCGAATTGCAAATAGTCTCCTTTTTATGGGAACATCTCTTTATTTTTAATCATGACCACAACCCATTGGATGCCATACTAGAACCTTGTCTTTGTCTATCCTTCTTCTCCTATTGTTCCTCCTCTTCCCTTCCTTCTTCTCCCTTCCTTCCCTCAGCCTTACCCAACAACCTTAGACACACCCTCTTCATTTTCTTTTCCTTCCTTCTGGTGCTTGCTGCATAAATCGCAAACCTATAGTCTAGCAACCCACCGTCGAGGGTAGTGGAGTCCATCTACGACTTAATATAACGAGGAAGGCCTACAACCACTTGTTGAAGTGGTTGTTGTTGGCACTAGAAGTTATATCTAACCGTCATATTTCTTAGGCTATTTGCTACATATGGTTGCTGCCATCATGTACCCACAAATCATAGTTAACTGGTCATTCACACGTCTGTCATCCCCTTCCTCTACCCAAGGTTTAATAGATTTTAGTTTAGTTGTTCACTAATAACAAGAGGTTAAGTGGTACAATGAAACTTGAAACATGGCTATAACGCTAGTCAAATTGTCCATACTTAATTGTATCACCGTAGTGTGTAAGTTCAACAATATGCTAATTCAATAAGTAAGAAACCTGACAATCTTATAGGAAAATACATAAAATACTAAGGATTTCAACTATACATCTAATTGATACCAAAACATTAGGTACCTATGAGTGCAATGATAATCTTTCCTAGTTGACATATATCCCCAAGTATTCATCATATTAGTTGGTACTCATATGTGTATATGCATTAGTGGTTAAGTGGAGAATCAACAAATCTTGTATTCATAACATATTCAATAACTAGATAATAAAGTGTTAGCATCCACCAATATACATGTTAAATATAATGTTAAGAATATAATGGGTTTGTCGAGTATAAACAGAGTGATATTACAAGAATTAAATTAGCAATGTATATTATTACCAACACACCTAAACATGTTTAAACAGAGTATTATTACAAGAATTAAATTGCAGATAGTCTCCTTTTTGTGGGAACATCTCTTTTGCACTATTAACTCAATATAATGCCCAAAGTGTTTACTATGTGTACATACTCAGCTTTGCTGACCTATACCTTGTTTCCTATGTTCTGGGTGATGTTCCCTTCCACCCAGGTGTAGGTATATAATAGGACAAGGATGCACGAATTATGTATACATGCTTTTGGATCTAAGGATAGATTAGAATGGTTGGGTTTTCCTCTGCAACATGTCTTGCATATTATTAGATTTGCTATATGTATACTTTTTAGATTGTAAATACCACCTTTTATGGTGAGAAACAATTCTAAATGAATCATCATGTTGCTTTGTAATAGTTTTATTTCCGCTGATTTATTATTACATGGCTCTTGTATTGTATCATTTGAGTGGATTCCCTTTTGGGTTGCACTCTTTACACGAACACTTGTGTTTTACACACATTTTTAGGCGTTACAAGTTTTTTGTGTTGTTTTTAGGGAAGCAAAATCTCTAGCACTACAAGTGTTGTGGTCAGCCACTCTAGGCCATTTCTTTTTTCCTTTATTACATTTCAAATCTTTTCTTTGAAATTTCTCATAATTTGAAATCTTTTCCTTGCAACAATTTACTAGTATTTATTCTCTCACACTTTTATCTCATTGTTAGGTACTAGTGTATGGTCCATACCGGAACCATAGACTACGGGAAATCCACTCACACATGTACATGCCATGACACAATTTTTCTTAATGCAAGAGAGTTTGCTGCTTCAGTTTAGAAGCTCATCTAAACTCCACCCCTGCAGACAGAGCAGACACAAGAAGTAGACATGAAACCAAACGGTAAAGAGTATGTTGAGGATGAGCATGAGGAATAGATTGTCTGGTAGAAGATTAAATCATCTTTATCCACTACACAACTAGGGCTAATCAAATAACAAGCAATCAATGTGGGCAATTACAATATAGATCCTAGATTGGTGGCACTAATTAAATCACAGTCATTTCATGGCTATAGGATGGAGGACCCTATGGCTCATATCCATAGCTTTGTAGAAAGTTTTGATATGCTCAAACTAGATAGAGTTCAAGATACACTGATATACTTGAAGTTGTTTTCCTATTCATTATTAGAATTGGTAGAGACTTGGGATAAAATGATTGATGTCATTTTTTAGCAGTACTTTCCACATTAGAAGACTAATGAGATAGTGGGGAACATTCACAACTTCAAGTAGCATGTTGAGGAGTCTTATTATAAATCCTGGGAGCAATTTCAAAACATGGCTCAAGAAGGTCCCTCATCACGGAATTGACTTGTATGGACAGGAAAAGCAATTCTACTATGGTCTTCACAAAGGGGAAATGACTACACTTGACAACGTAGGTGCATGTTTCTTTCTGAATAATAAGACTACCATGTGTCATGAGATCCTAAAGGACATGGCCAAGAATCAATCCTGAGGCGATGAGAGAGAAGCTCTGATAATATTTAAAGGTGCTATGGAGTCTTGGGAGATCAATGAACTGAAGGCTCAGATGGACATACTCACAAAGAAACTAGATCAAAAATCTAACAAATCATTTGGAGGTGAAGAAGAAGAGTGCATGTTTATAGGGGAAGAGATGAGTAATCATGGAGGAGGGATCTCAAAATCTCATGGAAAGATCCCAATAATTTTTAGTAGGATCATTCAAAATTACAACAGCTCAAACAATATTAGGGCAACATGTTGCGACAATATCTACAATACATGGGTACTAGTAAGATAGATCAAATAGAAGACATGTTGGGTAGGTTTTTGAGTCAGAATGAGGCCCTTTTGGACCAGACAAAAAGGGAATAGTAGAATCAAGGGGCATACATCCTTAGCATTGAAAATCAGATTTATTAAATAATAGCAAAGGTGGGATCCCTTAAGAAGCCCGATCAGCAAGGATTTCTAGGGAACATAGATATCCCATCCGACAACCAATAGGTGAAGGTAGTGCTTATCTATAGTGGCAAAGTGTTGATGAAAGAACAAAAAGAATCTAGAGAAGATCACCACATCGGCTGATACTGGGGCAATTACAGATTCTATCTCTCTAGAGCATCCACAAGACGCCACACCACAAGAAGAGGGCCCAAAAGAGGAATCAACTGAACCGACAAAGGGTACAAAGGAGAGGAATCAACTGAACGGACAAAGGACAAGAATAAGTCCTACATCCCACCCCATAAGTGAAGGATTGTGACTCCCCTACCATTCCTAACAGCTTCAAGGCTAAGAAGGTTGATCAACAGTTCAAGAAATTAATGTATACATTCAAGAAACTTCATACCAACCTACCACTAGTTGATGATCTTGAGAAAATTCCCTCTTATGGCAAGTTCTTGAGCGACATTATCAACAAGAAGAGGAAGATAACTAATCTTGATGTAGTCGTGTTAAAGGAGGAAGTCAATGTGTTTATATAAAGGAAGCTTCCATAAAAGAGACACGATCCAGGGTGTTTCAACATACCATGCTACATTGATAGGGTTAAGTTTTGAGATGTACTATGTGATTCCAGGGCAAGCATCAATATCATGTCGCTGACTACATTCAACAAATTAGGACTCAAAGAATCAAGGGAGAGCAACATGGAAACCCAACTGGAAGACAATTCAGTAGTGAGGCCAATAGGAATATGTGAAGATATTATAGTAAAAGTTGATAAATTCATATTTCTAGCAGACTTTGTCATCATGGAGATGCATGATGACTATGGCAACGAACTACTCCTAGGTAGGCCTTTGTAAACCGCAAAAGATGTTATCATAGAGATGGGGTGAGAAACATTGACATTGGGCATCTAGGATGACTGATTTGAGATAAAGCTACCTGATTATCAATCATAGGACAAGGAGATGAAACAATGCCACGTGATGCATCATTTAGCAATAAGGTGTCATTGTTCTTGGGGAAACCATTTCTGGACATGGCCCATGTCATGACAAAGGTGGACAAGGGTACTCTTTTTGTTGATATAATGGAACATACAAAGCAGATATATGTGGCAAACACTATGAAGTACCATGATGATCGAAAGAAGGAGTTCCCAATGATAGTTGCATATGCGGTCTCTACCGCAATGACATAGACATATCCTCAATTACCAATAGAATCTTGTCTCATGAATCTAGTGGAAGACTGCAGTAGCTATCATTCATTGGAAGAGTGTGCCTTGTTCCTAAAGACATTTTTGTGATTCTATATAAGACACTATGAAGATACGGGACCACCATCTCTGCCATTAATCCCATCACTGCAATGTCATCTGAAGTTGGAATTGAAGACACTATCACTGCACTTGAAGTACACATTCCTAGTAGTGGACAAAAAACTCTCAGTGATAATTTCTACATCAATGAGTGTGAAGGAGGAGGAGAATATACTCATAGTTTTGAAGAATCACTCTGCTGTATTTGGGTGGTTCATTGTTAACATCAAGGGGATTTTGCCTAGTCAATGTCAACACACGATCAAGATTGAAGAACGAGCAAAACTTGTAGCACAACCTTAGTGGCGTCTAAATCCCATCATGATAGAGGTAGTAAATAGGGAGGAAATAAAGCTTCAATTGGTAGGTATAATTTATGCAATATCTAATTCTAGGTGGTTTAGCCCAACTTAGGTTGTTCCTAAGAAAGGATGGATTACTATCACTACAAATTTTGCAAGTGAGCTAGTCTAGACTAGGCTAGTGATTGGGTGACAGGTGTGTATTGACTATCACTATTTGAATGACTCTACCTTGAAAGATAATTTCCCACTTCCATTTATTGATCAAAACCTTGAGAGCCTCATAGACCGCTCACATTTTTTATTTTTAGGCAATATTTTGAGCTACAACTAGATTTCTATCGAACCACAGGATCAAGAGAAGTCCACCTTCACTTTTACCTATGGCACTTTTGTGTAACGTCAGATGCCGTTTGGTCTTTGTAATTCTCCAATGATATCTCAGAGATGTATGCTCACTTTTTTTCAAATATGGTGGAGCATTGTCTTGAAATTTTTACGGATGACTTTTTAGTTTATTGAGAGTCATTTTAGGACTATATAGAAAGTATTGATAGAGTATTATAAAGATGTGAGGACATTCAACTAGTTTTAAATAGGGAGAAATTCCATATGATGGTTAGTGAGGGGATTGTGCTGGGAAACAAGGTGTCCAACAAAGGGATGGAAGTTGACCAATTAAAAATAGATGTGATCTCTAAGATACCTCCACCATCATTGGTGAATGGATCTAGGAGGTTCTTAGGACACATCAAATTTTATCAATGTTTCATCAAATATTTTTCTAAGATTGCAAAGTTGTTTTATGAGATTTTAGAGAAGGGTATTGAATTCAATATTGATGGCCACTATTTTAAAGCCTTTGATATTTTGAAGTAGAAGTTAATCTCCATACACGTAGTGGTGGTTTGAGATTGGAGTCAACCATTTGAATTGATGTGTGATGCATCCGATTATGCAGTAGGGGTTGTTCAATGCCAACATAAGGATGAGGTTCTTCCGGTCACTTATGCTCTAGAACCCTTAACAATGCCCAACTAATTATACCACCATGAAAAAGGAACTTCTGGATGTAGTCTTTACCTTCAATAAATTTAGACCATATTTGGTAGGGGAAAAAGTGACAGTGTGGACCGATCATGCATCTGTTAAGTATATTTTGTAGAAGAAGGATGCAAATCCGATGTTGATTAGATGGATCTTGCTACTTTAGGAGTTTGATATTGAGAATAAAGATAAGGTTGGAGTAGAGAATGTAGTAGCAGGTGATTTGTCTAGGTTGGAGAGAGTGAACAAGTTGGGGTTGGAAGTACATATTCTAGAGGAGTTCCCCGACGAGCAACTTTTTGGCATGAAAGATAAGGATCCATGGTTTTCACACGTAGTGAATTATTTGGCGTGTGAAGAAATACCATAAGGCTGGGAATATCTTGAGAAATAGAAAAATTTCCATTCATTGAGATTCTATATTTGGGGTGATCCTATTTTTCTTAAATAGTGTAGGGATGACACTTTGAGGAAGTGTGTTCTAGAGTGTGAGTTTGAGAGCATACTTGCTCACTATCATTCATTACCCAATAGGGGACACTGTGCTAGATCAAGGACGATATCTAAGGATTTTATTGGTTGACATTATATAAAGATGCTTATGACTATGTATGGAGGTGTGACACATTGTCAATAGTCAGGGAACATATCTAGGAGACATGAAATGCCTATTAATGCATTTTAGGAGGTAGAGGTCTTTGATTTATGGGGCATTGATTTTATGGGACCTTTCCTATCTTCTAAATCTAATACATATATTTTTCTTGTAATTCACTACGTGTCAAAATGGGTGGAAGCAAATACAACCCTTACCAATGACTCATAGGTTGTATGAAAATTTGTGAAAATTACATTTTCTGCAGGCTTGGGGGCTGCATAGTGATTATAAGTGATGGGGGATCACACTTCACTAAGAGAAAGTTTGGGTCGTTATTGAGAAAATACGGAGTGCAACATAGGTTAGGAACCTCAAATCATCCCTAGACCCAAGACCAAGTTGAGCTGACAAATAGGGAAATTAAGATGATTCTAGAAAAGATTGTCTCAACCAATATGACTAATTGGAGCATGCAACTGAATAATGTTGTCACAACCCCAATTTTTGGGTTCATATAGTTGGAAATGCATTTTCCCCAATAAATGTATGACTATGGGAATTATATGATTTATGTGTAGTGAATGGATTTCCTTTGCAATATTTCCTTTATGCATGTGATTTGGTGGATCATAATATGTTAATGAGTCCAATATGTTTAAAAGAAAAAGAAGAAATCAAATAATGCATTATTAAGAAGGAAATTGGAGATAATGATGAAAATATGAGAAATATGTGGAAAGATGTGTGATTGACTCATCATGGATGAGATTTCAAATCCATATCGTTTCTTGTGATATAAGGAATCCAAATAAAGAAGATAAAAGTGAAAGAAAGAGAAAATATGAATAAACTAAGCTTTAATGTATTATAACTTGCATATGAAGAAAACACCTCTTTCCTTTCGAGTTTGGGACTCAAACATGGGATATGAGTAGATAATACTAATTTAAGACTTTCCCTAAAATTTGGGATTAAAAGGATATACCAAGGAGAGAGAAATAAAGAATAATCTAGAAAATTTCTCAAATACATTAATGATCATTTATCCAATTTGTGTGTCACATGTTTATATACTCCCATAATAGCTTTTCGCAATTCATAGTATACTTTTGAGGGAGAGTTAGTACTGAGAAATAAACGCTTAATTATGGAAAGTCATTAACATTATCTACCATAAGTAGATATTAGATTTTGGATGGTCAACGGTTAAATAACCTGCTTAAACCTTTCCCCCACAAAACCATCCCATTACCCTACTTACAAAAGGGAGGAAACGAACCCCAAAACTACCACCCATATCTCTCTCTTCGTCCTTCTTCTCTAAACCATGGAAGTCGTGCTGCTGGCTATATAAGGGGTTCACACCACTAGCCTTGGGAGTCCATCCTCGTGAGGAGAGGCCGCAACAGAGGTGTTGTACCCATGGAACTGGAGCCAGGTCAGCCGAAGGGTGTCAGGAAGGAAGCAAAGTGGTCGACGCCCCCTTTGGCTGAGAGACGGGGTGTTGGAGGTGGCTGTGTTTGCAACGCCGAAGATGGCGCATGCACGTCAACTTTCGCACAAACGGAGGAGGCACCGCTAGCAACGCAGGAGGATTCTAAGAGTTGCAAATTGACCTCAACACTGGCCACAAAGGGGGGCGAGACCTCGCCACTGTTCATGGGAAAGAGTGCCCTGTTATAGACCTAGCCATGGTTAGTAGGGTAGCTGACTTCAGGCATCTTTGGTAGTGAGGAGATGTTGGGTAAACTCGCCTTCTGTAGGCGGATCTACTGGGAGTTTCGACATGTTTTTCTGGGCAGCAGAGGAGGAAGTCAACCTTCTAGTTGACTAAGCCATGTGTTGGCTTGTAAGCAGGAGAAGTGGAGATCAGGGTGGGCAAAGCCAAGAGCAGCCTGTGCAAGAGTCTGGTCCCTTGTAGCTCCGGCGGCCGCAATCGCAGGTTCGGCTGATGCCTGATCACAAAACACAAGGAGAAAGAAGGCTAAGAGGCAAAAGACCCGAGGGCCCCTGGTACTATGTGTCACCATCAATGGCAAAGAGGTAATTTTTGCTTTGTAGTTATAGCTGGTAAGAATAACAAAAAGAAATACTAAAAGTTGATGCAGCGTTGTCTTATTGGTCTAATTATCATTATATTGTAAAATTCATAGTAATTGCTAGGATGCTCTGATGAAAATAAGTTATATATGAAAATTTATTAGGAGAATGCAAGGAACCCATTAAAAATATTATTGAAGCCTAATTCTGCTTGAAATTCGAAAAGTACTTAAAGATGTCACCTATATTGATGTTATTAATGGAAAACCCTAAGTTTTAATGGATAGTGAATTTAATAATGTTCTTTAAATAATCTAACCCAATATTAACTTGTTGTTAATAAAAGAGAGAATTAGGTCTAAAAAGATGATTTTTACGCATAATTGGCTTAATTTTGGGTTCCATGTACATGAATATGCAGTAATGAGTCTAGCAATCCTAATTTTGATAATTATGAACTTTAATGGTTTTAATTGTGAAAATCTGTGAATAAGATAGAGATATGATGTTCTAAATCCAATTTGAATATAGGGGACCCTTAATGTGGATAGTTTATGTAATTAGGGTTTTTATGAGTAGAAAAGCTATTTTAGGGTTTGGTGACCTAAAAAGGATAAAGTTTGAGAAATTGATCTAAGAAGCCCTAATGACTCCTAATGAGACTTAGCAACCTTAGAAAGTTGTCCCAAGTCAATAAGGAGTTGTTTGAGATATATGATAACAATTAGGTCTTCTACATGTTTTTAGGATCAATGTTTGCTCAATTGATTGATTGTCTTGATTGATTGAACATCTAGTTAGATTTGCATATATGGCTTCCTTGAGATCTCCAAAATAGGTATGTGGTTACGCTTATGGTTAATTCTCTCTAGTTTCATGGCGATTTCTGAGGTTTTATCAGTTGCTTGGAAATAATTGCTTGGTTGACTTTTATTTCATGCAACTATAAAGTGACTATGACTATCACCATATATATGTGCGTGACTAGCTCAGATCCTAGTCCTCCTCTATAGATTTGATGATGATGAGATGGATGGCCTAGTACATGGTCTACCCATGGGGTATGATCTTTAGGTTATCATGAGTCGATGTGTTGGTCTACTCTTGGGTAGGACCATACAACTACACAACCCTATGTAGTGATCTACCTATAAAGTAGGATCATGGGGGTTATTTGAGATCTACCATACAAGAGAGGTAGTATCCGTATCCACTGTAGGGATAGCCCAGAGGCAAGGATATGTAAGGATTGATTAGTTATGATTAAAATGTAAAGTTTGTTTTGTTAAATCATAATTTGCTTGCAATATGTTGTTACAATTAACTGCAAGATTTTGGTTCCCCCACATACCAGTATAATTCATTATACCGACCGTTGTTTTGTTAGTCGACATTTTAGGTTTATCAGAAAATGGATATTCCTTTAAAGTGACATTGATGGAATAAAGCTTAATAAAGAATTAAAGGAATGTAGATAGATCTTATTTGGGTAAAGTCCCTCAATTCCTATATTTTGCAAGGTATGAGAAAAGAAAAAAAATCCTATTTTAAGCTTAGTTCTTGGTAGAATTTATTAATTGTTTTTTATTATTTGCAAATCCATTGATCCTAATTGGGATAGCGGCTCTGACTTCTTGGTCTTCCTTAATTGGGGGTTATGGGGAAGTGGGGTCATTGCAAATGCTCTATGGGCCCACAAAACCACTTTTTTGACACCTATAGGCACGACACCATATAATCTAGTTTATGGGTGGGCATGCCATCTTCTTGTTGAACTAGAGCATAAAGCCAAATAGGCCTTAAGAAAATTGATTTTTGATCTTTTTAGTACAGAAAAGAAGCGTAGGCTAGAACAAAATGAATTAGATGAGATTAGGCTAGATGCCTATGAGAGTTCTAGAATATACAAAGAAAGGACTAATAAAGTGCATGCCGACCACATTCTCGATAGGGTGTTTCCATCAGGACACTGAATTTTGTTGTTTAACTCTAGGATGAATCCACATTCTGCAAAGTTGAGGTCTCGATGTTGTGGACCCTATGTGGTAGTTAAAGCATTCCCTCATAGAGCCATAGAGATTAGTGATGGATCTAGGACTTTCTCGACAAATGGAAAATGCCCCAAACACTATTGTGAAGGAGAGATAGTCCATGAGGGGGAACGTTTGAAGCTCATTGAGATTCATAAAAGATTGTCGATCCTAAGACATTAAACAAGGGCTGTTATGGGAGGTAACCCATTTTTTCGTCATTTATCTTGTTTTTACCATCTTTCGTTAGATTTTTTGTATTTTGTCTTGTTAGAATTTGATATGTATAAAAAAGTGCCTTGATGCATTTGTGTGGTGTTCAGGCAGAAAAAATTTTGGTACCATCGAGAATAGGGTCGATGGCACTGAGTGGCAATTAATTTTTTTGCAAGGAAATTAGAAAATTTGATACCACTGACAGGAGGGTCAGTGGCACCAAAATTATAGTTGGTTTATTTATATAAGAAGTCGATACTACCAACATTTGATAGCAATGACATTTGTTGAAGAAAGATCTATGTCCTGGTAAATTTAATTAGATATACTGAGAGGTTGCTCGGTGGTATCGACATACTCAGCTCCAAAATGACCAAAATTGACACAACTTGGTTCCACCAACACCAAAATTCAGTGGAACAAACACGGGATGTCAGAGGTCTAAAATATTATAGCTCTTTGTCATCGACATCATGTTGGTGCACGAACTCAAAAAACTAGAATCTGTGGCACTGATAGCAATAACTGAGATCTTCAACATTGGACTATCAGTGGCACCGATCTGGGTGCGCATACCAAAAGTCAGTTCCACTACCACTGGTTAGTACTAGTGACATGGAAGGATCTGTAGGTCTATACATCGATGGCTAAGCATCATCATTATCAAACACCAAAACCCATATATAGTGACAAAAGTCATTGGAAATGATACAATGCGATAGGGAAACTCTTCAACTATATAAGGGGAGGCAATGGGAGCTATCAATTCACACCCAAAGCATTCATATTGCACTCAAGAAGGTTCCAAATGCTGCCAAAGACTTCTAAAGATTCCCAACATCTTCGTGTCTACACCGATCTCCCTTCCTTGCCCTCCTTTGTAATTTCTACACTAATGGCTTCAAGGAGTCAAGCTTCATCAGCAAGTGCATCTGAGTAGATGGTATCGAAGCCATATAGGACGGTTTTCCAAGATGAAATAAAAAGTAACTTTACCCTACCACGATGAAGAGGGAGATCATACCCACACGGTATGGCTACCACACGTTCCTCAATGACACCAGCTGCACTGACAACCTCCGTCAAGTCTGCATTAGGTAGGGTATGGGGAGATCATATTTTCTTTGGTGATTGGCCCACCTACTCAGAGATTGCTTGCAAGTTCCTCACAAATCTGGAGATTATTGCATCCTTGAGCATTGGAAAGGTTGGCAGACATGTTGGGTCAAGTTCTAGCTTTGCAACATCGATCACCACCTCACTCTGGCCGAGTTCAACTTGATAAGTGGCTAGCCAATGGATGGATCACACTACATGCTAGAAGGCTTCTAATATAGATTGGCTTGGCACGGATGACAACCCTTCCTCAAGGATTCATCATCAACTGGAACCGCTCCTTGGTGATGGATATCGAGCATCCCATTACTTGCATTCTACATCACTACTTGACAAACACCATATTTTCTAGGTCCACTCAGGGGTAGGTACAGGTCCATAAGGCATATCTATTTGTTCTATGGGCATTCCTGACTTTGGGGAAGGATACGATCAATCTTGGGTCATTCTTCCTTCAACACATGTAGGCATGCTCAGAGGAAACCCCCAATCCACTTTGGGGGACTACTTACCCCCTTGTCCTACACTTCCACCTCGACCTCTCCAAGACTAACACTTTGAAGACTTTATCGATACTCAACTTCAAGCACTTAAAGAGGGCACACCTTGTAGCCAAGTACCAGGGCAGGGTGTACGCCTGCTACATCGTTGAAGGATAAATGAAGGAAATGGCTTGTCCTAACCCCATCTTCCATCTTTGAGGAGTGATCCACCTTTACTGACCAGTAGATGATGCCAAGCCTCTACCAAAAGGAGAGGATGTCAAAGAGGAGGAGTAAGAACAAGAAGAAATAGAATAATATGAAGAAGAGGAGGCTACCATGACTTTTACTCAGAGGAGGCATTTACACAACATTCCATGATGCTACACAACATCAAACTCTACATCTCCACCACCACCACCACCTAGAGATGCTTTCTTCATGGAGGGCATGTATGTGATGCTACATTCCATTCAGTAGGGGCAACAAAAAAAGTCAGCCACCTTGACACAGATTCATGGTGTCCAAGAACAACTCCTTCAGCAGCAACATGCAATCTATGCCAATGAGTGCTTTCTCTTGACCAACAAAGAGAACATGAACACTCACCTGCAACACATATGGTATCATCAACAACTACTCTATGATCTGTATTGGAGTTAAGGAAACTTTGCAAGCTACCCACAACTACCTCATTTTCCAACCAACCCACCCAAGTTCACTGACACTTTCGACCCTCCAGATCTAGAGATTCCATCGAGAACATTTCAGCCACCACCACCAACAATCTGAGCACATGGTACCACCATTCCACCTCTTTTTTGAATTTTGATTATGAGGACATAGTGAAGTTCAAGATTAAGGTGGTGCTTAAATGACTTTATCTTATTCATTTTCTAACTTGTTATAGTTTTTCTATATTTGCAAGTATAAGATCCACAGTCTATCTTGTGTAATCATGGAGCTTAGTTATCATGATTTGATCTATCATTATAAATTAATGTGTTTTGTGCCCTAGCAATGAAATTGAAAATTTTGAAATGATCAAATCTTTTTAAGCTTATGTGAAAAGTCTAAGGCAACATCAACTAGAGGAAGTGTTTGCGTTAGTCAGCTTGAGGACACATAACATGAATGAAAATCTTAATTTATCTAACACTTGTATATAATAAAGATGTTTGAGCCCAAGCTGACCAAATAAGAAACAAGACCTTAAATGAGACTTTTAGAAAGAAACCCTAAGGTTACCCTATACATAGGTTGATAGGAGAGTGACACATCATAGTTAAGACAAACGTTGTCTCTTAATCATGTGATTCCATCCACCTTTCATGACATTTCATCCACCACCAGAAGATGACCAAGTAACCCAAATTGTTTCCTCTTGATTGCATTCATAGCATAATACATAGTGTGATAGCTAGTTTTTTATAGTTCATTAGTTAGAAGAATAAAAATATCAAGATGTGCATTAAAAAATTAGTTGCATAACAAATTTCATGTTCATTGCATTATCTTTTTGCATAATTTTGCATCATTCTTTGCAACAAGTATCTATGCATCCTTCTCCACAAATTAAAGTGAAAGGATATACATCCACAACTATCCCAAAACAAAAAAAGAAAAAGAAATCAAATATGTTGAAGAAAAGCCTGAGCATAAATCATAAATCATGCTAAAATAAGTGGGCAAAAAAAACACAAATAAAGAGGGAGAAAAGGATGCCTTGAACACAATCTTAAGTTCCTCCATGGAGAGGGTGAAAATAGTCACATGTATGCATTCTATCACCCACATCTCATGATTCAGATGAGACATTCAGTGCATTCATCATTCTACCATAATAGTAGGCATGATGATTCATGCATTTTTCATTCCCTTCATTTTGTAGGTTCATCATATTTTGTTTTTGCACAAATGATTTGAATGTTACTTGTGATTCTTGTTCATATCCACCTACTTTATTTCCTCTCATTGCACTTTATGGTAGGCCACATATATGACTGATCCCCATTCATGTTTATATGGGGAACTTCTTCCAACAAAGTTTGGTAGGTATACAAGAGAAATATAGATAGGGAATCACGTGGTGCATCAAGTGTATGCCCTATTGGCTATGATGTTAACTGCTCTATTAGTAGTGTTTAATTGATCTAATGGTGGACATATTTAACAAACATTTTTGGTCATTGCAGAGTAGTTATTTGTTCAGTGGTTGGTAAGTTTTGATTTGAGATTGTTAGTTGAGAGAAATGTAATTCATAATATTTTCCCTCTTGCTGACTTATTTCAAACAGATCCAGAGGTAGTCTTGCTCGAGGGTGAGCAACATTCAAGAAATAGGGATTTTCATGTATTGAGTTTTGGTCACTTTTCACATGCTATCTTTCTATGCATTTAGTGCATTATTGCTCACCTAAAGACATATTTATGCATTGTTTATCATTATTATCATGTGAAACACGGTTGCATAAATTAATAAGTATTTTTACCTAATGATGTTAAATTATCAAATTTTATTCACAATTATGTTGGATTTTCCTTATTTCAGGCAATTTGATCAATTGCAGTACATCTCAGTGATATCGACATATAAGTCGGTGGTGCCGACATGATGTGAAATCCAACAGGGAATGCCATATATTTTGGTGCTACTAAGATAGAACTTGGTGCTACTGAGATGGCACTCGATGATACTGAAAAGAGGATTTAGTGTTACCGACCACCACCTAGAAAGCATCAAGAACCAGATTTTATGGTTTCAATGCCAATGACATGCAAGTCAGTGGTACCAACCTTTGTACACAAAGCAAGTTAGAACTTGAAGAGAAACGTGGTGATGCTGACATACTACACGGTAGCACAACACTGACTAAGGGTTTCAACTTAGTCGACAACTCAGTTTCATTGACATCCAATCAGTTTTACCAACTTTGCGTGGTTGGAAATTGAAAATTACAATGGACCCAACAACTATGATTTAATGATGACCTAAGTCGCACTTATGACCTAAGGGACGTGCAGCTTGAAGAAGATATCACGTTCTATCTCATTGCAATAGAGCACAAACCAAGAGAGGTGGAGAAGAAGGATATAGCAATGTATTGAATATTCTGGGCTCTTCCAGGAGGCAGATTTTCATCTGAAACACTATGGATCAAGGCGTCTCCTGAAGGGGATTGTCAGGAGCACGTCTCCCATGGTTTTCATTGATTTTTCTAATGTTTATCTTGTTTTCTCCCTCTTCCTCTGTGTATTCGATTGTATAAATCATGCATGGCTAATCTCCTTATTCCTTAGGACAGAGGACTAGCCCAATATTGATTTGTATTTGACCTTCATGAATGAATAATATACATTTCCTTTAATTCTGCATGTCATCTATGATTTCTTGATGAATTATTTATTCTTGATCACTAAAATCAATGTATTAGAGCGGTAATTGACTTGGGAGAGGGATTAGTGGTCAGAAAAGTTTTAGATTTACGTATCTAATGTCGCGCCTTAGGATAGGGCTTACTATTGTGAGTGGAATAACCTAGAGTTATCACTAATGCACCTAGATAATTCCTAAATTGCTACGAAAGTGGGGTTTGTCATAATATAGGTAGTGTATTACACTGCAAGAGTGGGTAATACTTGCTACATGCCCTTAGTCCACAATTTGGGGTATTTATTTTTGATAAAGTGAAGTTGAATGCAATGCATACCATGGTGAAATTGTAATCCCAAGGAATCCATCACTTCCTGATCACTTACACTTTTAGATTTTATTCTTACACTTAGTCATAAAGCAACCAATCAATCACTTTCTTTAGGCCTATTTGATTAGGTTTTATAGTTAGTAATAGATTCTAAAGAATGTTTTCCTAAGTTTGGCACTCGGGCCTCATAGGCCTATATTACATGACGCATACACTTTATGTGCATAGCTTAGGTGTGTCACAGTTCTTAGGGAGACTTCTCCTATAAGAGAGAGAAGTTTGACAACCAACTTTTCGCACAAGTTGTTTCAACAATTATGTATCACTCTTCTGGGACGTTCCCCGTTTATATAGGAGAGACACAAGCTTGGAAAAACCTACTTCCAATCCCTTTCCTGGTAGAAATATTAAAACATGCTTAATGTTGACAGCTTGGACATGCTTTGTGATTTAACGATCACGTCTTGTGATCGCTCGATCATGTCTTATGATCTCTTGATCACACTAGCTAATCGGATGATCAAACCAGTCTAGTTCTAGATGTAACTTCTTTTTAATTTCATACTTACTCTATAACATTGTGATAGCATGATCAGGTGACCTAATCACCCAATCACACATGTCCAGTGGAAATATCAATCAAGTAATTGACAATCAATTGGCCTATTGAACCAATCAATACGATTAGACAATCAGATACTCTAGTCATCTGATTATAGGGTAAATCATCATGCTTATGATTCAAAACCATTCTAACCATATGTTTGACTTCAAATTTCAGTTCCCTTATGCATCCTTGTATGTGTGAACCAATAGTTTCTTAATTAGTTTGGTAGTGATGTTCAAAACAACACAAGCAAAGATTGGTGTCTATCCACACATCATTACCACCCCAGTAATAGGAATGAGTTGGAGAACAACTGTAACCTATCAAGTTATCAATATTGTCATCACTGTATAATCCCTTTGTCATAGATATCAAGATTGAACTTGAGTTATGGAATGTCATCCTCTTAGCATTCAATCTAGGTTCCCTTGATCTAGAGAAAACTATTTGAGATAGTCTGATCTCAATATTGGATATTGACTCACATGAGAATGTACATGCATTTCATAGTCTCACTATTCAAGTGGCCGAGGATATAACTCCAAAGGAGGGGGAAATTCCTTCTAGATCACTCAGAGCATACCCCATATGTCATAATTTACCCAATCACCACCATTTTAGAAACTTTATTTAAGAGCAAGTTGGGCTAGTGTCAAAGTACATAGAAGAACATGTGTTACTGATGTGACTTATGGTCTAAGGATCACAATCACCACTGTCACACTGAGATATGACCCTAACAAGTCATTGCATGACTTCCTTATGTCAGTCTCAAGGTGGGTCTGTCGAGTACAACTTGTTCTCTGACATGTACCCATGTATTTGACTCAATATCCAAATCATGACTGAATCTACACAGTCATCCACCATACATGGTAATCTTGTGAATTATTGTTGTCCTATACTATTCACAATTATAACTAACTAGGAACATATCAAGAATGAGAACTCTTAATACATGTTGTCTCATGTTTGGGGTCCTCCATCCACACCATATGTCATCGAGTTAAACATTATTAGGACATTATTAAGTTTATTCATTATCTCAATACTAAACAAATTAACATAATAAGTTTAATTGCCTTTTTATCAATAATCAAAATCAACTCCAAAATCACCCTTTTACAATCATCACTTGATAGGTTTTAGTGCATATAACTAACATACACCTCTCGTCCCCTGTTTGTGACCCCCTCTGGGTATCCTCACCTTTCTATGGCTCATAGGCTATAAATACCTACCATAAAATCTCTATGAAAACCCTTTAATTAGTTTTTTCCATCTTGTCCACCTCAATCACCTTACAATATATCTCCTCAGATCTACCTTGTTACTGACCTTGACTAAGTTTGACCACATGCTAGAAGCTGTCACAATCTCCTATGACCATCTCCATTTTTTTTATCCCTATGGAAATGCTAGTAGCGCACCGCTTGATCAGATTGTTGTAATCTATGTGTTTCCATGTGTGTGCCTTTTTCATACATGTGATCAAGTTGATACATCAACTTGGCATTTCTATGATCTTTAGCACTTGGATTCATCTTAGTTGTCTTCACAATGTTGTTTTAAACTCTTAGAAGGGGTCAGTGATTGTTTTCATAGGGTCTCTTTTGTGTTCCCTAGTCCACCCCTTCAAGCCTGCCATGGTAACAACTGATGTATTAGCTTCAACTCATATTTTAACCTTTATCCATGCTTGACGTGGCTGCAAGAGATTGGCAGACACAAAGGATTTTTCCTCTGGTCCTGTTTGGGCAATGATATGTTGAGATTGTTGTACACCATATTTCTTTGCCGAAGTCTTGAGTTTCATAGGATGTGTTTCCAAAGTGAAGAATATGATATGTTTTATTTTTATGCACATGCCCTTGGTTTTATTTAAATCATGACATGTATCAATGGGCATTGTGGTCTTTTCTATTTATTGGGTAAGAATTAAATCTTCTCTCTCTTTGACCTCATGTAGGTGTAATTGCAATATAATTTCTTCATTGAATCTATTTGACCTTCTTGGGTAATATCTCTTAGAATTTATCCTATATTCTTTTGGACTTTTGGACTATTAAATTTGACATCCATTCTTGTATCTTGTTGATTTTTATTCAATTTTACATCCTAATGAAACTATTGATCCATCTGTGTAATAGAAAACCTAATTCTCATATGTTAGTCATGATTGCATCAGTTGGTCACAATTGTACATCTTTATGATGTAATATTAATTTGGATTCTTATTGATGGTTCGACTGAACAAATGCTTTCCTATTAATTGAATATTCATATTTGAGCTTGGAAATTTGGTATAATGTAAATATATGCACATAGGTGGTGAATCCCTATTGTGTGTATTATATATATATATATATATATATATATATATATATATATATATATATATATATAATTAGACAAGGTTTCCTATTCCTAACTAACAATGCATTGATGCCATTACTCCCTCAAATATTATGGTGGTGATGTCATACACCTCATGATTTCTTCATACTTATTGTTATCATGATAATCTACATGCAAATTGTTACTATTTATTGCTAATCTCTTTATTAAGAATTAAAGGCAATAATTAATAGTTGTACTTTATTGTTTCTTCATATAATCCCTTCAACTTTCTATATGAAGATCCCTTTTGATTTCCAATTGGATGGTCTACCTCTCTTTGTATTGGGAACCTTATTTACTTTGATTTGATATACATTATTCATACATATTTTCCAATCCATGTATTATGTTCATACCAGATTTTGCTGATGATTTCCATCTTCTCTTCTTTTGTGGGGATGTTTTGACCCCTTAGGTGGATAATACCTTGGCACAATTGAGCCTAATCTACATCTTGAACAGGAGTAGCCTTTTTCTTGGAGATAAATTGAAGTAGCCATGTTTTCTTCTATGACCTATTAGAAATATATTAGTTGCAATAGATTTCCTTCTACACCATGTGTGGTGAAGAACTACATTTAGTTTGAAACATATAATAGTCCGGTATTTTTATATCTTGTTGCAACAATTTGTGGTTTATACATACTGATCGAATGAATCATACAATCACCCTTTGCAAAATTTTATGATGGTGCTTGGCGTTGGGTATATTTCCTTTTGTTCACTTGAGTAAGCAAGTGCCACATCTATTAGGTCCCACTTTGTACAATGATATACAAACTAATGCTTCTTATTTACTCGTCTAACCTCAAACATTCATATGCTAAGGATTTATTTTGGTTGTCTAATCATACATATAATGTTGATGTGGTTTCTTTGTTGATTTCCACAATTACTTATTACTTTACTCAAAGAAAAGTAGAATATTCCTAAGGTTGGCATAATACTAAAAGGCATAAAAAAGAAAAGCAAATATAGATAAGGATGTTGTAACATCCCAAAGTTTCACATATGTAATTTGGAATTCTTAATGGAATTTAATGATAAAAGTTAAGTAATGGACTTAGTAGAAATACCACAAACTACAAAGTTTCGTTTATATCATCAAAATGATGCATCTTGTTCTTATGTGCACTAAATAGCTCATCCTTATCTTCATATGAAAACAAATATTATTTCTCCTATTTGAATACCTTAAAATATACATAAAAATATAATCATAAGGCACTGGAGTGGACAAGCACTCTCAATGTCAAAAATGGACTCTACTAACTCACTAAGGAAAGGATAGTTCACTATATCCAATACATATACACTAAGATAATGACCCATGTGAATTTGTTAGACAAAATATGATCAAAAACTATATCTTACCAAATAGGGAGATTCTAGACTCCTTGATTAACCTATGGTTGAAATTTGAAGCATTAGGACTTCATTTAACCTCCTAACTTAAGTATAAAAGATTATATGTAGTTTCCAATATAATATGTTGATTTTTAATTATTTAAAATTAAGTTTCCCAATTTTATAAGATTTGTCAAGCCTCTTATTTTTTCAATTTTTCCTATAGTTGTTGTGTTACACAATATTGTTTCTTCAGCCATTGCACATGCTCTTTCTAGGCTGTGAGATTCACATCTAACAATGACATGCATATCTTCTACCTCGAGTCTGTGACTTCCCAGACTCTACAGTCCATGTGGGGTTTCTCTCCAACCTTCATCTCTCTCCTCAATGAATCCCAACCCCTTTAGACTTGACGTCATATTTGTTGCATCCCTCTAACCTCCCCAATCCTAGGTTTTGTTGGACTTCTTTCCCTACTGGTGAAATGCTCAATAGGGATTAGACTCCTCTCTCCACCCTCTGCACCTATAAATATGGGTTCAAACACAACTGCTAAACCTAGAATAACACTCCTCCACTACCAATTTCTTTTTCAGTGCCTTATGCCACCCCCACCTACTCGACTTTCATCTCTGACAACTACCTGCTAGCCCCAAATTCTCTACCTCCCTCAAAGCAATAAAAGATTTGATAAGCATCTAGGGACATTCTTCTTTCTTTTCCTATCATTGTTTTATCTCACAAATTCTCTAAACCTTGTGTCCTATAGCCATGTCTGAGGACCTCATTGATATTCTCCACCATGGCCATATAGTGACCCTTCAACCATGGAAGTAGTAGCTTTGGATTCCCCTTGCTCCAATGTATGTTTTCTTGGTATTTGTGGGCAATCACACACCCCATTGAACGGTTTTGAACCTGAGAGCCAGTGCTCTATTTCTCATGATTTGTAAGTGGGAATCGTGGTGTGTTGGGCATCACATGTCCTACATATTGGCTTGCCAAGTTTTCCCTAAGGTGGGGGAGTACCTTCACCTTCTACTTGAGAATGAGATGCCTTATTGTCATTGTTGGTATCTCAAGTATCTGCAAGGTCTTGCCATTGTTAACTTGTTGTGTATATCATAGACGGAGAACAAGCGTGATGATAAGAGTACTGAGACACCCTCAAGATCTAAATAATTTTCTCATGCTAGCTTGGGGTATTCCTAGGATTTGATGTGCATGTGTTGTTTCTTGCCCACGATCTATTTTAAATGATTTAATGATGAGTTTACCGATGCTTCATGGATTGAAATTTGATACGTGCCTAAGTATTTACATATTTTTGTCTTTGATTACATAATTCTTATTTTTATTTGATTTAATGTCAATCCTATGGTTTCTCTACTTTGATTGATCATACTTGCAAAAACATATAAATTACATATGACCTTAGAAAAATACCCAAAAAAGATTTTGGAAAGGATTTTTAATAAGGAATCTACTTTTATGATTTTCAAACCTTAATTGAACAATGGTAGACCATGTGTTTCTAGTGACCTAATATTAGGGTTTGGAATGTAATTAAGATGATAATTAATATAAAGCATGCCAACTTTAGGAGGCTAGGATTGACTCAAGATCAGAGAGACTAATTTAGGTTCTACTTTGCTCTAGGTAAATGGGCCATGCTACAATGAACAATTACTTTGGTTTATGTGTGTTATTTATATGGTTTATGTGTGTTATTCATATTACAAGCACATGCTAATATGATCATGAAAGAATTTAGTATTTTCTAGTAATGAATAATATTTACCTTGACTGATGTTTTCTATATCTTAGAGTTATAAGTATCTACTGGTATGTATGCCCAGAGAGCCAATCATATGATAATTGTAATGGGGGCATTAGATACCTGGTTTGATATTGATAACGGTAATTACATCTATTATGTTTGTCTCGATCATGGGATGATGACACAAACATAATATATGTCTAAAGAATGATGTGACCCATTGACATATGTCTTCAGGTTGAGGACCTAAACAATGAGATCATATGTATGATAATAGTCAATGCATTCTTGTTATGTCCCTAGTTAGATATTACCGTGGAAGAAAAATAGACAACAATAATACATAAGAATAGAGTGTTTGTTGATTGATGATAGAGTCTCATTAGTCATGATATGTGATATCAAGTCAAGCACACATGTATATGTTAAAGGACAATATATCAGATAGACCCACCATAAAAGTGATACATGAAGACCATGGAATGGAAGTCAAAATTAGCTCTTACAGTGATAGGGGTGATTGTGGATCTTAGACCTAAAGTCACTATACTCATCACATGTTGTTCTATGTACTTTTACATCATCCACCGTGACCTTGAATATGGTTTTCCAGAAAGTTGATGCTCGGGTGCATTGTGACACATGGGTAATGAGTGTGAGTGATGTAGATGGGATTTTCCCTCCTACAAGAGATCCATGCCACTTGATAAGTGAGACTGAGAAATGTATGGCCATATTGATGTGATTCAATATGTGATATGTGAAATATCATGCATCACAGACAGTCTGCTCTAGTTCAAGGAACATGAATTGAACATTGAAGAGGATGATGATCATACGCCTTAGTTCAATCCAGATATTAGAGACAAAGGAACTATATGATCATAATAACTTTGATCATGGATTGTAGGTTGAAGCTATTCTCCAACTTTTCAAATTACTTGGGTAGCAGTGATGTGTTGCTAGATACCTCTCATTGCTTGTGATGCCATAAATTAGTTATGGACATTCATTGGCGATGTAACTTGGGACCTATAGGGTCACACATATAGGATGCACTTGGAATAGGAGTTTATTCATGAACGATGTTTAATTTGGTTACTAAAGTGTTTAGGTATTCAATTTAAACAACATTGGTTCAAATTTGACTAACTAGACTCTAAATCGACCAATTCAAGTGTTGAAACGATCAGTTGGAGTGTCAAGTTAATTAGAAAGAGCATTGGTTGATCAATGGTTGAACTAGGGCATGAAATGATTGGTTCACTAAGTGAACTGATAGGTTCAAGGTCTGATACGATTGGTTCATTTGATGAGATGCCCAGTTCAATGATCAATTTGATTGGATCAAGGATTGATGTTGACTCATGTTTTGCATCAATCGAATATTGAATGCCAATTTGATTCAGATTAGGAAATTGTATGAACTGACCGATTCACCTCTAAGTCGACCGATTGGTTAGTGAACTAACTAGTTCACTATTTTTAGATTCAAGAAAATTCATGAATTCTATCTCTTTGACTCCCAGATCGATTGGAAACCCTAACCCTGACCTTCCTATAAATAGATGGACATTGGGGTCTTCTCAGACATAACAATAAGCTCTGACAATTGTTGTCTTATCCGATTGGGGTAACCAAGAGCATTAGCAATTCCTACCCGTGAAAGGGATGGATAGAAATAAAGAGGCAATTGGGAGAGCAAGTCAGTGCTAGCACCCTGACATTCAAAAGGACAACTCATTCCCATTGGTTCTGGTAGCAAAATGTGGAGTTCCTGGTGATCCACATGGACTACTCTAGAGGCAAGAGGCACTAGCCCCACTATGAGGACATAGTCAACCATCATCAATGGTGATAAGCTAGGAGGTCGACAAACACAATCGTCGACGTGTGACTGGAGAAAGAAGCATACTACAACTTGCTCCAAGACCAGGTATAACTCTTATTACCTTCCTTTCCAGATAGATCATTGTTGATGAGATCTTACTGATTAGGGAATCAAACATGAAATTTTTTGTTTCTGCCACCTTATGTGTTGCCCTGATTTCCCAATAGTGGTATTAGAACCACATCAATTACGGTGTATATGGATTTAAATCAGTATGTAATTTATGGCATATCATGTGAGTATTAAACTGATTAATGTGCATATCCGATTAATACCACATATGATCCCCCCCATATATATATATATGTATGTATATATATGTATATATATACATATATATACATATATATATATATATATATATATATATATATATATGTGTGTGTGTGTGTGTGTGTGTGTGTGTGAAATCAATATGCATCACCCTAAAAGTGTTTTGGTGGTGGATATGAGCATGGTTGTGGCCATAACCCCTATGTATCGTGTTCTTGGTTGTTTGGTTTATTTCTTGTTATTATTTGGTTTGCATACCAAGCCTCTCCCTTCCTTTCCAAATGTAAGTTAATTATCTTCTTCCTATTTCCCTCAATTGTTACTCGAGATTTTTCCATTTTACATTGTAATATGAAATAGGACAACTTTAACTTATGTTTCATCATGAGAAGTTGTCATGCATCAAACAAACCAATTGGCTTAGGAGTCCAACCGATCTACTGAAGGATGGAGGAGGAAAGATGATAGGATGAATCGATCGACTGGTGGCCGAACTGATCGGTTGGAGGAATCTAGACATTGCTTGAATGCAGAGACCAGATGACCAACCCACAATACCAACTGACTGAATAGGAGGCCAATCGACTGACTCAAGGGTTGACCAGATCAACCCAGACTAGTTCCAACACAGATTTGTACAGTACATGTTACTACATGTAATGTGGACCTTAGGTGGTAGAAATTCCTTATGGCTCCAAGGAATTGCATTAGACTGGACAAGGCCCTCGCTAGTATAGTTATGATTGCATGTTTTTGTAGTGGTTATAACATGTATATGAAACATAATATAAAGTATGTGGTTATTGAATATGTATATCTATTTATATAATTATAAAATCCCTCAATAAAACATATTAAGTCTTAGATGCTTTTCATAAGAAACACACATGAAAATCTTGATCGACTAAGCATGGCTACACCAAGCAAGGTGTGTTTTCCATCTCATTGAAGTGTGATGGTAGTTATGTGGGCCTATCAAGCAGAGTGCATTACTATCATGTTGGATTTTGGGTCAGGCTTAACTACATGACCTTAATGGGATTAAGTGCCTAGAAGCATGAAGATGACTATAGTAAAAAGTTGTGCATGCCATTTATCCAAGAATGCATGAGATACAATTGTCAAAAGTTTCCTACCTTAATAATTGGTTATGGACGCAGGCATTGGCCAGATAATAACTCAATTATTTTGGGTCTTGGCTCATGATAAGGTTGTACGCTGCAATCTTCCGAATTGGCAGTGAGGAGCAATAATTAAATAAAAGCCTAATTAACATCATCAAACTTATCAAATCAAATCACATAGTGTTTTGACTAAAGTTGCAAACTTCCTTTCATAAAATTTAATGGCAAACACAAACACATTTTCTTTATGATCGGTCCTTAAGAAGGACAAGCTAAATGGGATTAAATTCCATGTTTAGTTTTGGACTCTGAGAAGCATTATTACCAATGAGTAAAAGCTCTATGTCCTTGAAAGACTAGAGCCATAGGAACCCACTCCAAATTCACCTAAGGTTGGAATAGATGCTTACTTGAAGCATGCCAACGATGCCCTAGCCATCAAATACCTTATGCTGAGTTGTATGAACTATGAGTTTCATGAACAAAATGAAAACATTGACATTATCGAGATGGTAACACATCTTAAAAAACATGCAAAGCAAGTAAGGTATAATGTCTTGAAAACATTGTTTAAGTGCAAATTGATAAAGGGAGACCAGTAGAGACTCATGTGTTCAATATGATTGGCCACATATAGGATTTCTATTGTCTAAAATGATTAGCATGTTGATTAATGCCAAAATAAGAATGAAGAAGGATAAATCCATGATGGTGATCAGCAGAAGTGAGTTCAAGGGAAAAAGCAAATCCAAGAAGGGTTTTGAGACTAAGATGAAGTCCAAGTCTTTTGCGCTCAAGACAATGAAAAGGGTAAGTGCAAAAAGAATCTACCCTCTTTATATAGAGGATCTTAGGAAGAAGAAGGAGATAGAGACACCACTTGAAGACCTGAGAAGAAGTAAGCTAGAACTATGCATAGCGAGGGTTGTTGCCACTACAGTTGAAATGTATCATTCAACCTGCAGGACATCTACCCTCTTTATCTAATAGAATTAGTGAATTGCTATTATCTACATGTCATTAATGAAAACATCATGTATGTTGTCTGGACAAGAATATTATGAATAAATTGATGTTTCATTTCAAAATACAAGATCACCCTATGTATCATAATCTATACTCAATAGTTGTATAGATATATGTGTATGAAACATATATTGAATTACTTGATGACTCAAACCATGAATACCTATAGCATTGTCATCTACATTGCGTAAATAAGAAATGCATTTATAGAATTCATAATAATGGTTATCTAGACTCTTTTGGTTATTGAACCAATAGAGACATGCACGTCTTATTTATTGGGCAATATGACAAAAGCATCTTCACTAGAGAGTGACTATTCTATTAGGGCTCATACATACTAATGTCTATGGACCTTTTAGAATAAATTCTAGAGGTGGTTAATAGTACCTCATTATATTAATTGATGATCTCAATAGATATGTTAGATTGTGTTTAATGAAATACATGTCTAAATCTCTTGAAGTGTTCAAGGAGAGCATGAATGAAGTATGTAATTGGCTTGTTATAAGTATTAAGACACTTTGATATGATTGATGTGAAAATATTTTAACCAAGAGTTTGAAGATTTTCATAGAGGTTGTGTTAGTGCATCATAATGAACCCCACCTGAAACATAATGATATATCAAAAAGAAGGAAGTCACACCTTGTTAGTCATGGTGGGATTATCAATAAAATCTAGCTGACCTCCCAATTTCCTTTTTAGACACATGTTTTACACTAAACAATATAACATCTAAAATCTTTTAAAAGACACCATATGAAATTTGGCATGGGAAGTGTCGCCATGAGTTTTTATGTAAGGATTAGAATTGAAAGCTTACTCAAGAAAATAGTTTCTTGAAAAACTTTTTCCACAAATCACATAAATATTATTTTGTTGAGTGCTACTTTTATATCCCAATCCAAAAACAAACAAAAAAAATTGACTAGGATAGATGTATTCCTAAAGGGAATTTAGTTCCAAAGGAATCAGTGAGAGATAAGTAGAACTCCAAAAGTTTGAGACCAACAAGAAAACATTGAACCTAAAAGGTACTATAGGAACAATGAGAATCACAAATTGTTGTGGAATCTCATGTTCCTTATGTATCACAAAACCTCATAAATCTAGTAGAACACGCTTTGAGTTTGAGATATTATGATATAATATAACTCAAAAAGATGGTAAGTTAGTCATAATATGATGAGCCAACAACCTACCTAGAAGCGATTGAGGGACTAGAGTTTGAGAAATGGCTTGAGGCCATGTGATCAAAGATGGAGTCCATGTCCACCAAGCTATGACCTTGGTCGATCCACTTGAAGGGGTAAGACCCATAGGGTGCATTTGGGTCTTTGAGAAAAGATCAACATGGATGGTAGTGTACAAAACCATACAAGAAGATTAGTTGCAAATATTTCTAACAATTTCAAAATGTTGAACATAACAAATTCTTCACTAGTTGCCATGGTTAATCCATCATGATCATGCTTGCCATTGTAGCCTATTATGACTATGAGATTTGGCATATGGATGTTAAAACTGCATTCCTTAACATGAATAATTATGAGGATGTGTATGTGACACAACTTGAAGGTTTTATAAGACCATTAATGCAAATAAAGTCTGTAAGCTACAAAGGTCAATCTGGATTGAAGCAAGCATCTCAGAGCTAGAATCTTCGACTTGAAAAAATAATGAAAGAGTTTGACTTTAGTCAGAATGAAGATGATAATTGTGATTATAAGAATTTAGTGGGAGTATCTAATATTCCACATGATGATGGAGAATAACATCATTATACAACAAATGTTAAACCTATCTAGGAAAATACCTTCTCTTTTAAGGGTTTAGGGGAAGCATCCTATGTGATATAGATCTGGAACGATTCTCAACCTAAGAAAGAAAACATACATTGGCAAGATGTTGAAGGGGTTCAACATGCATGACTCAATGAGAGAAAATATGTCCACATACATGGGATCAGTTTCTAAAGAGTTTTGTGTTCCAATTCTTTTAAAGAATGGGAAAACATTAGTAATGCCACATGAATTCACAATTGTATCTATCATGTATGCAATGTTATGTACTCATACAATTGTCTCATATGTATTGGATATGATGAGAGGATATGTACTCGTTCAGTTATCTCGCATGTATTGGACATGATGAGTGCATATTTGTCTGATCCTGGTGAACATCACTAAACTACCATAAAGAACTTCCTTAAGTACTTGAGAAGCACTAAAAAGATCGGTTCCTTGGTTATGATAATAAGGAAGAGTTTGGTGTAAAGGGTTTACTGATGCAAGCTTCCAAAATGACAAATAAAATTAATGTTCTCAATATAAATTTGAGTATGACCTTGAAATGAGAACTCTAAAGCTGGAAAAGTTCTAATATAGAGACAGTTGTTCAATTCTACAATAGAAGTTGAATATTTTGGTGTTATGAGAACAACAGAGGATAGTGTATGGATCTAGAAATCCATATAGATGAACTTATAGGAGGTTCCATCTATTAATGACACAACAGAGATACTGAGACAACAATGGAGCTACTGGTTAGGCAAAGGAACTTAGATAGCATACTATGACCATTCCATCTCATATGAGAAGTCATACAATGAGGAGATGTGAAACTTATAAAATACTGACTAGAAGAAAATGTTGTTAACCTGCTATAAAAGTACTTGCGCAACATAAACATGATAGACATGTTAAGATCACCTAGAATAAATTGGCTCTAAGTGAAAGTGGGAGTTTGTTGGCATGTATGCCCAGAGAGACAATCATACAATGATTGTAATGGGGAATTAGATACATGATGTGATAATGATAAACGTAATTTAACTTATTATATTTTTCTCAATCATGAGATGATGATACAAACATAATAGATGTATAAAGAATGATGTGACTTAATGACATATGTCTCTAGGTTGAGGATCTAAACAATGAGATCATATGTATGATAAGAGTGCATGCATTCTTATTATGTCCCTAGTCATATATTACTATGGAAGAAAAATAGAAAACAATAATACATAGGACTAGAGTGTCTATTGACTGATGATAGAGTTTCATTATTCATGATATGTGATCAAGTCAAGCACACATGCATATTTTAAAGGATGGTATATCAGGCATACCCACCATGAGAGTGATACATGGAGACCATGGAATGGTAGTCAAAATCAAATCTCATTATGATAGTGGTGATTGTGGTTCTTAGACCTGAAGTCACTATACTCATCACATGTCATTCGATATACTTTGACATCATCCACTGCGACATTGAATAAGGGTTGCCATAAAGGTGATGCTTGAGTGCATTGTGACACATGGGGGTTGATTGTGAGTGATGTAGATGGGATTTTCTCACCTATAGGGGATTGACATTCAGGCCACTTAATAAGTAGATTGAGAAATGTATGGCCAGACTCATGTGATTCAATATGTGATATGAGAACTCACATGCATCTTAGAAAGACTTCTCTAGTTTAAGGAACATGAATTGAACATTGAAGAGGATGACGATTTCATGCCTTGAATTCAATCTAGATATCAAAGACAAAGGAACTATACGATCACAGTAATACTAATATGGATTTTAGGTTGAAGTTGTTCTACAACTTTTTAAATTAATTGGGTACTAATGATGTGTTCCTAGATACCGCTCATTTCTTGTGATGTCATAAGTTGGTTATGGACATTCACTGCCAACGTAAGTTGGGACCTATAGTGTCACACACATAGGATGATCTTGGAATAGGAGTTCATTCATGAATGATGTTTAATTTGATTACTAAAGTGTATAAGTATTCAATTTAGTCAACATTGGTTCGAATTTGACTTACTAGACTTTGAACCAGTCGGTTCAAGTGTTGACCTGATCAATTAAAGTGTTAGGTCAATGGGAAACAACATTGTCTGATCAATGGTTAAACCAAGCCATACTCCCACCAGTTCACTAAGTGAACGACTAGTTCAAGGTCTGAGACAGTCGATTCATGTGATGAACCACCCAGTTCAATGATCAATTCGATCAAATCAAGGATTGATGTTGACATCATGTTTTGCATTAATCAAACATTGAATGCCAATTCGTTTCATAATATGGAGGTAAGTGAACTAACTAGTTCAAGAGATGAATCGACCGGTTCACCTCTGAGTCGACCAATTGGTCAGTGAATTGACCGGCTCACCATTCATTACTTCTAGAAAATTTGTGAATTTTGTCTCTTCAACTCCCATATCAACTAGAAACCTTGACCTTGGCCCTCCTATAAATAGAGGGGTACTGGGGGATTCTCAGACACAACAATAAGCTCTGGAAATTGTTGTCTTCTATGGTTGTGGTAACTAAGAGATCCCAACCAAGTCCTACCCTAAAAGGGAGGGATAGCAAGGGATAGACGATTGGGAGAGAAAGTCAGCGCTAGCACCCTGGCATTTGAAGGGACAACTCTTTCCCGCTAGCTTTGGTAGGGAAACATGGAGTTCTTGATGGTCTGCATGGACTACTCTAAAGGGAAGAGGTACTTGCCTCGCTAGGAGATTGCAGGATCTCCGTCCGTGGTGATCAACCAGAAGGTCGACGAGGATATTCGTCTAGGTGCAACTTGAGAAAGAAGCATACTACAATAAGAGTTGTCGCTAGACATGCTCCAGGATTAGGTATAACTCTTATTACCTTCATTGCTAGATACATCGTTGTTGACAAGATCCTATTGATTAGGGAATTGGGCATTAAATTTTTTATTTCTGCTGCATTATCTATTGCCTCAATTTCCCAATAGTATCATGTTCACTATAGTATGTTTGTGATCTTTTAATGTTCTCATGATAAGAGGGAAAATCCCAATTATAGGAAGAGAGGGAGAAATCTCATCATGTTAATGATTCAAGTTCAAGATTATATTAATGTTCAAATTAAGAATCATGTTATAAGAACTAATTAAGTTTTATATGCTCTAACAATCATGGACCTCAAGTGGTCATTATGGATTTCCTAGGAATCATGGGATTTCCTAGAAAGTTATGGGATTTCCTAGCATTATGTACTCTTAAGTGATCAATCATAGAAACATCCATATATTACTCATTCAATTCTTTATTTATGTCAAGAAGATATTTCAAGAATGCCAATTTTCCTTAATTTCAGATGTAATTACTTTGCTTATGCTATAACGTGCCAGAACCACTTATTTATTTGATGTTTTCCCTTTTGCATAGATGGGGATGCGGTAGGAGTATATAAGAGAAAGTCAAGCAATTGAAGACCTTTAAGTTTAACATGGTGTGGTTCCATCTACCTTAGATGATCCTATTATTTATAATGTTTCTTTTTATGTTTTAATAATATTTAATTATAGATTTTAGATTTGATGAAGAAGTCAGTTGTATTTTTCATATCCAATGAGAAATAGGTGAATCTTTTTAAGATAATATATGGTGAATTATGTATTTATTTGCAATGATTATCATGATGTGACATCCCCTTTCAAATATAAATGCCTCTTTTTAGTTATTGTATGTAACCAAAAGTGGGGTGTTACATTAATGGTATCAGAGCAAATAAGTAGATGACCACCGGGAAATAATTCAATTCATATGTTACAACCCTAAGTGTATGTGGAATTTTTCTAGATGACCCTTAAGAGATTTAACAAGGGAAAGTATAAGGCAAATGATGGTTCTAACTCATCTAGTGAGGGAAGTGAAGGAGGAGGGACCCTAGGACAACCTTGGAGGACTTGTCCAAGCCCTCACCAATGCTTTAGGAAAAGGGCAGTATCCACCAAACACCATGAGCTGACTAGACTTCATTAATACAATGCTTGAATCCTTTGCTAGAGAATGAGAAGTTGTAAAGAGTGGGACCTGATAAGGGATCCACTCAAATGATATGATACAAAGATCCATGTAAATATGAAGCAACAAAAGAATAACTATTACAAAGATATTAAATGTATCAATATACAACTACTCCTCACCATAAAAGGTGGTATTATAAAAGCATGAACTAACTACAACTAAGGCCAGTAGTAGAGGGTAACTTAGCCATCCCAAGCTATCCTCATGACGTCATTCTAAACTTGATCTTCCTAAGTCATTATCATCTAGAACTCCTACTCCTAGGTTGTTTTGCAAACAACACCCTATAAAAGAAAATAAATGGTATGCGTAAGAACACTTGTAAATATGTTCACAATAAATATATTTGGATATTTTTAGATTAGATGTTTATAATAGTGGGGGTGACCATTCAAGAGGGGGTAAATAACAATTAGGTAAATTCAAGAAAGGATAAATATGAGAATGAGGCATTTAAGGAATAAAAGAACGATATAAATGTCTTGCCATAATTATTTCATAATATCACAACAAAATAGTTGCATGTATATATGAGATAGACCAAATCTCTAAAATAGGGCCATACCTCCACTGGATCATGGAATAAAAGAAATAGGGGTGGAAACACACACCCATGTTGAATATGCACACCCTATAGCACCAAATGGTTGTGCCCCTACACCACTACTCTAGATAAAAACTCAAACATCAAACATGTATAAATTGAGAAGCAAGACATATAGTTCAATAATATTTCAATTTACAAATAGCAAGGAATGTATGGTCATAGACATTTTATTAGGATTCATATAAACAATTTGGCAATTTGATGGTCAATAATGTAGAATTGCCTCATTTAAAGAAAATTGGTAATAATATTGACAGAATCATGCATAAGTTCATATGGGGCGGAGGCCATAAACTGAACTGTATATCTATAGTAGGACGGAACTCTATTACTGCAAGAATGGATAAGGGAAGACTTGGTATCAATTCGATGGAAAATGGGAACATAGCTTTGATAGGCATGAATGCATGGGACCTCATATCTCACAAACAACCTATCTGGAAAGATGATCTCCTAAACAAGTACTACATTTTCAAGGGCCATCCCAGAGCTAGAGCTATTCCTTTCTGGAGGGCGGTCCATGACTGTCAGAAACTTTTTATCAAAAACACGGTTAAAATCATCAATAATGGTGAAAGTACATCTATCTAGTACGACCATTGGGTGCCCGAAGCCAAAAATTTACTTGAGGTCAACTCTAAATAGGTGAAGGTTGCGAGCCTCATTGACCTAGAAGGGAATTGGAATGCGGACTTCCTACATGAGTATCTGCATGTGGATCTGGTTAAGTGGATACTGAATCCACCTCCTCCTCACCCAGATAACCCCCCAGACATGTGGGCATGGACTCTTGAGGACAACAACACTTACACTGTAAAGACTATGTATAGTGTTGTACACAATGGCATTGAGATTATGTGTGATGTACCATGGAAGCTTATATGGAAATTAAAGATTCTGAACAAGATTAGAATGTTCCTATATCTAGTGAGACACAAAGAAATTATGATCAACAATAGAAGGAAAGACATGCACCTTACTGATGACTCTACATGCCCCCAATGTAAATGTGGTGAGGAGTCAACACTACATGCACCCAGAGACTGCCCATCTGCTAAACCCATATGGGAACTTTGCAAAGCTAGATTCGATAGCATCATCAGGTTAACATGGTGATAGAGTGGATTAACCTACACATCAAAACAAATGAGAATCACAACACTAGCTTTGCCATTTGCTACTGGTGTATATGGAGAGATAGAAATCTCAACATCTTCGAAGGGAAAGAGACCACTCTGAGTCAGCAAGTGATGAAGGTACTGAACAATATATGATCTAACACCCTGGAATAGTCTCAGACTGACAAGAGTGGGCATCTGAAGATGAACACAGATTCAGAGCATGAATTAGACTTAGACAATGATCGCGATATCCTCATCCATGTCGATGCGGTAGTGAAGGGAAATGAAGCAGCCATTATAGTTGTTATATCTAGTAATGATGATACCTGGTTGGGAGGAGCAGACAAAAACATTTAGGTAGTGACTGTTTGTGAAGCAAAGCTCAGAGATCTTGACCTTGCACTACAACTAACCAAGGATCTACATTTTAGGAAAGTGAGGATAAACAGTGACAGCAGCAAAGCCTTGGAAGTTGTAGATAAAGGAGGTTCCATAAATCCGTGGCTAGAACCCTAGCTTAACCAAATTGACCGCCTTAGAGTGAAATGTCAGGAGGTGGGTTTGTGAAGATTGAGAGGAGAAAAAATGCCATTGCAGATGATTTGGCCAAACACCATCTAAAACACCATAAGGAGGATCTTTTCTACATTGATCCCCCTCGACCTAGTGGTTCATCCTTCCCCTTCTTGTAATGGTAGGAGTCCTATCACATTTATGTTTTCTAGAAATGTACTATCATTATTTGATTACCTTGCAAGAGGAGGGTGAGATGTATAAGAATGCCTCCTAGCTTACCCTAAAAAAAGAAAATAGGTAAAAGTCACATAAATGTCCAAATGAAAATTGGATATGCACATACTTGATCTTAATAGAAAATTCTTACCTCAATCGACATACTTGGCCCATGAACTCAAGTGTTAATCCTAGGAACACAATATGTATGTTAGTCAAACCTAAGAAAATGTGTGTGTACGTTCCTATTATAGATTTTCATTTTGGTCTTACCTAGTGACAACAAGAAACAGATGGGATTACTATACTTTTTTTACCATAAAAATGCTACAAAGATTATTAATTACGTTTTAACTATTCTATCTAGAGATGTCAAACTTATGTATATTGATTTATGCATACTTATGGCCCCATGTACCATTCAATAAATGATTGTTGTCCTAAATGACTTCTAGGATCAATTATAACATAATAATTATGTGATATTACGATATGAATCCTCTTACATATTACATGTCTATTAGTAAAACATGATATTACCAAATTGGCAAGACTACTCAATTATAGACTTTTGTTAATACCCCAGTATATACATATACTTAATGATACATACATGAGTGATGTCTTGGTTAATCTAATGAATATAACTAAGTGTCAGATCATCATTCCATATCTAGCTTTCTAATGAATGCATATTCATCTTAGCTACTAGTTGCCTTTCTTTGCCCAGTTTGCACTCAAATCTCTCAAACCCCCCCAGAACCTGCTCATATATAATTTTCCTCAATTTCAGATGATTATTTAGAGTTTGATAAAATCCATTTGTCTCCATTGCAGGATTAAGCATTGTACTATGTTCACCAGCTTAGGAGACGATAGTCCCGCTAACCGACTAACGGGCCCAAGAAACTTTTAATAATTTGGACCCTATTTTCGATGGCTAGACCCTTCATTAGATATCATCCTCATCAGTTAGAAGATTCATCAACTCAGGCCCATCGACCCATAGCAATATCCCCCCACCATGGGGGTGGGTTTATTCCATGATGATCGTGATCATGACAAAAAGGATGTTGTGATAGTGACCAAGATAGATGTCGCTACCGCAACCAAGAAGACAATGCCATGACCGTGACACTAGGCACAAACGGGCCTAGCTCAGCATGGTCGGGCCCAGGTCAAGGTGTAGTGACTGGCATATCAGTGCAACCGTGGCACACCAGTGCGATCATAGAACATCAGCGCGACTGGAACATCCCAGTGCGATCGCGACACCCCAGCATGGTCAGGCGCTCCTTGGCATGGTCACACCGAGGAGTACCATAGCGACCGCTATTGAAGGTCACGACCGCGAAAGCTAAGTCGGTCCTCTCTAGATCTGCACCTATAAATAGATGACCCCCTCCTTCATTTGTGGCATCACTTCCACTCCATCCACGCTGACAGGCTGCCGCTCTATGCCTAGCCAAGGAAGATGATCTCTGCCACCAAAGAATACCTCTATGGTATCCTTGCTACTCTACCATCTTCACTCCATCAAGATCTATCTCCTAACCTCAAAAGTGGTGAGATTTCATATCTGCAGCACCCTCATCATCAACCATCTACCGCTCCATCTCCAATGAGCAAGAGCATGAAAATATAAGGAAGAAGGAAATAGAAGATCATCTTTGTTTGTCTTGGTGTTCTTCCCCTCCTCGTCATATGTGCCCCAAAATCGTATACGAGACTGTTTCTCCACCTATCTGTGACCATCTCCTTCACCATGACCATGGAAGAATCTTCCCTCTCTCTCTTGTTCTTTTTGTTTCTATCATGAGGAGCGAGTAGTCCATTTCATAAGGTGCGGGGACTAGCCCCGCTACATGTTCTTACATGTCCATTTTATAACATTCCATGGCTTGTATATAACTTTCCATTTTGTTGTTAATCATTTAATGCATGCTTTGTGGATTGATCACCTAGCTTGCATGATCTATTATATTACTTTGTTGTGAGAACTTCAATACTTAGGATTTGAATATAGATTAACATGGTTGGTTCCCATACGAGAACGTCTAAAGGGATATCTCTAGAGTAGTAAGTGTGTGATATGTGGGTAACAAGATATCGAGCCTATGGAGATGCTTACACAAACTCTATTTCCTAACTAATGGTTTTCTTACTCCATTTAGATAGTTGCATCTTGCCTAGATGTGTTTTGGATGTGTTTGCATGTGTAGTGGTGGTGAAGCCCGATTCCACCCCAGTGATTCCCATCATTAATCTAAACTCATTTTTAATCCCTCTCTTTTACCTTCCTTGTAATTAGTTTAACTAAACCCAAATCAACTCTTATTCTAAATATTAGTCTTAGTTGATCCAGATTCAACTAGCAAGATTCTTAAAAATGTTGTCCCCTGGGATTAGATCTTTAACTATACTACGATAAGACCCATCTTCTTGCAAGTGGTACTATTGCACAAGGTTTTGCTAAAAACTTAGAGATTTCAGCCCTAGGTGGATTTTTTAGTGCAGTAAAAACCACATCACTTTCCATTATCTTATTAATAATATGAATAAAGACAAGGTCTAACAAATTACCTCAAATTGATGTGCACATACTGATCTTCAATAGATACGTATTTATATTGATCGATCTTTGTGGAAGCTTCAGTGGAGATCTAGTATCCATATCCATTTGAAGATTTTGACAAACAAAAAGGTGACTCGAGAAGCTCTTCATACATTGGCGGTAGTCTCTGGAAGTATGGGAATAGCCCCTTCTCCACAATGGAGTCCAATAGGTTAGAAGGAGGGAGAGTTTCTTCTTTGAGATTTTGGGGTCACCAACAAGGTGAGAAGATCATTGCACTATGAGGTTTCTAAAAAGATGAGTGAGGGTTTCAAGGTGACAACATAGTAGAAAGTGATGGTTTGCTGAATAGGTTGAGATGTGTACATCAAATCTATTTCTATAGTTGCAGGTAAGTGGTTGAAGAGGATCAACGCACACTTTCTCTTTAGATATGAAGCTTTGGATCATTTTTGAATTGTCATGAGGATGGGGACTCAAGGAGGTTTCATTTTTCTTGGAGAAAAAGGGAGTTGGTACTAGATGGATAAAGGTTAGGGAAGCGTAAAATGGGAGCTTCGAACTTTGGATGACAATTTACGCACCACCTAGTCTTAACAAAAGTCACCAAAGGGCACCGATACTTGGTAGAGCTCTCATGATACCAACATGTTTGGTCACTATGATAGATAGATATGCTAAGGCTAGACATTAGTTTTTGTATGCGTGCGACAGAGATGGAGGAGGAAGGTAACCTACGACGGCTGAGGTGGTCCATGTCATGACGGAAGTAGGGAGCACCACCACTTTTGAGTGCCAACATATCTTCCACCGGCCATAGTAGGCTACAAAAACGGTTCCTTACTAACAAGGTTGCAAGGTTATGGGAGGTAGAGATAAAGGTTTTTAGGGTTCTAGAGAACAAGTTGCAGATGCAAGAAAGAGATGAGGAAGGATCGGAGAAGGATAAATAAGAAGATGGGGAAGCGAGATAGAGAAGAGGTGGAAGGGAACGGAAAAGGCCTTAACACCCTTCAGGAAGCCCTGGATGTATCCCTATATCTATAAGACCACCCTGGAAGGTCGTATAGGAAGGAAGCTCCTTAGAAGAACAACACTAGGTCAAGATGCCCAAAGCTACTAAAGAAGGATCAAATTCTAAATCAAAATATAGAAAAAAAAAATAGAATAGGAACTAGATCCTTGATCTAGGAGATAAGGTAGGATTTTTTAAGACTCATTCCCATTACCCAAGGCTCTAGTATAGTTTCAGGAATGACAACTAGCCCCAATTTATGTGTATTAAAGGTACATTCTTCAACTAATCAAATGAGTGATCAAAGGAGTTGGATTGACTTGAAATTCGACACGTTGGCTAAATAAGATACAAGGAACTTAATTTTATAGTGTTTTGCACCATTTTATATCATTAAGTATTTAATTTCTTTATTTTATATCAAATAAACACTTCATAAATTTATTTTCCTCTTTAATGTATTTATTTAATTCCTTTCATCCATTAGACTTAGGGTACTAACAATGCTAAGTTAGAGTCAAAAGAACTTCATTGGTGTCTGAATTAAAGTAACTTACTTGTGAATTTAGTTAGTTAATATATTTAAATAAATACCACATAAAGGAATAGTTATTGTTTCATGATATTATTTGACTATAGTTGTTCCTAACATATTCTAAATTAGGGGGGAAGGGGATTCATATTATCCTAATGGAATAGGGGTCTAGGTAAAGGGAATTTTAAGCTATGTGTCTAGATTTGGTTATGTTATACAAGTTGATGGCATCACTAACGGAGAAGAATGAATTAGAAGCATGGAATATCGTTTCCTTGACTTGGACTACCCTCATCTGGGTTTGGTTCTCAACACATATGCTGAAGGGAGCTTCTTGTACATGATGGGGGAATTTCCTCAACTCAAGAGTAGTCAATGCACTTGCACTCACATAGGAAGGATTTGTTGAAGTCTTCTAGAGGAACTATGTGTCTAAAGCTATGATAGAGAAGAAGGAGCAATAGTTTGTTAACCTATCTCAAATTTGTGACATGAGTGTGACCCAATATTCCATTAAGTTCAAGATCTTGCAGAAGTATGATCATGATATGATGAGAAAAATAGAGAAAATAAGTTCATCTGGGAACTCAAAGCCGACCTAAGATTTTCTTTGTCTAAAAGAGCCTCAAGATCCTTTAGGAAGCCTTGGATGTATCCTTATAGATATAAGACAACCCTGGAAGGTCCTACAAGAAGGAAGCTCCTCAGAGGAACAACCTCAAGTCAAGCTTCCCAAAGTTGCTAAAGAAGGATCGAATTCCAAAGTAGAATCCACCAAATAATCAAAATAGGAACTAGAATCCCTCACCTCAGAGACAAGCTAATATTTTTGTAACACTCAGACCCATTACCCAAGGCTCCAGTAGAGTTTTTAGAATGACGACTGGCCCTACAGTCCCCCACTTCCCTTAACTGTGTGTTTTGTCCTCACTCGTGCACAAGTCGATAACTTCCCGATTGTCACCCATCCTAGTACTACTCCAAGATGAGCACGCTTAACTTTGGAGTTCTTAGTGATGAGATCCCTGGAAAAAAGGTGCACCTTGGTGATATGGATAATCCAATCATTCCTTTTAATATCATTTTATTTGAGGCCTCATATCTTGGGGCATTACAATCTCGCATACACTTAATACTCTTGAGTCCTCATCAAGGCTCAACTATATGACTTCACATTAATTCTTCATTTCAATGCAACCCTAGAATGTCCCATGGACACATAGATCTCAATCACGGATACTAGTGCAAGGATGGCTACATCACCAAGGACAACCCTTTCCAACATGCTTAGGTTGCACGAATCAAGATTGGAATTCCACATGCCCATGTGCGTGTGACCTATTTGAGGCATTTGTGGCTTTGATATCATTTCTAACACATGTGCCTATTTTTAAGGCTCTAGTAGAGTTTCAGGAATGTAAATTGGCCCCACAGACCACCACTGGCCTTATATGTGTGCTTTTTCCTCACTCACTCACTCACAAACCATGATCAACTTCCCGATTGGTCATCCATCCTAGTACTACTCCAAGCTGAGCATGCTAAGATTTGGAATTCTTAGTGATGGGAGCTCTTAAAGGAGGTTCACCTTAGTGATATCGATAGTCTAATCATTCCTTTTAAGATCATATTAACTGAGGTCTCAATTCCTGTGATGTTACAAATTTTTTCCATGGACTTGAAGAAAGAATATGATGATCAAGTTAATAATTATTCATGTATTACAAGCCCTAAATGTTGAAATATGCCTTTATGTAAAAACTATGACATTTAATAAATTTGAGATGGATGAATACACTAATTAATGGGTAAGTAAAGCCCTAAGGTGTATAATAGCCTATAGATTTTTTTAGGAAAAGATTTATTTATGGTTGGTAGCATGTAACATTTTGAAATTTCATACATGTAATTTTGGAATTCTTAATGAAGTATTGTCATAGAAGTTAAGTAACATACTTAATAGAAATAGCCCAAACTATAATTTTTTCTTAAATTATGAAAATGATATATCTTGTTCTTATGTGCACTAGATAACTCATCCTTATCTTAATATGAAAAGAAATAAGAAATAACACTTTTATATTCTCTCTCCTAATCCTTACAATTATACACTAAAAGATAATGAGTGGTCCATGGACTGGATAATTACTTTCATCCTCAAAATTGGACTCAACTAACTCACTAAGGAAATGATGATTCATTTTATCTCATATTTTATTACATATATGATAATATAATGACCCATGTGAGTTTGACGAACAAAAAATGATCAAAACCTAAATATAACTAGGTAGAGATTATATAGACTCCTTGGTTAACCTATGGTTCAAATTTGAAGTTGTTAGGACTTCATTTGACCCCATAACTTAAGGGGATAAGATTCTATATTGTTTTTAATTAAATATCTTAATTTCGAATCATTTTACCTAAGTTTTGTAATTTAATTAGATTTGCCAACATGTTATTTTTTTATTTCTCTTATAGGTTTTTTCATGCGGTATTGTTTCTCCAGCCATTATGTAGGATCTTTCGGAGCTGTGAGGTTTACATATAATGATAACCTACTTATCTTCTACACCGAGTCAGCAACTTCCCAAACTCTATAGTTCGTATGGTTTTTCTCTTAGACCTTGATCTATCCCCTCAATGAATCCCAAACCCTTCAGACTTCACCCTCATCTTCTTTTCATCAATATGAACTGCCCAATCCAAGGTGTGTTTGAACTTCTTTCCCTAATGGAGAAACACCCAATAGGGCTTGGACTCCTCTCTCCACCTCAGGTTCATAAGAACCTCTCCCATCCTCCACACCTATAAATATGGGTTCAAACACCACTGCCATACCCAAAGAAGTGCTCCTCCACTTCCAATTTCTTCTTTAATACCTATTTCAATTGTGGCCTACTCGACCTTTATCTCTAGGAACTACATGCTAGACCTGACTTCTTCATCTCCTTTAGAGCAATAAAATATTCAATAAGCATCTAGGGACCTCGTGCCTTCTTTCCTAATTGTCAATTTGTCTTGTGAATTCCCAAAACATTGTATCATATAGCTATGTCTGAGGACCTCGCTGGATTTCACCACCTTGGCCATACAGTGGTCCTTCAACCAAGGAAGTAGTGCTTTGACTTTGCCTTGATCTAGCATTTGTTTTCTCAGTCTTTATGAGCACTCACACCCCTATCCAACGGTCTTGAACCCGAGAGTAAATGCTTTATTTCTTGCAATCTAAAAGTGGAAACATGGTGTTTTGGGCACCACATGTCCTGGGTCTCAGATTTCTAAGCTCACCCTAAGGTGGGGAAGTTCTTTCACATTATGCCTTGTAGCAAGCTGCCTTAACATGATTGTTTGGATCTCAACTATCAACAAGATCTCACCATTGTTGACATGCTATGTTTCTTGTAGGTGGAGAACTTGCCTAATGATAAGAATACTAAGATACCCTCAAGGTATAAATAATCATGCCAAGCTAGCCTAGGGTATTATTGGTATTTGACACACATATTTTTTTTCTTGGATACGATTTATTTTGAATAATTTAATGACACCCGCTCCATGGATTTTAATGTAACATTCACCTAAATTTTTATGTCTTTTTGTCCTTGATTACATTAGTCTTATATCTATTTGAGTTAATATCAAGACTATGGTTTATCTGCTCTGGTTGGTCAAACTTGCAAAAATCATGTAAATTTCATGCGAACTCAAAAAAATACCCAAAAATACATTTTATAAAGGATTTTTCACAAGGATCCATATTTATAATTTTCAGACCCTAATTTGATAATGTCAGAACATGTTTTCCTAATGACCTAATATTAGGTTTTGGAATGTTAATTAAGATAATAATTAATATAAAGCATATTTTTAGGAGATTTAGGATTGACTGAAGATCAGAAGGACTAAGTTAGAATCTACTTTGCCCCATGTAAATGAGTCATGTTGTTGTGCACAACTACTTTGATTTATATGTGTTATTTATATTATAAGCACATGATCATATGATTATGAAAGAATTTAGTATTTTCAAGTGATGTGTTATATTAACCTTCATTGATGTTGCTATATCTTAGTGTTACAAGAATCATGTTCACTCAAGTATTTTTATGATCTTTTAATGTGCTCATGTTAAGAGGGAGAAATCTCAATTATATACAAAGATGGAGAAATCCCATAACGTGAAAGATTCAAACTCAACATTATGTTAATGTTCAGATTAAGAATCATGTTATAAGAATTGATTACTTTTATATGCTCTCGCAATTATGCACCTCAAGTGATCAATATGGGTTATCCTAGCAATCATCGAATTTCCTGGCAAGTTATGAAATTTCGTACCATCATGTGCTCATAAGTGGGTAATCATGGACATGTGTATATTTTACTTATTCAATTTTTTATTTATGTCAAGAAGTCATTTCAAGAATGCTTAAGTTAATGTTACACTCAATTCTTTTGATGTCAAGTATAATTACTTTGCTTATGCTATAAAGAGCTAGCATGTTGTTATATATTTTTGTTTGCTTGTGAGGCTATGAGCATCACTAGTAACATATTGTGGAACCTATGAGGTCCTGCACACAAGTATGCATAAGGGAATTGAAGTTCACATTCAAACATATGATTATAATGGTATTGAATTATGTATGTGTTGATATCCACCCAATCAGATGATTAAGTAAGCCATCTGATTGACTATATGTATTGGATCAATTAGTTGATCGATTGTCAATGAATTGATTTGTTATCACTTTGGGAAAGTGGATAATTGGTTGGTTGAGTATCCCAGTTAGTTGATTGAAATGTAATCAGGAAATGACATGGAATAAGTGACCTATTGGGTTTGGAATGGAACTGGTCAATTGAATTGGACAAGGATTAGTTAATTGGTCAAATGGGCAAATTAGTCGATTCACTGGGTGACCTAACCAATCCTAATCGGGTGACAGTATAAGCAAACATGTTGAATAGTATATGAAGGGAAATACACTCACCTTTGGTTTCTATGAAACTCTTGAGGATGTCAGCATGCCTGAACACCTGATATATAAGGTTGATAAGGATGTCCATCCAATAGCCTTTCTATGGCAAGGTCATATAGATATCCATCAGTTGATCAACAACCCACCAATATTGACAAGTTTCCCCTCCCAGATACAAGATAGGATATAAAGCTCCTCATGATATATGTTTCCCGTCTCTGATTTGGTAAAGAGAACGTCGTCAATGATTTCTTGCATAATTATCCACATGAGAGAATAGTAGTAGCCTTAGCCACACTGGACTTGTATCTGGGTTGGCCAGTGAACTTTGACCATATCTTGCAAGCCTTGAAATTTGGATCCTCTTTGTCTAGTTGGCCCACATTTTTTTATTCTTCTACTTTATCATCAACATTTAAGATTTTTTTAGCCTCATTTTAGTAAGAGCTACCTCCTTGTTGAAAAGGCGCACCTGAATTTTCTTATGTCCGAGACATGTCTTCCTGTCAGCTAGTGCAACCAAGAGTTCTTTTATGGAGGACATGAATTCTTGTGTCATCTCATTATATGTCAATGGTGCTACAAGAAAAGGTTGTCTAGGTTAGAACCATCTAGTAAGTCATACATGCATTCCCAGATGCCCAATTCTTGGAGTGTCATCTTAATTATGAAGCCCATTGCTTTGAAGGATTTTCCTACCATCACTGACTGGTGTTCATTACCATGAGGGAAGAATAGACCTTGAAACATTTCCTAGCTGGATTTGTCCTCCCTTGCTGCCTGTGGTGCCTCTACGGCTAGATTTGCAGGTTTGGGCATTTTGTTGGATTCAACAACTAAGAAATCTAGATGAGTCGACTTTAATCTTTGTGAATGTGTCGTGTAATCTGTGTTCCCTATGTCTATGCAGTCTCAATGGCAATAGTGGTAGCGATATTGGTAACAATGATAGTGATAGAAGTTGTCTCCTCCACAAGGTGATCCATTGTTAGTTATGAAAATATCACAAAGATAGTGAATTAGAATTTAAAATTAGAGTTGACTTAACATAAAGTGAATTGGAGGTGTTAATTAAGCAATAGGTAGTTGATATCCATGTTTGTTTTAAAGTGATTGACTTGTATAATCATTGGTCAATAAGAACCATATCAGCTTAGAATCGATATGTGTGGAAGAAGGTGATTGATATTTGAAAACATAGTAGATCAATATGATATTTTTAAAGATTATCAAGCTTTAAGGTTTATGAGCTATTGAGATGTCGATAGGTGAGAGGTAATCGATCGAATAATCATCAGATCGATATGAAATTACACAGAAAGACTATCGACCTTAGATGTTGATGGAATAATGTAACATCCCAAGATTTGAGGCCTTAAATAAAATGATCTTAAAAGGAATGGGTGAACTACCCATATCACCAAGGTGCACCTCCTTTTCAGGGAGCCCATCACTAAGAACTCCATAGTTAAGCGTGCTCGACTTGGAGTAGTACTAGGATGGGTGACCAGTCCATAAGTTCATCCTAGCTTGTGCGTGACTGAGGACAAAATGTGTAGTCAAGGCTGGTGGTTATCGTAGGTGGGGCCCACATGGGCATGCGGCATGCCAATCTTGAGGCGTATGGTCCAGGCATGTTGTAAAGGGTTGTCCATGGTGATGCAACCACCATTGCGTTGGTATTCCATGATCGGGAGCAGGGTGCCCATGGCCCATTCTGGGTCTATACTAGAATGGGGAAATATTATGAGGTCATATAATTTAGCCTTGATGAGGATGTCAAGAGTTCTAAGCGGGGGAGATTGTAACATCCTAGGATTTGAGGCCTTGGATAAAATGATCTTAAAAGGAATGAGTGGACTACCCATATCACCGAGTGCACCTCCTTTTTAGGGAGCCCATCACTAAGAACTCCATAGCTAAGCATGCTCATCTTGGAGTAGTACTAGGATGAGTGACCACTCGAGAAGTTGATCCTGGCTTGAGCGTGAGTGAGGACAAAGCATGCAGTTATGGGTAGTGGGCCCATGTATTACAAATACATATTTGATCTATCAAAATGGAAGGTTGATTACATTGAAGTTGAGAAAGGTATCACATAGAAGGAATATTAAGCTTGTTAGCTATCAAGCTACAAGTTGATTGGTTACATTGGGGACAGAGGTTGATGAAGTCGAAGAAAAAATGGCAGCGTCCATGGTAAAACTTGAGAAAGTGAACATAAGTTACTACTCCTAATCTCCTTTTATTTCCAAGGGAAGGGCAGTGAGTGGGAGGGTAAAGGGGGTATCATACACGTGTCCTATAATCCTCCAAGGTCGATCAACAAAGATTTATATGGTTAAAATCAGCACAGCAGTCAGGTCATATCAAGGGTCGATAGCATGCATAAAAACAAAAATACATAAGAGGTTGATAGTTACTATATCAAGATACCCATATCAGAAATTAGGTCAATAGATTATGTGTAGAGGAATATTGACCGGTCATCATTTTAAAATCAATTGGCCATCAAGGTTGGTAGGTTACATGGAGGCTGATCGTGTAGGTCGATCAAGCTCATTAAAACTAGAAATAACTAAGGGAGATAAAAAAACAAAAAAAACAAGAAACCCATATAGGTCTTGGTATGACTCCCGAGTAGAACTTATTTATAGTCTGTTTGATTAACTATCCATTCTTGCCTATCCTACAAAAGGTGCCTCACAGAGGTCCATGTATGCCTTCTTTGTGAACACTTCATATTCATAATATCACTTTAGTCGATATATGTTGAACAAAAAGTCCCAGACTTTTCTCTATCAATGTCCATCATACAAGAAAGATAGATGGTGATAACAGTGAATGGTCTAGACCAACAAGACAATAGTTTTCCAAGAAAGAGATGAATTAAAGAACTAAACAATATAACTTTTTCTACTTCAAAATATCCACGTGCTTGATAGAATCAACCCATGTTGTTGTTTTTTCTTTGTAGATTCTAGTGTCCTCATAAGAGTGTAGGTGTAGTTATTCTAGTACTTGCAACTGGAAACCTATTCTCATTATCTAAGATAGGGTCCATATTAAGATTCTTAGTACCCCAATATGCTTTATATTCGGACTCTAAGGGATGGTGGCAAGATTTTCCATAGTTTAATATGCCTAAAGAGCATCAACGAGTTTGGAAGACCAACCCTTCTTGGATTTCTCGACTGCCTTTTTAAGAATTTGTTTGATTTGGCAATTGGAAACTTCCACTTAACCAACATTTTGAGGATGGTATGGAGTAGAAATTTTGTGGCATATCCCATACATTTTTAAAAGAGCTTCAAATTGTTTCTGGATGATGTGTGAGACTCCATTGCTTATCACTATCATGGGAACTCTAAATCTTGGAAAGATGGTTTTGTTGAAGAGGCACATGATTTCTTTTGAGTTGCAAGTGGGAAAAGCTAAGACGTTCCCCCATTTTGATACATAATCATGACAAATAAAATACATTGGTTCCCAAAAGATGAGGGAAAAGGTCCCATGAAGGATATCCCCCACATAAAATATTCAACCCTAATCTAATCAACAAGAGACATTTCACTTAGCTTGGAATATTTCCTGCTCGTTGGCATGCATCACATGCTTTCACATAAGCTTGTGGGTCCTTAAAATAGACGAACAATAGAACAAAAAATGTAGAATTTTCATAGTTGTCTTTTCAGCTCCCAAATGACATCCTTATGGTGATGAATGACATTTCTCCATAACATATTGAGTCTCATATTTTGGAATACATCTTTTTTATATAACTTCAGCATATCTCCAAAAAGAAGTGGACCATCCCAATGCAATTTTTCAGGTCAACAAAAAACTTCTTCCTCTACTTATATGTTATATGGGGCAGTAGCCGCTGACATGTCAGATAATTGAAAAAGTCTACATACTAGCAAACTGGGTCAACTATTCTTACAACTGTCAAGGACTCAATTTTGCATGATTCATTTATTGGCATAGAGCTATTATCCTCGATATGAATTCTAGAAAGGTGGTCTGCTACAATATTTTCAACCCTTTCTTATCCACAATTTTGTGATGAATTCTTGAAGAATAATGCCCATTGTAAGAGACGTGGTTTGGTATCTTTCTTTTGCATTAAATATTTGATGGCACCATGGTCAATATAGATAGTGACTTTCCCTCCAAGAATGTATTTCCAAAACTTATTAAAAGTATATATGATCTCTATTATCTCTTTTCCAGTTTTAGAGTAATTTACTTGGGTTTCGTTTAACATTTTACTGGCATAGTAAATTACATTATGATATTTATCTTTCTTTTTCCCCAGAACTACCCCAAAGGAAAAATCATTGGCATCACACGTGAGCTCAAAGGGAAGATCCCAATTGGGAGCTTGCATGATGGCTGGTGATGTAAGAACATTCCTCAAAGTGTGAAAAGCTTTTAAATAATTTTCATAAAAAATGAAGGGAGTATCTTTCACAAAAAGCCTTGACAGTGGTTTGGAGTTTGTGGAGAACTCTTTGATAAATCTTATGTAATATGATGTATGGACAAGGAAAATCCTTATAGATGTAACTGAGGAAGGAGATGGTAACTTGGAAACTAATTCAATCTTACTTTTGTCTACTTCTATTCCCGCTTCAAAAACCTTGTGCCCAAGCACTATGCCATCATATACCATGAAATGACACTTCTCCTTATTTAAAACTAATTGTTTATCTTTTCATTCAAGGATGAGTCATATACAGAGTAATCATCCATAAAAACTTCCATAATCTCTTCAATGAAATTGGCAAAGATAGTCAACATGCACCTTCAAAAGGGGGCATGGGCATTATAGAGTCTAAATATCATTCTATGGAAAACATAAGGGCCATAAATACATGTGAATTTTGTTTCTCCCAATCAACATGGTGAATGGGACTTGGCGAAAGAAGGAGTATCCATCTAAATAACAAAAATGAGAGTGATGGTCTAGGCATTCAAGAACTTGGTCGATGAATGTCAATGGCAATTGATCTTTCCTAGTGACAGCATTTCACATTCTCCAATCAATCATCCACAATCTTGTAACAATGTAGGTCACTAATTATTGGTTCCTTTTACAATCGTCGTTCCTCCTTTCTTGGGCACAACATGAAGCGGACTAACCCAGTTACTATTAGTGATAACATAATTAATACCAATGCCATAAAACACAATGACTTCCTTGCACATGACTTCCCATATATCATCATTTAATTTTCTCTATCCTTATACACTAGGCCTTGCATTTTAGTCAAGGTTGGTGCAATGCATACAAACTGTGGGGTTGAATCCTTTTATATCATCAATTTAGTAATAGAGAGCCTTTCTTCTTAACTTGATATTGGAGAGAATGTGTCCTTGTTGGTAAGATGGTTGTTCTCAATTGGTAATAGAATGGTTTTTCTTTTCATTGTATAGAAACTTGTATTTAAGTCCTTCAAGAAGGGGTTTCAATTAGGGGAGTGATTTTGGTGTTGATATATCCTTTAGTTCCCTCTAAAAAAGAGATGTATTTAGCTATCTAAATTGTCCTTTGTTGATTTGCCTCTTCTTCTTATGCTACTTCAAGATAAGACAAAATTTCTTCTACTTCTGGCTTGGTGATTCCAAAAGTTGGATTTGTGAGGGCTCTTATTAGGGGATCCACTATAGCATGGTGTGCTTGGATCTCGACACATAACCAGTTGCGACAATCAGAAAAATGGCTTGCTTCTACAGAGGATGATCCCTTTATATGATCTAACACATTGAAATTGATGTGCTCATCTCCTACTGGAATAATTATTAACCCATCTACAATGCCAATTAAAACACATGCAGTCGAGTAGGGTTTAGAAGAATCACTATCATGTAACCTATAATAGGGGCATTAAGGTGAATTGTGTCAAGGAAATTGTGCTTATGGATCTGAAGGATGTGGCTAGTATTAATGCTAGTTTGCCAACACTGAAGGGAGAACAACACGTGTAAAAAAACATGTGCCATCGAGAGAAAATGTCTACTAAAGATATTTTAACACATTGTAACTTTGATATAATTAATGATGATGATGTCACATGGAATGAAGAAATTTTCGATCTGAATAGGGAAATCTTTGACCACCCTAATATGTTTAGTGTATGAGTTATCATCTAGTTGAACCCTCATATGGAAAGAAACTATATCAGTTCATACCACCCAAATTACTAGAGAGCTTGGTAGAAGGCTAATTCTTGTTCCTAGCCATCCATGATATGTCTTTCCATATTGTCTCCCAATTGAAATGGGATGGTGAAGGCACCAAGATCTTTTTTCTTAGTTGGTAGGGTGGACTAAACAAGGGCGGTGGTTATTCTAGATAACCAAACAATTTCAATTTCTTCCCTTTTTCTTCTTGGTAATCAAATCTTTCAGCTGCTTGGCATAAGTTGGCTTTTCATCTATGGCATAAAGAAAGGGAATATCTAGATGTATATTTTTTAGGGCATCCAGAAACTTTGTGTATATCTTCTCAAGTTGTGCCTTGATAAATCAATGAGGGAAGGGTAGTTTTGAATAGTATTCTAGAGGTTTACTGAGGGGAATTTCCTTTCTTGTACCTTGTGGTTTATTCTTTTCTAGAACAACTCCTCTATATGAAATGCTGGTAAGACTTATTCCTCAATAATAGTTTGATGGGAGGTGGTGTACTTAGAGTAACACCAGATCTCAATGTTGCCTTTCTTGTAGTTTCATTCCTTGGGTTTTGTTAAGTGCAAGAGGGAAATTGACTAGTTGGATTCTTGATGGATGTGAACTATTGGTCAACCATTCTATTGTGTTGTTGTAAATCACCAATACAATTATTCACATTCCCTATTTGAGTTTGGATGTTGGTCATAAGGTCAATGTTTATTAATAAGTGTGGCCAAGGTGTTCACTTAGAGACTTTAGTTGATTTATCGAATTCTATTTTTGTTAGATAGAAATTACATTTAGTGGGACATTAAAATTCTCTTATTAATTCATCATCCTACCTTCTGAGGAATTGTTCTATTGAAAACCTTGCAGGTTTCCTCTCCCTACAACTTAACATCTTCCTATAGTATGGGGTGGTTGATGCAACTAATGAGAATTTTCAACTGTAGAAGTATTACCATAATAAAAACTAGGATGATTTGGTCTTTTTTAATCCAGATATGTAACATTTTCTATGAGTCTACTTGGAAAATATTTTGCTTTATGAGTGTAAATACAATTATCAACACCATGTTCACTCTCCCTGCATGTGACACAATTCACAACAATTCATGTATGATGTCTTTCCTTGATATTAGTCTCTTTTAGATTGTGAATATATGTGGCCATTTTGTCAAGTTTAAAACTCACAGTTTCAAATATATTCTTGTCTGAGGTAGTGGCAATACAGGATGCGTTCCTAGTCAACCCCCTATCATAATCCAACCTAGCTTGTAACACTATCATATTATTTATAATTTCCTTAAAAAATTTTAAAACTACGTCCCATAAGAGACATTCTCTTGTTTGGAGTGAGACCATTATAGAAAGTGGTAACTAGATAGATGTCTTAAGAGTTGCGATGGGAACACTCCCTTTGTTATTATTGATATTTTTCTCAGGATTCATATATGTTCTCACCAGACTTCTGTTCGAAGATGGTAATATTATTTCTACAATGGATGGTTTTATCAATTGGGAAGAACTTATTGAAAAAAGCTTCATCTAAGGGTGTCTATCCATGATACCCTCATGTTCCAAGGACTGGTACCATTGAGGTCTTTATCTCTTAAAGAGAAATGGAAAGCCTTGAAATAGTTGGTTTTTAGTGGGAACCTACTGATCTTGAGGATATCATAAATGTTCTTGAAAGAATCTAAATGATAGTACAAATTTTCTTCAAAAGAGTTTCCCCTGAAAGTGTGTTGTTGAACGTTGGCTTGAAAAGTTGGCCTTCATTCAAAATTGTCCACTAGAATTTGATGAATGACCATCAAGTTCCTTAGTTCATTAGCACACATGGTCACTAATGATATTGCACTAGGTGGGTTATTTCTGGTTCCACATGGAATGGTTGCACCTTGATAGCCCATTGTCTCTGTAGTTGATGAGGAAAGAAAAAGGTTCTGAATCACACTACCTAACAGAATTGTACAAGTCGAGGTCAATTACTTGTACACATAAGACAAATTTTCAAGATACAATGTGATTGAAATGAGAGGGTGTGTAATTAAGTTTATTACTAAACTTAATAACACTTGAATAGGTCTAAGTAGACTTTGAGTTCTTAATGTTTGTTTGTTGCCTTATGTCTAGTAATAATGCCAAAAGTTGATCACACTTAAATGTGGGTCAAAAGTGTCAACACAATTACTTGGTTGAATGTATCAGACTTTAAATTTGTACCCAATTTCAAGAGATGTTCACAACTCAATACGAAGTCTATTGTAGTAATACAAGGTCAAACACAAGGGTAAAGACAAAGAATGACATAAGAACAAAATTTCATAGCTTAGCTTAATCAAATCAAAAGGATGAAATCAATATTCCTATTAAGTAATGAATTAACCTACTTAAAGTAATAAATCTAGACTGTGATTTCCAAACAAACCCAAGGTAATTATGAAGACGTTGAAAGGAAACTAAATTAGGTTTCACCAATCAGAGCAGTCTCCGGCATGCAAAACCTTCTCTCTAACTTATATATATTCTTCGACATATTTTGCAAACAGTCATAATAGACATCTAACACCTTCATTCTCTTGAGACCATGGTGGTTTTTTTATATAAAGGCAGTTCTCTCTCGATATGAAAACTGACATATAAAGAATAAAAATATGCATTTTTCTATAGATATCCCTCACTTTTGTGGTTCATCACTAATCCATACTCTATATCTTTATGAACTAGTTTTCTCAACAACATAGCTAACAAAACAAACAATGCATTCAAACACGAGTATATCAACAAAACTACAAGAATATATGTATTTAAAGAGAGTAAGGAAAGATTACATGGTGGGAATGCCTGATGGATACTCCCAACCCAAGTTAATGAATTTATCCACTAATAGTGCAAAGAAGCAAACTACAAGTTGAACAAATCATGATTCTCAAAAGAAAATAATAAAAACAACAAGAGAATAAGGAGGGAGGTCAATACACATGTAGATTGAATTGAGGGGCCAATATACCCACCTTACAACTTGGATTTGACTACAAGGTCAGTCACAAGAGAATTCAATCGATCTTTGTATCAAGCTAGAGGTTGATACTCCTCACTCTGATTGGTGATGATGCTTAATCAAGATGAAGCTTCTCGACCTGATGGTGGGAGTGACTAGTGGAAAGATCAGAGGTGAACTGCTCTCCCTAGGTCAATAGAACTCATGAAATTGATTCATCTAATCTTGGTCTTAGTGCTCTGCAACAACATTTCATCTTGTTCATAGAAAATAAGATGCCTTGAAACTGATGCTTAGGGGTCCTATTTATGGGGTTTGACCAGCCTCGTGTTGACCCGTGATTGGTTCACGTGGCATTGACCTTTTAAACTTCTCACTTATCAAGCTTGGGATCTTGATGGATTTCTTAAATAATATAATGACTAATGACCCGAGTAAATCTTTGAGAGATTGATGGGTGGAGGAAATTAAGTTTGGTATTTCCATGTAGCTTGATATACATGTGTACTATCAACCTAATGGTCAATTGCTGCTTTGGAAGCATCAACTCAATGAGTCTATTATCAAGTTTGAGAGCATGATCAGGCTTTTACTTGGTTGACCTAGAGAAGTCAATTTTTTGACTTGCTTTTGAGTTCATAAGTCAATCGACCTGGAGGTCGATGGGTGGTTTTCACCTCGATAGACTAGTTTTTACTTGGTGTCACTTCTAGTAATGACTAATGACCTAAGTCAATCCATGAGAGGTTGATGGATGGAGGATATTGAGCTCTTGTATTTCCCCTAGCTTGATATACTTGTGTACTATCAGCCTGAAGGTTGATTGGTGTTTTAGAAGTATCAACTTGATGAGTCTATTATCAAGTTTGAGAGAGTACTAGATTAAACTTTTACTTGGCTGAATTAACCTAGAGAGGTCAATGACTTTGAATTGCTTCTGAGTTGATGAGTCAATCAACATGGAGGTCGATGGGTGGTGTTCACCTCAACAAACTGGCTATCAATCTCTTTGAGTTTATATTATTGATCAACCTTGAAATATTGAGTGATGAAATTTCTCTACTTTTCTTAATATCCTCTTCCTAAATAACAATCAACCTTAGAAGTCAATTTCTTGTCCATCAAACTCTATGATTTAGAGTTCAATTTTCTATAATTTTTTAAGGCAATTTAGTCAAAATAGAAAATTAGCTACTAAGTGCAAAATAGAGGATTTATGATAATTATATGCATATAAGTATAATTTTCTAGATTGAAAGAGACATGTCGTATTCATGGAAATTGATATCATTCAAGCCCATGGACTCGAGGAGCGTGAAAGGAGGATATTTTGGGGTAGGTTTTGTGCATGCACCTGATTTGAATGTGATCTTCACCTAAGATGAGTAATTTAGCCTATTTTTAGTAATCTTTGTGATGTGATTCCTATAAATAATCACCAAGCTCCACTTGGTACATGATATATGGGCTAAAGATGTGATTATCAAGGTGATTTTAGCTAGAACTTTGGAAGTTTTGGTATTATCACCTACTTTACCAAAAAAATCTGCCATTGAATAAAAAGATGATATTTTTACTGCAACATTATTGAAAGCTATGATCTTTAGGTATAAATTTCCGTAAATTGCCATTTTAGGCCCTTTTTACTACTTTGCAAATGAAAAAAGGGATTTTAAAAACCATGAGATGGAGTATTTAAACTTTTATAATGACACTCTTTATTAAAAAGTGATTTCCATCAAATAAAAGTCACTTTTGAGAAGTAGTTATGATGCAACCTTTATATGGCTTGAATGTGAGAAATTTTGGCAATGTATTTGCATGTGGAAAATGGATTTTGGCTTTAGCTTATAATGTTTCAATTGCTCATATTATGTAGGGTGTGCTACATATATATCTTCCTTTTGACATAAAAGATGAGTTCTTTGGTCAATTAACCAAGTGCAATCCTGAATCATGTAGTTACCATGTCACATTATAAATTCCTTAATGTTCAAAAGTCTGGGAAGTGAAATGTGTAATCTTGTGTCAGTCTAGGTATCATGAGAAGGTACTCAGAGTACTATATTGTTAAATTTATAATATTGAATTATAATCCATATGAATTATGGTCCCTTAGGTTCCTTAATTTACTTGTTTATGTGGGTATGATTAAGTTCGTATTTCCTATTTTCATAAGACAATTCTACCAATGTGATTGAGAAATTTTTAGTATGAGGATTAAAAGATACTACTTTCTATGTGATATGACAGGTTCCATGACCTAATTGCCCGGTATAGTCCTAATATTTATATGTAGATCTGATGTAGCCCTGTTTTAGGGATCCATCTTGTGCCATTTTGTACTTTTAGCACATCTAAACAAGTTAGATTGCAAGTTAATTCCTTCAATATGTGTTTTACTGTCAAATGCACTTATGGATGTTCTTTGCATTATTTTTAGGTACTTGGATCATGCTTTAAGTAGGTGAGAGAGAAGGAAGGAGTTCTAGGGTTCCTCCACCCATGGAGGGGCCCAAAGAAGCCACCAAAGCTCCCTCAAACTACCCCTAATGGCCAAGATTCAACATCAGGCAAAGAAGTCCTTTGATAATTAAGTTTGAAGCCATTTTTTCCTTTAGAGACCCCAGCACGGCCGTGGTGTCAAGGAACGGTTGTTCTAGCAATTATACAAAGTTACAAGCTGATGGCCAAATTTTGCAAGCTTCAACAACTCAGCCACCACGTCCGTCAGCACGTCCATTCTATGAAACCCCAAAATGGTTGTGCTACCCAACACAGTTGTGCTAGCCGAAGAACAGAATGGGTATGCTCAAGGGAATGGCCTCCTCTCAAACTCCACTACCACCAACCACAACCATGCTACCAGCCTCTAATCCACCACATCAACTTGTGTTTTTTCCATTTTCTTAGAACAACCATTCTCTACCACCACAGTCGTTCCCACTACCACCCACCATGGTTGTGCTGCCCAGCATGGCCGTGCTACCACCTAAACACTACCACTTTCTCCACTGATTTTCCAACAATATCCCTACTTACCCTAATTCTTCCACCACCACCTATATATACATGGGTGGCATACACAGCGCAAGGAGAGCTGCAATTACTCCTCTCCACCCACTCCTTAAGCATTCATTGCATCCTACTTGCATTTATGCTCTCCATCTACCATTTTTACCTCATTTCCACCTTGGAAACCTAGATTTCTAGGTTTTCCTCCATAATCCCCCATATTCTCATGCCCATCTGCACCATTGTAGGAGGTAGGACGTCCCCAAGATGCTAGTAGGTGAAGGAGGAGGCTTCTACTTCAAACTCCATGGAGTTCTACCCCCTTCTTCCCCTTTCTTTTGTTATTTCTTTGATCATGTCTAGCTAAGCCCCTAGTGGTGGGCTGTTTGTGGTTAAAATGTGACTTTGATACCATGTTGGGGGAAAAAAGCTTGTAATGAACATAATTTCTATCTATGATGGTTTCTTCTTGCTTCTATCTCATTTCCTATTTTATTGCATGTGGTGTGTGCCTATAACATGGATTGCTTGCTTTAAGATGTTTGATGACACTTAGCTTCTAGGAGGAATTGGAGTGTATGTGACCAATCTTAAGAATGGTTCCTAGGTCCAATTAGTGGATCCCTAGCTAGCCCTCTTTGTTCCTACATACACATCCATCCTTCTATAAATGAGTGTGAGATCTAAGTGGCCAGTGTAAGTGTGATTAGTGCAATTTCCTAGAGCTTTCTAAAGGCTGGATGGCTAGTGACATGAGGCAAAAAACCCTCATCTCTACTCCCATTTCTACCCTTAGATCTCAATTGACCTAATACCACTTACCCTAGAGACCTAGACTTGACAAGTCCTACTAGAATTACACTGAACCCTAGTTCTCCAACTAGTAGTATAGGGTACAATCTACTAGCACTTGCCTTGTTGTTTGGTTTGGTAATCTAGATAGAATTGTGATAATTGCTTGATATGTTTTGATCCCCCAACTAATATCAAACCACATTCCCCCAAATGGCCCACCGACCTAATCTCATTTCTTAAAGTTCATCTTGCCTTCTTAGCTTGTTCATGCTAGTCTAGTTTAGTTGCTTCTATCCAATTTAGTTAGTTGCTTACCCTTACTCTTTAGTGTTAACTTAGGTTTGTGCTCTCTCTCTCTTGTGATTAATCTAGTTCTTAGTGCTAATTGCTCTACTAGTGTAGTGTAGTTAACCTTTGTTCCTGCTCAGTTAGTTGCTTAATCTAGTTCATTTGACTTGCTTGTTTGGGGTAATTTAGGGTTGTGATAATCTAGATTTCATAATACTTTTACTTCCTTGTTCATTTAGTTTAACAAATGATCAACCCCTTTAAAACCCTTCAACCCTAATATCCGCAATAGGAATGTAGCCAATGGTAACCTAGTTCTAGTGCCCCCTCTATCCCTGAGGATCAACCCCTACACTTGCCCTTCACCTATGCTACAATAGTACCATGTGTGCTTGTGGGCAACCTATTTGGTACTGTGATTGACTGGTTAGGGTTAATATAAATTTTAAAAGATCAGCATGTGTGTCCTCCCTTAGGGTTGCCTCTAGCCACCTCTAGTTGGCTAGTGTGCAGCCTTGGTGACAATCACATCCAGCTTTCTGGTGCCGTTGTCGGGGATAGAGGCGCTCAGCTTTGCTAGTTAGTGTAGCTTATCCTTTCCTGTTACCCTCATCATTGCTATTCTTTATTCTTTGTTCACTTCTGTATATTGTCATTCTAACTTGGTTTCTTGTTGCTTATTTGTGTATTGTGCAGGTGACAGCTGTGCATGCACCACACATGTTCCACTTGTACTGACTTGGTGTTGTACGACCCTGAGATAGGTAGAAGGAGACACCAAAGTCACCACAACAAACACCGAGAAGCCGAAATGGCAGACAAAAACCCTAATGTGAATGCTCAACAACCTCCACTACATCCCAACCTCCCACTCTACAAGTATTTCACCTCAGGGAACTACAATTCACCCATTGCCACCCTAGTTGACCAAATGTCGAGTCAAAAGTTCTCCATTCCACCCGCACTCCTTGGACTCCTCCCCACTTACTATGGGATGGAGAATGAGAATTCCTACCAACACATCGATGCATTCCTTGAGACGTGCTCCACTTTATGTACCCCCACCTCTACCGATGACTCCATCCGGAGAACCCTCTTCCCTTTCTCCCTAAAAGAAAAAGCTAAAGAGTGGTAATTTTGAAGACGGAGTTGGTAACCTAGAATGAAGTCAAGAATGAATTCCTCAAAAAGTTATTCTTGATTTCTAAGCTAACCTACATGAGAAGATGCATCATCTCCTTTGCCCAGAAACATAATGAACCCTTCCACGAGGTGTGGGAAAGGTTCCAAAAACTTCTCCATGACTACCCCCGCCATGAAGTGCCATTGTGGCGACTAGTTCAAGCCTTCTACACTGGGCTTGAAGAGTTGAGCCAAAACAACGTCGATTCATCATGCGGAGGAACTTTCATGGCAAAGACACCCGAGGATTTGTGTCCTTTGTGAGCATCTTACTGAAAATTCATGCCATCAAGTTTCTACAAAAGGGGAGCATTGCAGCCAAAACTACGTCCCTCCACCTTCTTTCGTAGCTCCATCCTGCAACATTGCCAACCCTGACATGATGAAGATGATGGCGGACACGATGAAGATGATGAAGAACCAAGCTGGTGGTTCTCCTAGCCAATCCACTATGGCGGTCAATTTTGTTGATGAAGAAGTGCATACCTTGCACTCTTTTGGCTATTGGAACAATCAAGGCCCCATGTCCAACACTTATACTCCCGAGTGGAGGAACCATCCCAATTTCTCATGGAAACAACAAAATGAAGATGGTCAAGGACAAGGACAGCCAAGGCCAAGGTATAATTCCAAATTTGAAGATGAACTGCTCGGGAGGTTGAGAAATTTGGATGAGATAAAGAGAGAAGTGTCATCCCAAGGGAAAAATATTAGACGTCTTGAACAAAGGCTTGATTAAATCTCAATCTCACTTGCTCACCGTGAAGAATGAAGACTCCCATCTCAACCAATGACAAACCCAAACAATGATGGTGGTTATGTGAACTCTACTCAAGGTGCATACGTCCCACCGTGAGGCCAAGCACCCCCACTCCTCCAATACCAAGGACCACCACATCAATATGCTCTGCCTCCACCTCACTCATACCAACAACCACCTTTGCAATACCACTCCCAACCACCACAACAACGACAACTGCAATTCATCCTCCAAAACCCAAATTCACCTCACCAAAGGCCACCACCATCCCAACAACCACAACCATCCTCACAAGCCCCTTCTTCTTCCCATGAACAAGTGAATATGGTGTATGTAATATGGGGTAGAGAAGCTACTCAAAAGCTTGAAAAAATGGAAAAGAAAGTGATTGAAATTGATGACAAAGGCTTGATGCTAAAAGGGTCTAGAAAAGATCACAAAAGCTCCAAAGAGTTATCTGCTCAAGTACTTCTAGAGAATGCCAAGTGCACCCAAGTTTTTATTGCTCCCGGTGTGAATGTAGAAGCGCCCTCACCTGTACCACCCTCTCTTGGAAGCAATGAAAGTGCAAGAGATTTGGCTCTTCCGTATGTTGGTGACAAGGTCATGTTTTATGTCCCACATGCCATTGATGTAGCAGCACTTGAGGTAATACCGTGTTGGGAACCAAAACCTCCTCATGAGACTAGAACCACCATCATCCCTCCTCAAGGCCCACTGAGTGTTGTGGAAATGTTTGATGCAATCGGGGAGGAATCCCATGAAACAATAGAAGGTCCATCTCTCCAAGAAAAGGGCAACAGTGTCATGAATCTCTTGGGATCCTTGAAGAAAGGAACGGCAGGCATCAAAGCATTCTTTTTGTTGGTGAAAGATGTTTGCATGGGGAAGAGAAAACTGGTGCTATTACCACCCAAAGAAATTGTTGCTACAAAATCAGTGAATTTCATCTTTGACCTTGGCTTTCCAGACAAAAGGGACGATCTGGGAGTTCCTCTCATTACCTTCTACATAAGTACATGACCTGTTAAGAACGCTCTCCTTGATTTAGGTGCAGAGACAAGTATCATGCCATGGAGCATGTATCTATGACTTGGTCTCAATAAAATGGAACTGGTGGATTGTGTCCTTGTCTTGGGTGATGGAATTAAGAGGAAGCCCTTGGGAATATTGCAAAACACAATAGTAGCAATGGATTAAAGGATAGACATTGCATATGTGACTGATTTTCTGATTGTGGATTCTGGACCTATTGATGGAAAAGAGTACCTCATATTGGGGAGACCCTTCTTGTCCACTGTGGGTGTGGAAATCAATGTTTGTACAGGCACTCTGATGGTCACTTATAAAAGGAGAAAGTTTGATTTCTTTATATTCACTAAAGAGGAGAGGTACAAGCTGGGTAATGAAGACTTCGGTGATAGTCTATGCTACTATGATCCCTTAGAGCTGTGGAAATAAAGTCCATACTTTTGTTCGATATACACTCCTTGGGATGTAGCACATGTTGTGAAAACTCTAGAAAGGATCACTGTGGAACAGAAGGAAGACACCGTGGGTGTCAACACTTAGTGAAGAGAGCAACAAGCCTGGCTGAAGGCTATAAATTTAGCGCTAGTGGTGGTTTGAGATTCTCGAACCTTGTTTTATCATACTTTCTTTTAGTTTTCAAGAAACACACACACACTATACTTGATAGTTTTTCTATTTTTGAATCATGTTAGCACAGGCACAAGGAAGAAAAGATGATGTTAAAGGGTTATCCAACGAGGAGGTCAAAGTGGAAGAGAAGATTGCAAATCAATAGAGGAGCTATAGAAAGAAGTCCAGAACAGTCGTACCACACATCACGGCCATGTGGATGGCAACCCAGAATGGCCGTGTTGCTCGGCATGGTCATGGTGGTCTTGTCCTTCTCACCTAGTATTACATTAACCACTCCAACCCTTGGCAGTTGTCTTTCGCAACCCCATACCCCTTACCCTACTATTCTAAACTTTGATTTCATGCTAAGGACATCATGATTTAAAAGTTTGGGGTGGTAGGGCGGTAAGCCCTTCTTTCACCACATTTGTCTCTGTGTCTTGTGCGAAATTTTTACAAGATGATCAAATAGTTTGACTAACATTCATACTTGTCTATCCTGACCTTGTGTGTCTGCTTGCATTCATGCATACATGTAGTTTAATTTCATGCATTTGTGCGTAATTTTTCAAAAAAAAATGCTCTTTTTGCTCTTCCATGTCATGCATTGCTTTTCCAGGTAGATTTTGGTAATTTTTGTGTGCTTTAACTAGGATTTTCTGCTTTATGGTTTAATTTCTCAAAAAGTTAGGCTTATATGTGATTGAAGGCAAATTGGTACCATTTTGACCAATTTTGCCCAAACTTTAGTGTTGTTGCCCAAAAAGCATGTTTTAACTTAATCTCCACTGTGTGAAATGAAATTTTCAATCCTGTGACAAATGCATGTCGTTCTCTTAGATTTTATTGCTATATGGTCTTGATTGTTGACTTTTTACATGTGCACCACCTCTCTTAAGTTTGTGAATATTTTGGTTGAATCATGAAGTGAGAAAGCTACAAATGCTTAGAGCCTATGGAATCACTTGATATAAATATGAATGTCATGTTATTCTATCATATGGTGTGATATCATAAGATGAAGTGTTGAATTAGCTTACATGTAGGAAATCTTATGTGGAAAATTACACTAATGACCCCTCTTTGATCCGACTATTCTTTCACCATCTTCATACCTCTCCACCTCATGAAAGGATGCCCTAGTGCACATAATTATCCTTGACCGCCTCCAAAAGTCTAGGGCGGTCATATCTTTATCTCCCCACTTCACTCTATCCACCATATGCCATGTCTATACCAAGGGAAAAGAAAAGAAAAAAATAAAGCAAAAAGAAAATAAAAGGATGCTCCTGTTTAAGAGCATTCAAATAAAGAAAAGATGAGTGCCCTATGTAATAGCACTCCAAAGAAAAAAAAATTCACAATCATTTCTTCTATTTTCATACCCATTGAGCTAGAAAACATCAAATCTAGCTCATTGTACCCTTTTTCACAGCCTTGTGGGTCATTTGATGTGGATTGAGGCATAAGATTGAGTGCATGAAAGTGAAACAACACTCCTAGTCATCTTTGATTAACACCAACATGAAACAGTGTACCCAGAATGATATGAAGGACATATGGATAGCTTGTGTATTCTATGCTCTATATTTGAAGTTTGTATGCTCAGTGCTCTTTTCATGATTGGTTTGCGAAAGAGGATAGGAGAGGGATGAAGCACATGCACTTAGTCACTTCCAAGACCATGTCGTCAATAATTTTTTGTTGCTATGCATTTGTCATTCTTTTTTTTGTTGAAAGAAAACTAAAAAGAGAGATTGAGTTGGAGCATACTTGAGGACAAGTATGTTTTAAGTTTGGTGTGGTGATGTAGCCCTATTTTAGGGCTCCATCTTGTGCCATTTTATACTTTTAGCACATCTAAACAAGTTAGATTGCAAGTTAATTCCCTCAATATGTGTTTTACTATCAAATGCACTTATGGATGTTATTTGCATTATTTTCAAGTACTTGGACCATGCTTTGGGTGGATCAGAGAGAAGGAAGGAGTTCTAGGGTTCCTCTACCCATGGAGGGGCCCAAAGAAGGCCCCAAATCTCCCTCAACCTACCCCTAATGGCCAAGATTCGACATCAAGCAAAGAAGTCCTTTGATAATGAAGTTTGAAGCCATTTTTGCCTTTGGAGACCCCAGCACAGTCGTGTTGGCAATTACACAAAGTTATAGGCTGATGGCCAAATTTTGAAAGCTTCAACAACTCATCAACCATGGTCGTGCTACCCAGCACGACCATTCTATGAATCCCCAAAATGGTTGTGCTACCAAGCATGACCATGTTAATCGAAGAATAGAACGGGCGTGCTCAAGGGAATGGCCTCCTCTCAAACTCCACTACCAGCCACCACGATTGTGCTACCAGCCTCCATTCCACCACATCAACCTATGTTTTTTCCATTTTCTTAGAACGGCCATTCTCCACCACCACGGTCGTTCCCACTACCACCCACCACGGTCGTGCTGCCCAACACGGCCATGCTACCACCTAAACCCTACCACTTCCTACACTGATTTTCCAACAATATCCCTACTTACCCTAGTGTTTCCACCACCATCTATATATACATGGGTGGTGGCCAAAGAACTAGGTGAGCTGCCATTACTCCTCTCCACCCACTCCTTGAGCATTCATTGCATCCTACTTGCATTTCTGCTCTCCATCTACCATTTCCACCTCATGTCCACCTTGGAAACCTAGATTTCTAGGTTTTCCTCTGTAATCCCCCATATTCTCATGCCGATCTGCACCATTGGAGGAGGAAGGACGTCCCCAAGCTGCTAGGAGGTGAAGAAGGAGGCTTCTACTTCAAGCTCCATGAAGTTCTACCCCCTTCTTCCCCTTTCTTTTATTATTTCTTTGATCATGTCTAGCTAGGCCCCTAGTGGTGGGTTGTTTGGGGTTAAAATGTGACTTTGATACTATGTTGGCAGGAAATAGCTTGTAATGAACATAATTTCTATCTATGATGATTGTTTCTTGCTTCTATCTCATTTCCTATTTTATTGCATGTGGTGTGTGCCTATAACATGGATTGCTTGCTTTAAGATGTTTGATGACACTTAGCTTCTAGGAGGAATTGGAGTGTATGTGGCCAATCTTAGGAATGGTTCCTAGGTCCAATTAGTGGATCCCTAGCTAGCCCCATTTATTCCTACATACACATCCCTCCTTCTACAAGTGAGTGTGAGATCTAAGTGGCTAGTGTAAGTGTGATTAGTGCAATTGCCTAGAGCTTTCTAAAGGTTGGATGGCTAGTGGCATGAGGAGAAAGCCCCTCATCTCTACTCCCATTAATACCCTTGGATCTCAATTTACCTAATACCACTTACCCTAGAGACCTAGACTTGACAAGTCCTACTAGAATTACACCTAACCCTAGTTCTCCAACTAGTAGTATAGGGTACATTCTACTAGCACTTGCGTTGTTTTTTGGTATGGTAATCTAGATAGAATTGTGATAATTGCTTGCTATATTTTGATCCCCCAACTAATATCAAACCACATTCCCCCAAATGGCCCACCTACCTAATCTCATTGCTTAAAACCCATCTTGCCTTCTTAGCTTGTTCATGCTAGTCTAATTTAGTTGCTTTTGTCCAATTCAATTAGTTTCTAACCCTTACTCTTTTGTGTTAACTTAGGTTTTTGCTCTGTCTCTTATGGTTAATCTAGTTCTTAGTACTAATTGCTCTGCTAGTGCAGTGTAGTTAACCTTTTCTCCCGCTCAGTTAGTTGCTTAATCTAGTTAATTATACTTGCTTGTTTAGGGTAATTTAGGGTTGTGATAATCTAGATTTCATAATTACTTTTACTTCATTGTTCATCTAGTTTAACAAATGATCAACCCCTTTAAAACCCTTCAACCCTAATCTCCACAATAGGAATGTAGCCAACGCTAACCTAGTTCTAGTGCCCCCTCTATCCCTAAGGATCGACCCCTACACTTTCCCTTACCTATGCTACAATAGTCCCATGTACACTTGCGAGTGACCTATTTGGTACTGTGATCGACTTAGTTAGGGTTAATATAAATTTCGAAAGATCCACACATGTTTCCTCCCTTAGGGTTGCATGTATCCACCTCTAGTTGGCTAGTGTGCAACCTTGGTGGGAATCACATCAAGATCATGAGCCAGTGAATCACTAACATTTGTACACATACTTATTTCAGTATGGTGTGATCCTTAGAGACATGATAAGAAGGGTTGTACACCGGTCTTATCCTTGACTAGGTTGGACCATACCAAACTAGACCATAATGGACCAGACTAAAACCAAAATAATATATTTTTTATAGTGAGGAATTGAACAAAAAAGAACCAATCTAGTCTAGTATAGACAAGACAAATTGAGGACCGTGCCGACTAGGATTTTCTTGTCTGAATAAAAAACATTTATTGATGTTATTAGTCATTTTATTCCACTACATTGTTGAATTGTGCAAATGATGAATGCAAGTAATGTAATTTATTCAAAATATGAATAATTGTGCTACTAATCATAACCTCTTTGTTTCATAGTCATAGGCTTTCACTCATAGGCATCTCATTGAAACTAATAACTTCTTGCCATAGTGTTCTATATTGTGCTAAACTTTACATATAATGTAGTGAGTGATTGTTCATATAACATTATGAAATGAAACTTTATCTATATATATATATATATATATATATATATATATATATATATATATATATATATCAATTAATTGTAATCATGTCATTGTCTAACAAGTATTTTTGGGCTCTAGGGAGAAGAAAAATCAGCACAAACAAAATTACTTCATGAGAATGGCTTGAACAAGATATGTCCAATACAAAAAAGTCATTTTGAGTTTAGAAATTTATAACTTATTGTGGAATTAGTTCAAATGATTAAAATTGATCTTTCGGTGTATACCAGGACTTTCAATCTAAGTTGCTTTCAAATCTCATTATAACAAAAATTAGAATTCAATTATGGCATCTCTAGCACTCTGAAACTCACCTTGAGATGCATGCAATAAACTCAATTTTCTATGAAGAATGTTGCACCCCCAAGGTTAAGTGTTAGGCTTGGAAAGTCCCTTTATTATATAGAGGTACATAGATCCTAGGGTATACAAGTTGGCCTTGTTGACTCTAGATATTAAAACATAATAGCATGTGGTACAACACATCATTTTGTAGATGAAGACTTGTAGTGGAAGTTATTGTTCCATAGACCACTCTGCCTGTGGAAAACTCCTTTTCATAGTGACAATATTCTCCTAAAAATGTATGCCACTAGTAAAGTCCCACATCAAAAATGGATTTTTTTGTGCAAACTCACCTCCAAGGTATCCATGTGAGTGCTTGAAAATGATGATATAAAGTTGTTAGTCTCCCCCTCTCTCAGTTACTATTTGGGTTTCTCAATCCTTAGAAGCACCCATAGGAAAAAGATATGTGTGTTTGAAAAACTTCCTCGTGTACATATATATTAAGTGGAGAGGGTAGGGTTTCATAAAGCCTAAGGTTTCCACTATGGACTCACTTGTAGAAAAATGGATTCCATCATGCACTACATCTCACTGAACACATCGTTCCACAAATCACTGTGTGATGCAAACTTGCCTCTTTCTATTAGGGGTGGGCTCATAACATCTAGAAACCAATTTCTGAAGTTTGAATCCAAAATTAGTTTAGGTTCTCAAAACTTAATTTCGAGTCCCTTTATTTGTATCAATTATAATTGAATCCAATTCAATCATTTGTCAAGATATCTCTATGAGTTTGAGCCTATAGAAACCATACTATGTTAGCAGTGTAGTCAATAACCAACAATACACCCAAAACCAATGACTATTTCTAAATACTCATCATTTCTATCCATCAAGTACGATTAGATGGACAAGACTAAACCATCAATAACAATATTACTATGTTGCATAGTCCGTTTTCTACCAATATCAATATTGAACTAGAAGAATTGACACATCATCCTCATCATGTTCAATCCAAGGTCCTCGATCTACAAGTAGACTAACTATAAGAATATACATTTTTGCTCCTTATATTTTACTGATACATTTTAACATGGTTATATGTGGCAGGGAACTTTAATTAATTATCTCAAGTGGTAGTTTTCAATTAACACCTGAAGGCTAGTTCATGAAACAAGTAAAATCTTGTTACAAAATTTAATCACTTACAGATCATTTAGTTAGGTTTTTGAGTAACAAATCTTACAAGAAGTTTAAACAAATTCAAACTTTATTTGTAACTTAAATATCCTTTTTTTATGGATTTACTTAAAGTGTAACTTAGAGAGAAATTTTTGGGCATGATACTTGTCTAATTAAACCCACATTCTTTCATAACAAGGAGAGAGAAATTAGAGTTGACCTAAAAAAATTTAGATCAAAAGAAACTCCCATCAGTCTAGAGAAATTCTAGAAGTTCTAATTTAATTAATAAATGAAAAATAAAATTGATTGTTCATTTATCAACTGGAACATCCCATTTGGATTAAAATGAATTTAGGGTTTTTAATGAAATTTCTCACTAATTGAATTAAAATATGTGCCTCAACAAAAATATCCCAAGTATATCAAAATTTATTTCTCTTGAATACTATAAATATAAGTGTCTTAGTTCCCTTCTTCATGATGATAGTTAATTCAATGATAATGATATATAATAAACTATTTCTCCTTAATGCATGAGATCACCAAAATGTATATGAACCCAAATTGAAATAATTTCGTCCAATAGATTTAATACAACTAAGATAAACCATTTAGTAAAAAGTTACATCACTTTGTAAAAAGCTACATCACTTAGGAATCAATCATAAATCTTTGAATATGCATAAGTGACACTAATAAAAATATAGGGTAGTTTCTCATTTGATTATCAAATTGGGAAGATTAACTGCTTGAAAATTTTATAGACCCTAATATAGAACTATGACATAAATCTAAGGCCAATTCGACCTCATATGACCCCTCAAATGATTTTTAGATAGATATCATATAGTTGAGCCCTATATATACAAATTATTACAATTTTCTAAGTTTGCTGATTTAATAGATGTCACACACATCATCTGATGTCACACATATGTTTTTTTATCACACAAATCTTCAAGTAGCCTTTTTTGGGATGGACTCCTACCCACAGAGTCATATGCGAGCAGGGAGACCTATTCCATTACCCAACTCCTTACGTCTCTAAACTCTATAGTCCATAAACATCCTCTCCCCTCTATATCTCCTCTCAGAGGTGCCATTCATGAAGTGGTTTCCCCATCCTATTTATTTGAGTCCTTGAGAATCGGATGACCCCCATCATGGTTAGTTTTCATTATCTCAATGCCCTACCAAGCTCAGACTCCCTCTTTTCCCCAAATTTTTATCATGGTTGGGATTTCTGGTCACTGAGGTCATCACATCTATATATATGCTTCGAAAGCAATGCCTAGACCTCCAAGATTGGTTTCCCATCGCTAAAATTTGTTCCCATCCCCTAAGTTATTTTTTCCCACATAACCTCCCATTGTGAACTATTTCTGGTTCACCGTAGGTTCACCATCCATGGAAACTCAAAGAAGTGGTGTTGAACAAATCCTTCAAGCCAAGGGAAGCTTCTCTAAAACTCAATTCTTGTGTTTTGGCAGATATCCATCTCTTCTTCTTTTTGTTTTTTGATTGATGCTCCATATTTTGAGGTAACTTTCACCCTTCAGTTTACCATTGCCAGATTTGTAGCCTTCAACATTTTTGTCAAGGTGTCTCAATGTCCAAGGAAAATTTAATTTTGCCTTGCAGTCAATCATAGTTGTGATCCCCATAGTTCTCTTCCTATAGTCATGGTGGGATAGAGTGTAGGGCATTAAGCCATCATGATCCTCCAATTTGATTTGTTGGCTTCGATTGGATGTGAGGATGTTGGTGGCACTCTTAGTTTCCCTTAGACTGGCAATGAACCTGTGTTTTAATCAGATATTTGGAGCTCCAAACTACTCGTCAGTCAGGGAGCGAGGAAGATGAAGCCCAAGGGAATTTTGACTCCTTACCTATTCTCCCTCAATTAATTGTGTATCTTGTAAGGGAAATTTAGTCCTCTGGTTGCAACCTTGGTTTATCATAGGGTCATTTTGATCATAGTGTTAAATGACCAAGAATCCCCTGTTAGTTTGATTATGATGTAGCACACACCTAAAATATTTCTGTCTTTTTTACTTTTATTTACATCGATCACATTATAATTGGATTAAATCTTACCATATGGTTTTTGAGATTATATCCTAAAAATATGCAATAATACTGGTTATACATATAATAAAACAAGGAATAATCCTAAAATGGTTTTGAAGCCTGATTTGACTCCATTTATCTCCTATTCATTAAAGGCACTATGAAACCCTAGAAATTATGGTGGATATAATTATTAATGAATGATTATTAAATGAACAAGGTAATTAGGGTTCATCAACCCCAACAACGTGATTGGGGTTTCACCAACATCAAAGAGAAGTATTAGGAGTGCTTGGGTCCATGCACTTTGAGTATTTGGTATTGGTTTTCATCACCATATTATTATGATGATCAAGTTTATCTATATGCATAGCCATGTAATCCAAGTTCAATATTACTTGCATCAATGTTATTAAACTCTTCTTATGCTTTCAAGATTGTATTCAAGAATTCATGTCATGTTTATGGGAAATCCAAGTAAAGTTAGTCATTTCACGTTAATGATGAATCATGTAATGAGTTGTATAGTTTTGTCCTCGCCATGTTAATGTCTAGCCTTCAGTCCTTATGAGTTCAAATGAAACATCAATTGATCCTACGACCCTTATGTGCAAAATTGGTTCATAGGAGTCAAGTACAATGTAATCAACCACCACGACTTACATTATGTGAATTCGAATCAACTATTCGATTATCTTCATGTTTTTCCTTCTTACCAAGTTATTATGTTGTTATAACAATACTAAATTATACTACTCTATCTAACATGCTTTTCATTGAATGTATGGTTGGGGTGATTCCCGCAAGTACAAAGAAACTTCAAGGATAGAGCCATATGAAAATCATCCTTAAGGAATAGATCAAGGTTTCCAAAATAGCTCCTAGTGGGGTGCCATCTACCTAGAGGATTCAATCATTTTGAAATAGTTTCCTTCATGTTCTAAGTCATGTTTAGATGTAGATGATATATTCAAGAACTCAAATGTTCTAGATTGCCTTTGAATAATGTATAAATCAATTTAATTTTAATGCATGGTGAATGTTTACTTTATTTGCAATGTTATTATTCTTGTGACATCTCTTTGAGATAAAGTCCTCCTTGTTATGGAAAGAATGGGTTTCTTCCGTTAATACATGTATGATTAAAGGGGGTGTTACAATAACCCATCACAATAGGGGGATCTAAGACTCATCCCCAAGATGTGTCCCACAGCCTCGGACCATCTGATCCTTGATTAAAGTTCACTGATTGTCTTCCACCTCTTGATAGAGATGGAAAATATGTGTTCTACCCCTCCTTAAAACTCATGATCCCCCTCTCTCCTGTCACTGTTACACCTCACACTAACCTCACCAATCACCTCCTACGGTCCATCATGTTCTTTTAACACATTAATGGTGAGGAATGGTGATGTTTAAATAAAACACCCATTTTCCTATCCCTACCTACTCTAGGGTCTGATACAAGAGAGGAATAGACCTCTCCCCACACATATTTAAGTATATAGGGATCACATATGAACTTAGCACAACCAAACCCTGATTCTAACTAAACCCCAATCTCCTTGAGCCTCCATCTCAACCTCCTTCTTCATCTCTAGGGACCACCAATCCTCATTGACAAACTAACTTAGAATAGGATTATATTATGGGACCACCACTCCTCATTGACTATCTAACTGAATGGGATTATATTATGGACCACCACCCCAATTAACATGGCATGGAGCTTGTTGTGGCCATCATGAAGTCGATTGAGGCATCTTGAACCTCATTAGACTAATGTTTCTTCTCTAAATACATTAACCAACAACATACATAGAAAAGAAAAATGAGAATCACCACTCAACACCCCAAGGTTCTTCCCCAATTGAAACCAAACCTAGGTGTGAGGATATTTTTCTCCTTATTCTCCTTATTTCTCTTACTTCTACTCCCTGACCACCAAACCTACTAGCCACCTACCTTGACCACCTAAAGCATTGACCACCTAAAGCATCATAAAGGTCTGTAGAGCATATTCGCAACTTCATCCCTCCCTACCACACCCTTCGAATGAGAGATTATGCTCGATTTGACCTCAATGATGGTTGGCTAGAGAGCAAGAAAGAGTCACGACAAGGATGAATAGTCCCTGGGGAAAATGGCCCATTTACCTGTCCAACAAATGACAATCTAGTCACAACCCATGGTTCAAATTTGGCTCCCACCTATACAAAAGTAGAACAATATCATGACATGTCCACCCCTTGTTGGCTAGATTCACTTTATCCATAATAATCCCTAGAAAATATTGGTCAGTCAGAATAATGTGGTGTTATACACCATTTAAATCAATAAAATGAGTGGAAGCCAAATAAAATAGTTCCACGATATAATTCTATTCCGAGTTAGAAACAAATTTTGGGGTTTCCTTTTAATATGGATTATGAAGTAAAAACACTAATTTGATAACTATGGAGTTTTGGGATCATCCCTGAACTCTAAACTAATTTTGGGGCCAAACAATGATAACATCAATTATATTCTTTTTCCCTTAATGTGAGAAAAGAAAATAAGGGATTTAAATTCCAACATGATGATTTAGAGTTTTTAACCATAAATTAAGGGTTTGTGGAACCAAACATGTACTTGATAAATTATACCATAAATCAGACCAAGACCTCTGCCAAATTTAAAAACCTAGCTAAAGAATTTTGAGAACATAAGTAACACCTTTATAACATCCAATTTTGTGGATTTTTATGATTTATTTTCCTTAAAATCAATCTAAGTATTAAATGATATATTTTTATATTACTCTTTCTGAGCCAAGTATCAAGGGACACTCCTTTGAATGAATCAATCTTTGAAACTAAAAGAACGTGGCTATATTTGAGTCAGATTGACCAGATACCATTGACCTCATGATCGATCTAATTTCTATCAACGTCCATCAACTGAAAGGACACTCAATATAGGAACGTTAGTTGATCACCATGGTGATCAACATTTGTTAATCGACCAACAAATGAAGATTAACAATCCAGGTTGTAACATCCTAGGATTTGAGGCCTCGGATAACATGATCTTAAAAGGAATGACTGGACTACCCATATCACCAAGGTGAACCTCCTTTTTAGGAAGCCCATCACTAAGAACTCCATAGTTAAGCGTGCTTGGCTTGGAGTAGTACTAGGATGGGTGACCAGTCAAGAAGTTGATCCTGGCTTGCGCATGAGTGTGGACAAAGTGCCTTGTTAAGGCTAGTGGTGGTCTGTGGGGCCAGTCGTCATTCCTAAAAGTCCACTAGAGCCTAGGGAAGTGGGCCCGGGTGTTTACAAATGGTATCAGAGCTATAACCCCTCCAGTAGGTGGGGCCCGCATGGGAATGTGGCTTGCCAGTCTTGAGTCGTGCGGTCTAGGCATGTAGGAAAGGGTTGTCCATGGTTGATGTAGCCACCATTGCATTCGTATTCCGTGATGGGGAGCTGGGTGTCCATGGGTCGTTGTGGGTCTGCACTAAAATGGGGTCAGATTATGAGGCCATATAGTTGAGCCTTGATGAGGATGTCAAGAGTCTAAGTGGGGGAGATTGTAACATCCTAGGATTTGAGGCCTTGGATAACATGATCTTAAAAGGAATGATTGGACTACCCATATCACCAAGGTGCACCTCCTTTTCAGGAATCTCATCACTAAGAACTCCATAGTTAAGCGTGCTTGGCTTGGAGTAGTACTAGGATGAGTGACCAGTCAGGAAGTTAATCATGGCTTGCACATGAGTGTGGACAAAGTGCCTTGTTAAGGCTAGTGGTGGTCTGTGGGGCCAGTCGTCATTCCTAAAACTCCACTAGAGCCTAGGGAAGTGGGCCCGGGTGTTTACACAGGTCTACTCTCAATAGAAGTCAAACAACATGCCTTGACCAAACTCATCAATACATTATTGATTGACCAAGCAATTGATTAGTATTTCTGATCAAATTTACCAATTTAAACCCCCAATCGATGGCCAATAATTGATCATTGAGGTCGAGAGCTTCAAGAATCATTCATCATCCTAGCTTGATAAACATGAGTTATAGCCACAAATTCACAAATACTCAATGTGTCGATCGACCCTCAAGGCATCAACCAGAAGTGATCAAACACAAAGATCAATAATCAACACTAATTGCTCGACTTCCACATGGACCACTTAGAATTCAATACGACTATGAGTTGTACCTATAAATAGGACCTCTTGGCTTCACTTCAAGGCATATTGACTTTTGTCCAAAAGAGGAGACGCTACTCTCCCAAGTCAAAGATCAAAGCAACACTTACTAGTCTCCAGACTAATCAACATGTTCACTCAGCCATCCAACATCTCATCATCAATTTAATCAATTGCTACTTTGAGAGGGGATCTTCTTTGTAGAATCAACCTTTAACCAGAGGGACAGTGAACAACCTGCCATATCAATTGACTAGCTTGACCGACCTTGGATCCTGATTGATCATAGAAAAGAAGAACATTCTCATCCTAATTCTGGGTATATATGTGAGGATCTACACTTGTAATCAAAATCTTTTATCAACTTTGTTATTTTATTCTTTATTTGTAAAGGCAATGGCCATATCAACTTGTAAATTTATATTGTCCACTTGCATCATGTCATATAAACCTATTAAACTTGGATTGGGAGTATCAATCAGGCCCTCCCAACCATGTTAATATTCTCCTACTACTTAATATATGTTCATGATTTTTTTCTCCTTACTCCTATTTTAATGAATTGCTCATATGATTAGCAACCTTGATGTGATGTTTGGTCTGAACAACTTCAAAGAAAGGAGTTCAAGGGGGTCTAGAGTTTGGGATAGTGAAAATCCATAAGAGCGAGCCATCATGAAAGCAATAGTCATACATTTATATTCTTTAGTCATTTGTTTTCCATATTGAGAGAGAGGCATCCCTTGACATAAATCAACCCTAATCTTGAGAAAGGAAAAGGTGTTGGATATTGTTGATGACTACTTTCATAATGTTGTTTTAGACTATAAATATAAGAGGTTGTTCCATGGTTTAAGAGTAAACTTGATTAGTGAACCCCATTCCAAGTTTCCATTCATCATAGTCTTGAATATTTTTCTTAAATACTCACAACTTATGTTTCCTTGACTATTATTTACTTATTTCCTTAGTAGAACATTCAAACAAACTTTTATTTTGACTAAATTAGGTTAAGACCTTTACTTTCTTATGTAACTCCCACCCTTAAACTTGTTTTTTATCCTATATTCTACAATAGACTATGTATTTCTTTTTGGATTTCCAAGGAGTCAGGTACAACTTTAAATATGATCCATTACGACTAGGAACTTGTGCTTGTACTTTTGACTTAAATGTTGAGATGGTCAATTATTGAGATCATTATTGGGGATAACACCAAACAAGAATCATCAAGACCATAAGGTCTACTTACTCTTTGTTATGCAATTTTTGTTTTCTTTCAAATTCAACTTTGCAATTTTTCATTCTACCATATCTATATAAAATGTTAATACACATATGATTCTTACAACTACACCATTATATTTTCTGTTAATTGTTATATAGGAGAGGTGACAATGCAATTCTCTTCATTTCTACACCCAACCTAAGGCAAACGACATCAAGCATCCAATGGTGAATCCAATTCCAAGTGTTCCTACTTTTGACATCACATGGAGAACCCTCACATTATTCAAAAAGGACATTTAAAGAAAATTCACATGGTGTAAATCCTTGCTGTCACATCGACAACTTCAAGAAAATCTATGATACTGAGAAGATCCAACGAATTCCATAGGAAGCTATCTATGTTGAAGTTTCTCTTTCTCTTTGATAGAAAAAGCCATTGGATGATACTTTAGCTTAAAAATGCTAAGCATCCAAACTTGGAATGGACTTGTTGAATCTTTAAACAATCAATTACTTTCAATGCAAAGAACCACTCATTAGAGCAAGTAGATTACCACTTTTTCCCAGAAAAAACTAGCTAAAAATATTTATGAAACATGGGAAGATTTTTAATACTTTCAATGAGAGTGACAACACCATTTGGTTTAATGAAAAGTTCTTGATCACAACCTTCTTCAATGGGCTCACCCACAAAGAGACGAAATCAATCAATGCCACTGTAGGAAGTGACTTTTTGGCTAAAGACGTGATAGAATGCACACCAATCATAGAAAAATATGGCACAACAACAGTCAACGTGGGACTTCGAGTGTGATGATACTAACAATGATGGTTCTCTAGTATTTATAAAATAAGAAAGGAACATTGATATGCTTATTGCAAAGCTCAACAGTATAGCCACAAATATCCAACCATTGAAATTTCTAAATACAAACTAGTCATCAAAGATAGTGACACAATGAAACACTTATAGTGATTAGGGGCATCTGGCTCAAAACTATCTTCTATATGAACAAATATAGGAGAACCTTATTCATGAAAATGTTTCCTACATCAATTAAAAGATACCTTCTCATTGATATTTTCATATCCAAACATGTCCACAACCAAAAATTCCCATCTCTTGAATCAAAAATCAAACAACTTGGGAGATGTAGATGAATCTTGTTGTGGGAAGAGGTCAGACTCCACTAGGTTTCCAACAATCTAATAATGTCCAACCAAATAGAGGGCCAAGTTAGCAAGGAAATTTCAATAGGCAGAAAAGAGGGAGCTTCCTTCATCAACAACAAAACTCCATCAACCATTTGAATTGTTTTACTAAACAACTAGGGAAAGCCATATTAAGCAATAACAACTTGATGAACAAAATACATATCCAGATAGGGGTGGTAAATACAAAAATCCATGACCCACAAGAACATAATATGATGACTGACCAATAACTAGATTTTGTAGCCACATCTACTAATAATATAATACGTCAGTTCCCTTCTAGCAATGCACACAATCCTAGAAATAATGAATAGGAAAAGATGGACACTATCTAATTTTCCATAGTCCAGGACACTCCTTCACCTCAAAATGAGCAATCACTAATTAAGTACAAACTTGAAAACCCTTCAAAAGAGAATCTCAAAGTAAGGAAGATTGCTTAACGAACAAACACAACCAACATATCAGAAGAAAGACAACTAACCTCATGCACCAGAAGCTTCATTCCCCCACTGAATAGTGAAATCTCAACTTGAGAAGATGTGCAATAAGTTTTCAAATACCATCAACAAGATACATCTAGATGTTCTCCTTGGTGATGCCATAAATGAGATGCCGACACAAATAAAGTTTCTCAGATATCGTATTACACAGAAGCATAGGAGTGGAGAAATAGAGGCAAATTAGCTATCCAAGATGGCCAAAACTTTCATCCAGGACAGTATTCCAACCAAGAAAAAAGTCCCTGGATCTTTTAGAGTTCCATTCCACATTGGTGATTCAATAAAATGACATGGCCTAATTGATCCTAGAATAAGAATTGGCCTCATGCCATTCTTATTGGCAAACATGCTAAGTTCTTGATATGAAAAAATCTAATATGTGGATACAGTTGGAAGAGAATACCTTCACAAAACAAATGGGTGTCGTTGAAGATGTTCCCATTAGAACAAGAAGTTTATTCATTCTATGTGACATAGTCATTATCAATACCATAGAATATCCTCTATCCCTGGTAATCTCCCACAAGCCCTTCCTTGTAAAAGCATAGTCTTTTATTGATGTTGTAGAAGTCATCATCACCATTTGCATGGGTAACAAACACATTGATTTCAATGTCATTGACAACATGAAAAATCCATCATAGATGCAATCCAACTACTTCATGGATTGTTGCAACCAACTATAATGTAGAAATTCAAGAGCAGGATGTAGTAGTAGATCCACTCATGAGAGCACTCAAAAATCCAACTTCAGGTATTATAGATCCAAAAGTTGATGAAATTCTCACCTTCCTAGATGTAGTAGAGGAGCAAGAAAGTAACTAATAAATGATCATTAAAACACAAAAATATATTCTTATAGAGGATTGCTATAGATGAGTCAATAAACAAACGACTTTTTTAATTGAATCCATTTCCAAAAGGATCAAGTATGAATTCATAAAAAAGAAGGGAGTAATCTGATTATAATAAATTTTTAAAATCTAGATTGTCATCTTTATCAAGTGCTTGTTGAGATCACATTAAGAAGAAAATCTCTAGGGTATTGCATTGATGATATAAAAGGGCTTAGTTCAAGTATTAGTATTCATTATATAAACTTGGAGGAAAATTCTAAACCAAGGTTCCAAGGGTAAAGAAAGATAAATGACAACATGTGTGAAGTATTCAATAAGGAAGTCATCAAGCTTTACAATGTTGGTATCATCTACCCCATTAGCAAATCAGTTCAACCAGTCTAGTTCACATTGTACCAACAAAAGGAGGGATGACCGTCATGAAACATGACACTATAATAGTAACTTGGTGGAGATTGTGAATAGATTACATCATGTCGAAACCCACCACTAAGAAAGAACCATCATTTGGAGATCATGTGTGATTCTAGTGATTTCTAGGTTGGGAGGTCCAGGTCCAAAAAAAGGATAAGAAGAACTATGTGATTTATTATATAAGAAAGACCTTATACGAGGGCCAAATAAACTATACTACCATTGAGAAGGAGATTCTTGCAATCATTTATCATTTTTATAATATAATAAACTAAAATCTATGTATAATATTAGTTTAGCCTCTTTCCTAAGTTTTCCATTCATTTTTATCCTTTATGTCTTTGATGTTGAATTAGTGGAAACTATAGAGGTTTGGTGTACATTTTTTCCCTATTAATACCAATAAAGGGTCTATGCACAAATACCTTAATGAAAGTTGATATAAGGAATCTAAAATGCAAGTCATTCCAGAAGTGTTGAATGTGATAACTATCATATCTTGATGTACCACTTTTCTCATCACTTCTGACTCTCTTGAATTAACCAACTTATCTTGTATTAAGGTATTTCCCTTTTAATACTTTTAATCACTAACCTATCACCTTTAGCATGTAGTGCATAGGTCACACATTAGAATTGTCCAACTATCTTTAATGATATGGACTTGTCTAATGATAAAGACATTGCTTACTATAAGGTTGCTTATAATCAACCACTTGAAATATTTCACCTTTATAAGGTATTTCCTTCTATCTCATCATTAAGGTTTTCTTATACCATTACCTAAAGATTAGGGTTATGGTTTATTGTCATTTTGCCAAATATTAGGGCTTTATGTATTATAACTCCAAATTAGGGTCTCACATATCTTCACCCTTATTAGGGTCTCTCATCACAACATTGCATTAGAGCTTCTTGTAGTATTATCCTCAGTTAGTGTTTCTCATGGAATTACCCTCAATTAGGGTTTCTCATGGAATCACCCTCAATTAGGGTTTCTCATGGAATCACTCTCAATTAGGGTTTCATATATCATTACATGGCATCATCCTGGATTTGAGTCTCACATCACATCATTACATCAGGGTTCCACATACATCATTCTAACTCAGGGTTTCACATAAATTTCACCCCAGAATAGGGTCTACATTCAATAACCCACAATTAGGGTTTACTATTCATCCCAATTAGGGTTTTGCATTTCGTTACCTGAAATTAGAGTTACACATGTCATCACCCTGGATTAGGGTTACATCCTTACCCTGCATTAGGGTTTCACTTAGAATTGCCCTGAATTAGGGTTAGGGTTCAATAACCTTGTCAATTAGGGTTTATGCTCATGATTACGGTTTCATGATCTCTTTTCTAAGGATCATACCCTTAATCACCACATGAATCATACTCATGTATGAATTCCATTCTATCCTCCTCTCAACTTGATTAGGTTATATCAACCCTTCAATCAAGTACATACAGCTATGATTGACATAGTGTACTAAGTTATTGTTCTTATAAGCAATTAGGGTTTATCCTTTTAATGGTACTAATAATTTAGGTATTTTTAGTATTTCAACCTTTGTACCTACATTGATTACCATCACTATCAATCATTGGATCATTGGAACCATCATCACCTTCAATTTCCAAATGATTGAATCACAATTGACCTTTATTCAGTTTTGAGGATACATCACCAAACGGTTTTGAAACTGTTTGGTCTCCAAACAGTTTTGAATCCGTTTAACCCCAAATGGTTTCAAGACCGTTTGGACTCAAACGGTCTCAAGATCGTTTGGTCCAAATCAGTCTCAAAACTGCAAGGGTTCATTAGGTACATTCATCAATCCAATTGAATGTAATTTGCACCATTGAACTAACCATTGATTAGGCAATTGAAGGATTCATCAATCAACACCATTAGATCTTTATCCAATAATCAAGGATCAGCCACTAACCCTACAAATGGTTTTGAAACCATTTGGTCCCAAACAGTTTCAAGACCGTTTAGGCTCAAATGGTTTCAAAACCGTTTGACCCAAATTATCTTGAAATCGTTAGGATCAATCATGGATTCTTCAATCAACTTGATTAGGGTTTCCAATTGAAGGATTGTACATACATTGAATCAATCAATTGGATCCATTGGATCATCATCCAACATGTACTTGGGTTCAGACCTCAAATGGTCAACCTAACCAAACGGTCAACCCTCTCTTGTGGTTTGGAGTCCAAGTCATCAAACGGTTTGCAAACCGTTTGGTCTCCAAACGGTTTGGTGAAACCGTTTGGACCAAAAGTCCAAAATCATTTGCAACTCAAATTTGTTGAGATGTGTGCTTGTGATGATGTCATCACCATAAACCTTCATCCCCATGAAATATACTTCCATACCCATGGAAGTTGCATCAATTAATCAAAGGTATTGCAAGAAGAACAATTGAATCAATTGAATTGAGAAATTGAGTTCAATAACAATGATCAAGGGTTCAAGTTATATAACCTGCCTCCAAATGAGCTTCAAGGCTTGGAAATTCACGTCAAAAATGGTGGATGAAGCTTTTGCAACTCCCCCTAGGCTCATCCTCAAGCTTTTGGGTGAAAAGATTGGCTAGGGTTGAAGATGGAGTGAAGAAAAGAAGAAATCAATGATTTATTTTCGATTTCCACCATGAAATCATGGTTGAAAGTGATCAAGAAGCTTACCAACAGGTTGGGGATCGTCCTCCTATTTCTCCAAGCTCCCTTGGTCGTTTTCCAAGTAAAGAGAATAAGTGGTTTCGGAAAAGCCTTTGATTTGGCTTGTAAAGGGTGTTTTTATAAGAAAAATCAATGAGAGAGAAAATACCTTATAAAAATCATTTAATTCCAAAATTAATGCCGCCTCTCCCCCCTCAATTCCTTAGGTCTGAGGATATCTTATTTGCCTTTTATTCCACTCAATTATCCATGATTTAAAGAAAATCAATTTAAGCACCTTAAATCATATTATACTAATATCCATAAGTGAGTGGATATTACTTTCCTTTATTTTAATGTGAGTGAGTTATCCACTCCTTTGCATATTTTCGTGCCTTTGCAAGGAACAAGGACGTCCAAACTTGTTTGTTTTCAACCAACATAATTTTGGTTGGAGTGAAATCCAATTAATATAATTATTTTTGCATTAAATTGAATTAGGGTTTTAGTTATGCTTAAATCTTGATTATTTTAATATCAAGATTCTCTCTCCTCCAAATTAATACAAATGAGGTGCCCTTCTCATTTCCTTTTCTCTACATGATGCCAAGAAATATAAGGGACCTTATTGAAGTGTTAATTTGCATATTGAACCCTAGGTTTTGGGTAAATTGCACTTTACACCAAAACTAGGTTTTAATTCACAAACATTGTTTTATCAGCTCTTTCTTGGTGCTCAAGCTTGTAAAAGCCATAACACTGCATCATTTTCATTATCATGATTCTTTAACACATGAGGAACATTTCATCATGTAACATTTGCAAGTTAACCCCTCAACTTGGGTAATTTGCACTTTAGTCCAAAATAAGCAAACATTGCTTCAACATTATTCAAACAGGACCAAAATTGAAACATAAGTTCCTCTTGAGCCTTAATTACTTTTAACCAAATAAAATTAAGGGTTTAATTAACTTGCTTAAGAAAAACTCCCCAGGGTTAAGGCATAACCCAGGTCAGGGATGTTACAAATTATAAACCCCTAACAAGGATTTCGTCCCTGAAATCCCAGATAAAAGGGAGAAAGATATTATTCATGCATCATATCATCATGTCTTCACATAACATCTCATTATTATGGAGACACCATAGATATTTGATTAACACAAAGTTCTTCCACATAAGATTCTCATAGAATCGTTTACACAGGACACATACTCCACTGTCTTTCTCATTATTGACTGTGGAGTTAATTCTGTGTCAGGTAACATCTTTCTTATTCAAAGAAACATCATACATTCCTTATTAATATCATGTTTATGCAAAGCATAAACCCCTAACATATGATGTTCATACTATTATTTCTTTAGATACTAGGATCTCTTACCTTGGTATCTGTCACATGTGTTGAAAACACATCACATATTTATCTTCCTTTCATCTTGGAACATTATTTGTTACATGTATCTTCACCTTGGAACCAAAGTCCAAGATAAATTGATACTTTTCTAAGTATCCATAACATTAACATTTTTATCTTATGTACATCAAGTGTCCTAAGACCCACTTGATTGCCATGTCTCTGAAAGGAAAGAAGACAAGGAATCATATCCCTCTTATTATTTCATGAGTTTTCAACTATTCAAGAATCATTTACTCTTTGTCTCATCCTATTTTCCTTTCCTTTAGCATAGGAATTTATAAGGATGTTTACATAACATTATTCCTTTCTTTGTTTATTATCTAACATTTTCATGAACATCTTATGATCTTATCATATTTCCCATTTCCACATTATGGGAAAAGATCTTTATTATACACAAACTTTTTTTTGAACAGGGATCACCTCCCTTGTTCTCATTCTTATCTTATGAGGAGTTTACTTTTTACTTCCTCATACACACATACTCATCTGAGATTATATCATATTTTTCTTTCTTGTAATTAGGATATGACACATTTATCCATACCATATTTCAAATTTCATGATACTCATTAGATTGTCTCAGAATGACTACTTGATCAGAGCAATCAAAAAGATAACAATCTAAGAGTTCCATACTCACTTTATCATCAATAGTTGTATACCTGGTCAGGGTATATAAATACTGAGATTAAGTAGTATGCACTTTGTATACTATCATATTCCTTACTTTTCTTATCATCATAAGCATAAGATTCATCATTCCTGGATTTTATCCAGGCATCTCTTCTATACCTCATCTTTTCTCATAGAGGTATGAGCAATATAAAACATCTATAATGTTACTTGTACATAATATAAGTCCTTATAGGACTAATCAAAGAAAGCTCTATCAATTACTTTCTCAATTAAGCTCAGGGAATCATAAAATGACATATTAGAATGACATTATTTTGTCTAAGCTGTCATGATTCGTGGATGGTTCACTGCCTCAGGTTGATTCTGCCTCAAAAGTTAATTCACCATAATATTTCTGGCTGAGCAATTTCTTGCCAGATGTCCTACCTGTCTACATCGGTAGTAAATTCCGGGTGCTAGATGTGATCTAGAAGGTTCTTTACCCTTTCTGGATAACCATTGCCTTGGTTCACTAGGCCCTAGTTGTACCGATGGTACCAAAAACTTCTTCTTTTTGGAACTACTAGGTCTCTGTTCCTGGATTTGGGTAGGCCTTTTCTCAATTCTTCCATTATATTCCTTTTATGGACAATTAGTTCTGATATGTCCAGGCTTCCTACACCTATGGCAGATCCTAGTTTCATATTGTATCCTATTCCTTTCATCATTATTCATTGCTCCAACATGGTGATGTTGAGCAGGAAACCTATTGGAGTTCAAAACTTCATCATTTCCTATTGCTTCAACCTGTTGATGTTGATTACAAATCTTGTTGATATCCAAAACATCGTCATTGGGGGCTGGTAGTCTAGGTTGCATTGCTAATGCACGATCTACTATATGCATCATAGTTGTCCTTTCTGCAACAAACTCCTCATGTGACCCAGCCATCTTCAAGTTCTTCTTCTCCTATAAGAGCAGAAGACACTATCAGATACACTGGAAGATACTAGAATAGACTCTACTACCTTAGTCCTATGTCTCTGTAGACTCAGAGAACCTAAAGCTCTGATACCACTAAATTGTGGCATCCAACTCACAAAAACAAGATTTACTTAAGAGGAAGCGAATCATTTGCAGTGGATTACTAAAAATCTCTAAAAATTAAAACTTTTTGCAAAGATATCCAAACATAGGAAAACTCTTTCATCAAGAACCAATATATAACGTTTACATTCTGGTTCAACAATACATAACTTGTACCATCTCTTCTCAAGGGTTACAACATCAGCTGCCCTATTAACATTATGTACATACAACATAAGAACCTCGAGGCATCAAGTCAAAATCTCATATCGATTCATTAAAAACACTAACTATAAACTCCGAGGACCTGAGAGTACAGAGACAACACATAGGACTCTTTACTACAAGACTCGACATATAGTATCTCCACCTGAGATATTACTGATGTCCTTGATGTTTCTGTTGTCCTTTCTCTGCTATGGGGTTTCTGCCTCTTCATCCGCATCCACCTAAAAATGTTGGTTCCCACGGGGGTGAGACAATTGTAAATTGCCCCAGCGAGAGATATAACTCTCTGCCAGTAACATTATTGTTGCAGTTTATTAAATTAAAGCTGAGCAGAGGAATCTTATAAATTTAACAACAAGTAAAACATTGTATGAACAGAATCAAATAATCTTCGTTCCTAAGGAGAACATTGCATCTACTCATAGTAGAGTTGTAAATCATCTATCCACCTTACAAGGAATGTAAAGAGACATAATTCACATCTATCAACTAAAGATGCATAAAAGAAATGTAACATCAGCCAATGAATTTCCATATTCAATCCCTAAGCAAACATGCTATACGACTTATTATATTTTACAATCACACTTATGCCCTGAGGAGATGAGGTATACCGCTCATACTCCAACCGACCACTGCAAAGTTGAAATCGGTACCATACATAGGTCAATGGAAGAGCCAGATTCCCATGACCTCCCACATCCCGGTCAATGCGGGACCACAAGCAGGACTTATGTCAACTGCTCAATATAGCTTTCCATGGTATACTGGCAACTTCGCTATAGAGTTACAGCATCAACTGCACTCTCATCGGAAATCGAGAGATTTAATGTTTATCTCCATCGACCCGACATTAAGTATTATTGGGAGATGTGTACAGCATCTGTCCCAATCATCGGCAGATCTGTGATACATCCATCCCGACACATACAATGAAGGATTGAGAGGTTTAATGTTTACCTTCCATTAATCTCCTCATCAGGACGTAAGGATATGTTCACCCATTAACCCCCACATATTCAAAAATATGCATTCTGGGTTTTTGCTACGGAGCAACCCGTTTCACCATCACCAAATTACTGACGATGATGGATCTATGGTCAGGGATCTACATGATATGATTTCACTTGATTAATTAAGTGCATTATCATATTCTTTAAGCATCTGCCAAGTTCTCAAACATAACTTATTAAGACAATGCTACAAAGAAACTTGTACTATTTGCATCATTCACTTCTCATTCTTTATGAGGCAATGGGATCTCAGTCCCTTATTTTAATATTGGGAATTCTCATCCCTCAACAACATTATTACCATACTTATCAAATCTGGGTATTTAAACCCTTAGTTCATCACTGAACATTGTTACCACTTCTTAGGTAACTATTACCTCTAGGTCCTCAGACTGAGGTATTCACATGGCTTACAATGCCACTACACATTTTGTTATTTCTCAATAAGCAACAATAACATAATAACACACTTGGCCAATACATGTCTTTTTACTTCTCACTAAGCAATAATACATAATGGCACATAAGGTCAATGCATATCTTATTATTTTTCACTAAGCAACAATGGCATAATGGCACACCAGGCCAATGCACTTCTTGTTACTTTTCACTAGGCAACAAAACATATTGCACTATGCAATACAATAGTAACACCATTATACCCTTACCAGGGTTAGGGTTTACCATCTAATAGGGTTTTTCATCCTATCACCCAAAATTAGGGTTAGGATTTCCCTTTACACATAAATTAGGGTTTATATTCATTTTATGAATTCAACCCCAAATTATTGCTCCACTCCTTTAGGAGCTTCCATTAATATCACAAGCATTCACTCATGCTTACTACTCTCACCATATATCATTAATCATTATCAATACAAGGTATGAGTTCATTTCTCATACTTGCCAGGGTATGATTACATCATACTCATTAGTTTGGCTTAACCCCTTTCTCAAGGTATATTAGCCTATCCTTAACAAAGTGTATCAAACTCCTTACATTTCATTGTGCCAATTTACATAACACACTTCATGTGTTTCTTATCCAACTATATTGGATTTAAAGTGCATCAAGGTATATCATTCCTGGAGTGCTGAATGTGATAACTATCATATCTTGATGTATCACTTTCCCATCACTTCTGACTCTCTTGAATTAACCAACTTATCTTGTATTAAGGTATTTCCCTCTTAATACTTTTAATCACTAACCTATCACCTTTAGCATGTAGTGCATAGGTCACACATTAGAATTGTCCAACTATCTTTAATGATATGGACTTGTCTAATGATAAAGACATTGTTTACTATAAGGTTGCTTATAATCAACCACTTGAAATATTTCACCTTTATAAGGTATTTCCTTCTATCTCATCATTAAGGTTTTCTTATACCATTACCTAAAGATTAGGGTTATGGTTTATTATCATTTTGCCCAGGATTAGGGCGTTATGTATTATAACTCCAAATTAGGGTCTCACATATCTTCACCCTTATTAGGGTCTCTCATCACAACATTGCATTAGAGCTTCGTGTAGTATTATCCTCAGTTAGGGTTTCTCATGAAATCACCCTCAATTAGGGTTTCTCATGGAATCACCCTCAATTAGTGTTTCTCATGGAATCACCTTCAATTAGGGTTTCTCATGGAATCACCCTCAATTAGGGTTTCTCATGGATTCACCCTCAATTAGGGTTTCGTATATCATTACATGGCATCATCCTAGATTTTAGTCTCACATCACATCATTACATCAGGGTTCCACATACATCATTCTAACTCAGGGTTTCACATAAATTTCACCCCAGAATAGGGTCTACATTCAATAACCCACAATTAGGGTTTATTATTCATCCCAATTAGGGTTTTGCATTTCGTTACCCGAAATTAGAGTTACCCATGTCATCACCCTGGATTAGGGTTACATCCTTACCCTGGATTAGGGTTTCACTTAGAATTGCCCTGAATTAGGGTTAGGGTTCAATAACCTTGTCAATTAGGGTTTATGCTCATGATTAGGGTTTCATGATCTCTTTACTAAGGATCATACCCTTAATCACCACATGAATCATACTCATGTATGAATTCCATTCTATCCTCCTCTCAACTTGATTAGGTTATATCAATCCTTCAATCAAGTACATACAGCTATGATTGACATAGTGTACTAAGTTATTGTTCTTATAAGCAATTAGGGTTTATCCTTTTAATGGTATTAATCATTTAGGTACTTTTAGGATTTCAACCTTTGTACCTACATTGATTACCATCACTATCAATCATTGGATCATTGGAACCATCATCACCTTCAATTTCCAAATTATTGAATCACAATTGACCTTTATTCAGTTTTGAGGATTCATCACCAAACGATTTTGAAACCATTTGGACTCAAACGGTCTCAAGAATGTTTGGGACAAATCAGTCTCAAAACCACAAGGGTTCATTAGGTACATTCATCAATCAAATTGAATGTAATTTGCACCATTGAACTAACCATTGATTAGGAAATTGAAGGATTCATCAATCAACACCATTAGATCTTTATCCAATAATCAAGGATCAACCATTAACCCTCCAAACGGTTTTGAAACCGTTTGGTCCCAAACAGTTTCAAGACCATTTGGTCTCAAATGGTTTCAAAACCGTTTGACCCAAATTATCTTGAAATCGTTAGGATCAATCATGGATTCTTCAATCAACTCGATTAGGGTTTCCAATTGAAGGATTGTACATACATTGAATCAATCACTTGGATCCATTGGATCATCATCCAACATGTACTTGGGTTCAGACCTCAAACGGTCAACCTAACCAAACGGTCAACTCTCTCTTGCGGTTTGGAGTCCAAGTCATCAAACAGTTTGCAAACTGTTTGGTCTCCAAATGGTTTGGTGAAACTGTTTGGACCAAAAGTCCAAAACCGTTTGCAACTCAAATTTGTTGAGATGTGTTCTTGTGATGATGTCATCACCATCAAACTTCATCCCCACGAAATCTTCTTCCATACCCATGGAAGTTGCATCAATTAATCAAAGGTATTGCAAGAAGAACAATTGAATCAATTGAATTGAGAAATTGAGTTCAATAACAATGATTAAGGGTTCAAGTTATATAACCCGCCTCCAAATGATCTTCAAAGCTTGGAGCTTCACGTAAACAATGGTGTATGAAGCTTTTGCAACTCCCCCTAGGCTCGTCCTCAAGCTTTTGGGTGAAAAGATTGGCTAGGGTTGAAGATGGGGTGAAGAAAAGAAGAAATCAATTATTTATTTTTGATTTCCACCATGAAATCATGGTTGAAAGTGATCAAGAAGCTTACCAACAGGTTGGGGGTCTTCCTCATGTTTCTCCAAGCTCCCTTGGTCGTTTTCCAAGAAAAAAGAAGAAGTGGTTTCGGAAAATCCTTTGATTTGGCTTGTAAAGGGTGTTTTTATAAAAAAATAAAATCAATGAGAGAGAAAATACATTATAAAAATCATTTAATTCCAAATTTAGTGCTGCCTCTCCCCCCTCAATTCCTTATGTCCGAGGCTATCTTATTTGCCTTTTATTCGTATCAATTATCCATGATTTAAAGAAAAGCAATTTAAGCACCTTAAATCATATTATACTAATATCCATAAGTGAGTGGATATTACTTTCCTTTATTTTAATGTGAGTGAGTTACCCACTCCTTTGGATATTTTCGTGCCTTTGCAAGGAAAAAGGACGTCCACACTTGTTGGTTTTCAACCAACATAATTTTGGTTGAAGGGCAATCCAATTAATATAATTATTTTTGCATTAAATTGAATTAGGGTTTCAATTATGCTTAAATCTTGATTATTTTAATATCAAGATTCTCTCTCCTCCAAATTAATACAAATGAGGTGCCCTTCTCATTTCCTTTTCTCTACATGATGCCAAGAAATATAAGGGACCTTATTGAAGTGGTAATTTTCATATTGAACCCTAGGTTTTGGGTAAATTGCACTTTACACCAAAACTAGGTTTTAATGCACAAACATTGTTTTATCAGCTCTTTCTTGGTGCTCAAGCTTGTGAAAGCCATACCACTGCATCATTTTCATTCTCATGATGCTTTAACACATTAGGAAAATTTAATCATGTAACATTTGCAAGTTAACCCCTCAACTTGGGTAATTTGCACTTTAGTCCAAAATAAGCAAACATTGCTTCAACATTATTCAAACAGGACCAAAATTGAAACATAAGTTCCTCTTGAGCCTTAATTACTTTTCACCAAATAAAATTAAGGGTTTAATTAACTTGATTAAGCAAAAATCCCAGGATTAAGGCATAACCCTGATCAGGGATGTTACACTTAGCATTTTTCAAACAAGTTCTCACTTAGATTTAGGCTTTCCACAAGCCACCACTTAGAATCATTCTCTCTCTTAAGATGTTAAAACACTTAGAACACATTCAACATGTAACATTTGTAGTATAACCCCTCATCTTTGGTAAATTGCACTTTTTACTTAGATTATCATAAAATGCACACATAGTTTGCATATATACTCAAATTTGAAAATAAACTTCACAAAGACCTTAGTTACTTTTCAAAAGATAAGAACAAGTTTGTAAGTAACTTACTTAAGCAAAACTTCTAGGGCTAGGCCATAACCCAGGTCAGGGGTGTTATAGAAATCATATGTAACCATTATGGAGTATTGACACCCTCTATCTATTGAACGAAAAGGATCACATATATTCGTATGTATGAGTTAAAAGGTCCAATTTCCCTCTCACTATTTCTAATTAAAGGAACATTTGACGTATTGTCCAACAAACATAATTTGCATGCTTCTAGAGAATTAAAATCAAATGAGTATAAGTATACCTCCATATGGAGTTTAGACATGTTCTTCTCACTTACATTGCCAAAGTGACAGTGCCATGGGTATATCAAGTTTGAGTCATGCATTATAAGCCATTAGGTATCGATATCATACATCTCAATATATAATAGATAGACCATATGGCATTGGGAACTATCAAAAAATATCAACCAATAATATAGAGATAACTTCACTCTTATTAAGAATGAAAAACCAATTATTGTATGAATAAAAAGTAGAAATAATGTTTCTACTTATGACATGTATGTAATAGAAATTAGTTGATCCTATGGCTGGCCCTAAGGGTAGATATAAGTTATATGTTTCTACAACTTTAGTAGACACCTTTGCTCCATTAGAGACTCATAGTCATAGAAATGCCTCCTTTAAGGGTTGACTTCTTTTCATGATCATGCACATTACAACTCATGTGGGATCCACATTCCTATCCAATACTCATGATGAAGAACTAGATAATTTAGTCTCAGTAACATATATACCTAATGTGGAGATCTTCAACCCCTTTGATTTCTTAAGTTCCTCTAGGTAGCAAGGGCAATCTCTTACAATGTCCGGGCTTGCAAAAATTGGTGACAATTTGCGCCCTTGGCCACACTTCCCTATGACTTCCAAGCATAATATGGAAATTTGGATTAGAAACTTTCTCATTCTTTTATTTCACTTCATATTTCTTTTCATGTTTGACTTATCAATCTACAACATGCTAAGTAATTCTAGTAGCAATTTAATAATTTCATTTTTTTATATTTCATGAAGAATTGGCTACAAGATTTGGGCATTTGTTGCAATATCAAATTCGTGGCCAATACATGGCCCTTGGAGAAACTCACTCTCTATATGCTCTTCACATATGAAAATATCTTGAACACATGAAACCTACTCCATCTCCCCCTACTAGAGTTCTTAGAAATTGACACGTTTTATATGTGATAACTATCTTGTATATCTTGGTCTTCAAATAATCCTTTGAATTGATAAATCATTTCAAACTAATAGACATTTTGGTTTTGCCTCTGAAGGTCAGGCACCATGGATGTTAGCCTGAGGAATGCCATATCAGTTGAGTTATCCATATACATCATGCATGCATCTCATCTAGCCTTTTTCACAATGGGAGTGGATCTCTTTATTAAAATCATGATCTAGTAAATAGAGCCTACATTCATGCATGTGAACAATTCTCAAGTTTTTGTACCAATACACGAAATTCATCCAATATAGCTTGTCTTGGTTTCCCATGTGATCTATAAAACAAAGGCAAGAACTAAAACTTCAATTTAAAAAATCATTTTCATTTAACTAGGACTTCTAATAAATGAATCATTCCAGTATGTTGTTCGTATTAACAACCATTACTATTAATCTGAAAAGTTATAACAAATAACTTTCTAGTGGGCTAAGGTCCAAATTTCATTGAATTGTGAGTCAACATTGGTTGACGACACACAACTTAATTATTTAAGTAGGTAACTTTTGGCATCTACATCATGTGCAACCCTCCCGTCGAGGGGAACAACCAATGTTAAATTCCATCATATAAAACACCAATCCACATGCTCTAGGAATTTAATCCTATTAAGTTTACCTAGTTAATATGAAACAAACACTAATACTAATTAACTGTGTATCCTTCTTTGACAACCACACGCATTCACCTCAAACCTCACCAAGATAGATAATGCACCTCACTTTGTCATAACCATATAAATTAATCAAGGACTTGATATGTATCACATGTTGGAAGGCATCTTAAGTTCAATATATCACAAGTTAATCAGTATATTACATATATATATCCAATTACCATATATTATATATCATATATTAAAATAATATGCACAAGTGATAAAGATATATGAGATGATTATGGACTCCTATAGCAATCTTTCTAAGCTAATGGAAGTCTGATGTCATCTAGGGATTCTTGCATCACATGCATAAGCCAAATATGTTAAATTCTAATTCTTGTACTCTTCAATCAACATGAACAATCTATCATTTTATATGATTATTATGCATTCATCCTTCTTCATATCCACCATGTTGCATATCATACATCTAGTCCATCCTAAACTATTACATCACATGTAAGATAAAACTAAAGTTTCATTCAAGTGGAATAAGGTGGGTAGATGTATATATAGAACAATAGAGAAGGCACGACATGAAATCACATAATGAACTACAAACAATCAAACACAAGCAATAAGAAGAAACAACATTTAGGTTTTGTCCATTACCATGCATATAATACTAAAATAATTTTGAGGTGTTTCTTTATATATATATATATATATATATATATATATATATATATATATATATATATATCATATTATAATATGATCTTGGTGATATTAGTGGGAATATTCCATTAACCATATTTTCACATCAATTAGTTGCATTATATGAAATATGTGTGCAATTATTGTTCAATGAAATCAACTCGATTGAAATTTTGAAAAATCTAGTAGAAAGCATTACACGTAGATGTGGTACCATTGTTGGGTTCTTAGGAATAGACTACATAGTAGAAACAAAACTATTTCCAAGAATGCCTTGAGTAGTATCTGTCTAATGCAACAAAATTAAATCAGGATTTACAAGTTTATAACTTATTGTGGAAGTAGTTATAATGATTCAACTTTAATTGATCAATGTGGATCTGGATAATCCAGTCTACACTGCTTCACAATTTCACTAGATCAAAAATTATAACACATTTTTGGCATCCTAAAACTTGCCTCGAGATACATGTAGAAAATAGACATTTATGTGGATGAATGTTAGATTTCACAATTTATTGTTGGGAATGGAACGTCCTTTCAGCCATAGAGGGGCAAAAATACATACATGGGGAAGTTAGACTTGTTGACTCTATATATGACCGCAGAGTTGCCTCTAGTGGAACTCATCATGCCATGGCTAAATACATATGGTGGAAGGTGTTATTCCATGGATCACTCCATCTATGGAACTCTCCTCGAAGTGTTGGAGACCTTCTTTTTGGTACGCATGCTGCAAATTAAGTCACTCATCCAAAACAAATTCACTTTGTGAAGTCATCTTCAGGGTATACATATGAGCACTTGAAGACAAAGATATAGAGCTTCTAGTATGATTCCAAGAGAGGGTAGGATTTCCTAAAATTTTGTGTGTCTGGGCTTTGAATTTACTCAAGAAAGAGGGATTCTTCCATACATCGAGTCCTACAGAACACATCATTCAATGAGTATTGTTGTGATGAAGACTTTCCTCTTTGTTTTAGGTGGTCCCCTAACTTCTTAAACCGGATTACAAAGTGCATATCATATTTAATTCTAGGTCCTCAAATTTTATTATTAGGTCTCTAGATTTTTAACAATTACAACTGAGTCCAATGCATCCTTTCTTCAAGCTTTCTCTATATGTGTGACCCTATAGGTATCATACTATGTTGTCAATGCAATAAACTATCAATATTACAACCCATAAGCAATACCCATTGTCTAGCTACACATCACTGCTAGCCAAGTAGTAGGACTATTCAAAAAGTAGTAAACAACCAACGACAAGGTTACCATGTTGTATAATACAATTGTCACATATAATCAGATTGAATAAGAGATATTGAGACATCATCCTCATTATATTCAATACAAGTTCCTTGATTTCCTAGTAGACCATAAAGACACGTATGAGCTCACTATCACATTTTGAATCACATGAAAATAGTCATGTACTTTTGTAGTCTCACTTATCAAGAGGCATGCGATATAACTCTCCCTATATGGGAGGGACATATTCTTTCTACATCACTCACAATGTAAAACATGATTCTCATCACACCCAATTTGGAAATATTCTTCATTATCACCTTGATCAGTGTCAAAGTATGGTGATTATCACATCACCATTGTAGTCACTTCATGTCAAAGGAATGCAACACCATTGATGTATTTGAGAGTTGATTATGACTATCATATAACAATCCATGAATCACTCTCAAGGTGGGTCTGTCCAACACACTTGATTATGACTATCATATAACAATACATGTCTAATTTGGTATCCAAAACCTATGACCCAAGAGACATGATCGTTAGTCACCATACATACTAGTTTGAGACTCATTATTGTTTTCATATCTACAATCATAATTAACTCGAGGTGTGTAAGATTATTGATCTTAGCATCTTAATATCTCATGTTTCAAGTATTTGAAGTCATGTGGCATTGAACCTATAATTATAAGGACATATATTATGTATATTAAAATCATAATAATGAAGCGTGCATCAATAAACAAAAATACCTAGACCAATCAAATCAAAAGTACAAAATATCCTCATAGAAAACATCCAATGATTGGATTTAAGGGCCATATCCATCAATAATGTTTACTTTCAAGCCTTAGTAATGAGATTTTTTAACAAGTTATATATTTTTGAAATTTATAGAATTGGCCATCACATGGTCCACTCCACATGATACTTCAGAACCATATTACTGGTATAAATATGTGTAATATTTAATTCATAGACCAAATAGTTTTTTTATATTCAATCCATCCAATCAAGATCAATTTCAGACCAGACCAAATTGAGGATCGAAATTGAGAAAATTATAGGACCCCAAATTGGATAGTTATTTATGTTGCCCATGACTGAATAGTTAGTTTGGCCCAATCCATTGGTTTTTAAAAATATATGAATATCCCTATGAATAATCCTACTATAATCAATAATGGTCTACGGGACTTTTTAGTCATTGACCCATAGTTTGGGCAATACTTCCTAACTAGTTAGGTCTTAATAATAAAATATGTAATCAAACTAAATAGAATTACATGTGTACCCACATTAGTACCATGATTCTATACCACTTTTATTACTCCATTATGTTTTGTAGAATTAGTTGTTTAACATACAATTGCCTAAATTACGAGATACATTAGTCTTTGATATTTGTGTACTCTATAGTTGTTTTATCTTCCACAGAGACTTTGTCTCATGGTTTAACCTATTTTTAGGTTCTCAAGACCATACCCAGGGGTTTTCCCATGAGAATCCTCCATCACCCAATCAACAATGAGCTGACGTTGAGAGTTAGCCTTCTGGTGTGTCTTAGAGTCATGTACAATTAGGTCCCAGATAGGGTGTTTTACACGATTTGGTATCTATAACCCAGGTTTTGGTAGTGTGCCTCGTAGAGGGTCTACATATTGTAATTATGAACAAGTATAATCTTTTATATAAATAATGATGGCATTGGCCATTTATGATGACAACATACATTTACCTATACATATATGAATACAATGGAACTTATATATATACATACATATATGAGGATGTATTTGTTACCCAGTTGGGTAACATAAATTAGTTACCCGGTAATCTGGTTACAATCTGAGTGTTCTAGTTACAATTTTAGCATTATGGTTGCAAATTTTTGCTTCTGGTTACACTATGGAGATTTCATTTTCTAGAAATGTCATGTTTACTATTTTTAGGGACCAAAATAGAAAATTGACGTTGTTTTTAAAGAAAGAGTTTTTTTGTTTCAAATTTTATTGTCTCGTTATAATTTGGTGCCTTTCTATTACAAAATTAGATCTATGGGTAACTAACATTAGTTACCTGATTCGGTAATGAATATATGGCCATATGTATATATATATATATATATATATGGATTCATTCATTTCATATACATGTGTCTAAGATTTCACTACCTCTGTATCCTGAAAAGTAAGTATATGGTCAAAAAAGTAACTACTCAAGCAAAAATGTAATTATTTTGTTAAAAAGTAACTATTGGATTAGAAAGGTAAAACTGGGTAGAGTATGCAGTAAAATTATTTGATAAAAGATGTAATGTACATATGTAATAATTATAGATACTATATATTTAATATAACAAATTTGGAAGGTAATGTAACCATGTACACGTGGAAAGTCAAAAATTGCAGAAAAAGTAACTATTTTGGAGTAGGTAACTACATGTGCGGGCATTAAAGATAAACTATATATATGGGTATATATTCACTGTACGCTTGGATAACTAAATTTTACTACCCCTGGATCTGTTTTGTAATAGAAAGACACCTAATTATAATGAGACATACAAAATTATAATACAAAGACTTGTTTTTAAATACAGTGTGAAAAAATTATTTTCCCTCTGAATGTAGTAAAAATGATATTTATGACAACAGTTTACGTAGTATTACAAAACGAGCCTTTCTATTACATTTGTGGTCATCTCATTATAATGTTGGTTATTTCATTCCAAATATGTGTCTCCCTATTACAAAACAAATGCATGGGTAACTAGCCTTAGTTGCCCACACATGTAGTGGATGAATGGAATATATATATATATATATATATATATATATATATATATATATATATATATATATTGGCTCATCTTTAATACCCACACGGGTAGCCTGGAATTCGCTACCCGTGCCACCCAAAAAGTAACTATATGGTTACAAAAGTAACTCGCTGGACAAAAAAATAACTATGTTGACCAAAAAGTAACTATTCGACTCAAAAAGTAAAATCAGACAAAATACACAACAAATAAATATATAATTGTATATTTGTTATAGTTGTTGCAAATGTGACTATCTATGCATGAAAAGTAACAATTTTTAAGGTAAAGTAACCCTCTACACGTCAAAAGTAAGAAACTCCAAAAAAAAAAAAATAGGAAGTGAGTAGCTATCAGTGTGGGCATTGAATGAATGCCCATATATATATATATATATACTAGTCAACACACACGTGCCACATGCACGTGAAAATAAGAATTATATATTTTGTTATTTATATTTATATAAATTATTTTATGTTTTTATGTAATCCGGTGGCCTACATAATGTTTAAATTATATCATTGAGACCGTTTGCCCATCCAATTTTGGATTCTAGTGCAAATTCATCAAGGTCTGACCCATTGAGTTGATGATCGTGTCAATATTTTATTGTAATGTAATTTGGTGTAGTTGTACCTTCAATTGGTCAACTATCCTTGACCCCAGACCTCCAAACGGTCTTGGTTGATTGCCCTCGCGGTCTTGAGACCGTTTGGTGACCCCCAAACGGTCTTGAGACCGTTTAGGTCAATCAACCCTAAAAACCCTAATTAGGTCACCATAATTTCAGTACTGATTTTATCTAGGGTTAGCCTTAGTATTCTCCCTTCAACTCTTAGCCCGTTTGGAATTAGACCATCAAACTTGGTGAGTTGTTAATTAACATAATTTTGGACAGTAATCTCATACGGTCAACGCTTAGTCAACGACCTTACACGGTCTTGAGACCGTTTGCCCAAAAAGGCAATTGCAGACCGTTTGAAAATCAGGGGTAAATCAATTAAAAGTTGTTACTTAAAAAGGTCATATCTCCCGATTCCTTTGGAGTTAGCCTCCCAAATTTTTACGTTAATTAGCCTATATAATTAGGAACAGATTTCTTATACGGTCCACGCTCGGTCAATGGGGCCAAACGGTATTGAAGACCGTTTGCCCTGTCGCGGTCTCGAGACCGTTTGCTCACCTCGCGGTCTTGAGTCCGAGAGAGCAAACTTTTGAGACCATTTAAGGAAGTGACAAGCGGTGGGTTTTTCTTGGAAATCACGCCTTCATCTCCTAGCTCAAGAACAGTATGAATATCCCATGGATTTGCTTGCACAATAGTAGGGAAAAGTAGGGAAATACTAAGAGCTATCATCAAACCGCATATAGAGATGTACATAATAAAGCATGGGTTTAGAGTTATAAAACCCGCCTAAAGCTTGCTTCTTGAGCTCCAAGCTTTCAAGCTCCAAGCTCTAATGGCGTCCTTGAGTTCTGACAGGTTGGCCAAGGTGAAAACTCCAAGGAAGGATGAAAAGAGATGGCTAGAAAGATAGGGTTTCGAGAATTAGCCATGAAGATGACCTTGAATTTAAGTTCTAACCATGGAATTAGGCAAGAAGAGGGGTTTAAACCTACCTTGCACCCCTTGGTCGTCCTCCTTAGCTCCAAGACAGTCCTTGGTCGTCTTTGGTGAAATGAAACAGTAAGGGAACGAAGGGTGAGTTCCCTTGCAACTAAGGGAAGGAGAGCTTATATACATGGGATAGGATTTTTAACATTAGTTCATAAGTTGTTCATAATTCCAACTAGGTCCCTCCTTCTTTACTTGATTGTCCCTTCCTATTTATTCTAAGGACAACCTTCTCTTAAGGTCTTAGGAAAAGAAGGTAAGGGAGAGAAAGCTAATAATGAGGTACATACATAAAGAAATATTGCACATATACCCTGATTATTCAATCACAAGGCATATCTCGTAGCTTGATAATTCAATTGAGGTGACTTCCTCATCATTTCTTCTCTAAATGATGGAAAGAGTATAAAAGATACATTAGATGACATATTTTACAATTTACATCCCTTTATTTGGGTAAATTGCATTTTTACCCCAAACTAGGGTTTCAAGCACCGGGATTGCTTCCACAGCTGCACCTTGGTGCCTTAGCTTGGGAAATCCCTCAAACTTTTGCTAAAAAGATTTCTCATGATGTCTCAACATCAGAGGAACATCTCATCATGTGCAATTTTCAAGCTAACCCTTTTAACTGGGTAAATTTCACATAGGTCCCTGTATATCAAAACAATGCTACTACTTTAAATAAAAAGGAGCAAATACTGAGATATACGTTTATGAGAAACTTAATTACATGCTCAGAGTTAATCATAAAGATTTAATTACATATTCAGGCAAAACACCTAGGGTTAACTCATAACCCAGGTTAGGGATGTTACACATAGGGATGTATTTGATATCCAGTTAGGCAACTTAAATTAGTTATCCAATTAT